>JAUMHP010000001.1:3879616-3893967 GCA_032361065.1 Enteromius trimaculatus | reverse complement strand
TATATTACAAACTTTCCATTAAGACCCTAAAGAATCATATTAGCTTGTGGAAAATTGGCTTTGTATGACTCCTTTAACAAAAGAATGTAATAGACTTTTTATTAAGACCCTAAAGAATCATTTCAACTTGTGGAAAATGGGCTTCTAATGAACGAATTAAATTTTTATTAAACTTGTTTTAGCAGGAGGGATTCTGATTGGCTATCAATCTTTGTATCGTTTAGCTGGGGACAAAAAACAATCTGAAAATGATACCAACAATATTGCTTCTCTGTGCCTTTATCGTTATAGCTGTGGTGTGGCCCTTCTAAACTAGCCTATATTTTTCTTATATTCAAATATGGACTATTTTACATTCTGACAGTACTTCTTTAGACATTCAAAATGACAAAAAAAGAAGGGAAAAATCTGCATACATTGCTGTTGTAAAAACTGAGTAACATTTCACCCTATTAAATTGCCGTCTGGCATGTCGTCAAGTGGCTTCACTCATGGTCTCTAAATATTTCCCCTCCTCATTGTCGTCCATATGCCCCCTGTCTGTCTTCACATGCCCTCGAGTGGCAGGGCGGCGCGGCACGGCCTTTTCCTGCCAATCTCATTCATCCCGTTGACATCAGTATGCCTTGTGCTAAAGGTCTCCGACTGCTACGAGGCTGCTCTGTGCATCACCTGCAGCTATGGGGCTGTTCCCGCACAGTCACAGAGTCTGCCGATTAGCAGAGCGTTCATTAGCGCGATTAGCCACGGACACAACAGACCCCTGACCCACGGCACAGTAGGATAATGAGGGCCAGGGTGGTGAAAAAGGGGATGCTTGATTTATAAATGCTTATAGCCATCCATTAACAATCTAGCCAACTCAGAAATTTCTTTATATGATGCCATTCGTAGAAGCATAATATGCCTGTGAATGACTTTTACATTGTTCTCCTTGCCCATGGACACAAAGAGTCATTCTTACCTGACTCACGACTCCTACAGGCCTCTCACGGATCAGTGCTGATGCTAACACTAACCTTGCCCAAGAATACAGAGAGATCTTATCCGCTGGCTTGTTGAGCGCTTGAAAGAAGTTTACAAGGGACAGTCCTGGTTTTTGGTGTCCTCTCAAGTTGGCCACATACTAACTATCCATGTTAAATTTGAGAAGTACTGTCTGAATGCGCTATATACAGGGCTTGTACAAGTGTAAGGATTGTTTTCCACACAATTTTAATCATTTCAATGCAGTAATTTCCATATACGCATCTTAATTATATCATGGGGGTGAAAGCATATGGGTAAAGATGAATCAACTAAAGTACATTTTCAAAAGCTTGCACATACATAATCCAAAAAAGCCTAATTAGAGTTAAAGCAAAGATCTATTTACAACTAAGAAAATAACAGTGGAAAGTTTAATGTATAAATACAGGTTTACTTATAACAATAATAATATTTATAATATTCTCATGTTTATTTTGCAAAGTCGTAATTTTGTTGCAATAGAATACTGTTCTGAAATATTTGCAACGGTTACTATTTACTATTTTTCACATGATTTTGTGATTTTGGTGGCTTGTGTTAAAGTTAGATTCAGCTTTGTTCACAAATATAAGGATAATTGTATATAATAGCTAATAATCACAACAGTTTAAAAAGCAAAACATACCAACATTTATTATCTTGTTGTTTTTGTTTTTTTTATTAATAGATTTCAATTATGTTTTGAGTTATTAAAACTAAAATCGTTCCTTGCTTAGCTACAGTAGATCCCTTAGAATTGTGTATTTGAATAAGCCATTATGTAAGTCTACGTGTGTTCAGTGCTTTCATTTTCATTTTGCCAAACAACATTTCAAGGACTAAAAAGAAGGCCCCATGAGCAACTCGTATGTTATTATTCAAGCTTTACGTAAATTCATGAGAATTCATCAGAATTCATGAATTCTCCGGTAATCTAACCCAAGACTTTGTCATTGTTAGTGTCATGCTCTTCTGTTTAATCTACAGGACCTTTATATTGTATGCAGGATCTTTATGTAACATAGTGAATGAGTTAATACTTTTTATTATGTTTTTGGGAACTTGACAACTATAGTTGCTCAGAAGAGCTCAGAAGTGATCTTTCACGACCCACAAATATAAAAAAGATTAGGGGAATCGCCACAAGCATAGCATGCTCTTCAGCTTTAAAATACTGGTGAAAAGCAGATGTTGCCGCCAAATTAGAACTCACAACTCTCTCTTTTACCTCAGGAACATTCCATCCGCTCTGGCAGTGAAGTGTGCAGTGATGTGCTAATAGTTGGTGAACATATTTAAGTGTTCCCTCTCTCGGCTGAGCCACAGGCTCCATGTTCACTAGCTTGACTGATATGACCTCAGGCCCACCGCTCTCTCTGGTTTCATCCGCTTTTCTTTTTCACCCCATGCCGTCCCTTCCCCACTGCCATAAACTACAACCTGTCACCCCAGATTACCCTTTCAATCAGAAAAAAAGTGTCACTTACGAGGAAATTGTTTAGATGAGGCATGAATGTATGTAAGATAAGAGATCAGTTTATGTTTTTGTTTTTTTAAGGGGAAGTACTGTTCTTAAACCAGTTTCTAACTTGTTGTGAGTGTCTGCTTTCAAGGAAAACAGAACTCTTCTGCGCAATTCACTTTGATCTGGACTTGGTGTAATGAAACTGACAGACGTCTGACGTCAGATGAGTGGGATCAATTGACATCGAAAGCTGTTTGAGGGGAAAACATACCAGGGACTTTATATAAACATCAACGAGTATGGCGTATGACCACCTTCCTGTTCTATAACAGTAAGTAAGTGGACAGTTGATGAGCAAGCGTTGTGGCTTGAAGGTCCAATACAAGTTTTAACCTTTTTTTGACCTTTGGTAATGATTGCTGAAAGAGGTGAAACAATGGCTTGTCTAAACATGTATCAAAAATCTAAATGTTTTTATATATATATATATATATATATATATATATAAAAACAGTATATATACATATATGTATATATATATATAACAGTAGTAAAGCTACTATATTTATAATATTAGAATACAATCTATAAAAGACTCCTATGTGATGCCGTAAATTCTTAAAAAGAATGATATCTAGAAAAGGAATTGAACTTGTGGTGGTGGAATGAAGAGAGAGGAAGCCAACTTCCTGTGTAGCCATTTTGATTTGAAGATATCAAAGAAGTCAGACGGAAGCCACTGTTCTCTGTGCACATACCACATGGTTACGGTTGGATGTGTATCTTTTTCTTGTCTGTTTTTTTTTTTTCTCTCTAGCCTCACACTTTCACTATGACTGTCTCATTCATGAACAAACATACTGGGCATAATTTTGAAATGAAAAAAGACTTACTCATTATTATGGTAGACAATGGAATCATAATATGAGTTGTTTGGCTGTATCATTTATGATGATGCAAACAATAGGTCTATCTAGTGAAAATATACCTTGCATTTCAGTGTATTTAAGTCATGCGCTCCTTTAAATGTAGCATATTTTTATTTCTTGAAAATAGAACCTGTGGTGTTATAGCATCATGCTTTGAGACTTCTAAAGAATGACCACAAGCCTGATCTCAACTTATGACACAAATAAAAGTCCACACACTGATCACTGTCAGTGAATCATTGTCACTCAGAAAAAACAGTTCGGAGGACAAGAGAAGTACTGCCAGCGAACAGAACAATCTTTCTGAATAACCTTAACTGTAGTACACTCACCAAGCTCTGGCACACACACATATATATAAATATACATATTTGTATATTCATAGTTGGTGTTGATGTTTTTTATTGATTTTCTATTATGAGTGAATAATCCCTTTGACTATGAATGTTTTCAGTTCATCTATTATTTACCGCATTAGGTTAAAAACAATTATTCCTAACTTAATATTTTATCTTATAATACAAATCTCCTGATGCTGGCGATTAAACAAGGTTAAGCACTGATTTTGTCTGATTTTAAGCACTAACCACTTGTCTTTAACCATACTGCAGCAAAGTACTTGAATTAATTTGTAAATTTATAGTTGCTATAGTAAATAAACAAATTACTTTACCCAATACTGTACTATGATTTCTAAAGGTACGTTAAACTACAATAAGCGTATAGGTTACTTCTGTTCCCTGAGACACAGGAACGAATACTGCGTCTGCTAAAGACCCTATGGGAAAACTCCTTTTTTCCTCCCAATTGAAGCCTTATTCAATCACGCAGTGAAACTGCATGGCCATTGGTTTGTGCAGTGGAAAGATTTGAACCAATAGCTCAGCAGCGGTGCTGCACTAACCTATGGCTGCTGTTCCCGCCGAAGTCTGCCAAAATGGGCGGGGGCTTGTATATATTGGGTGAATTACAGCCAAAGCCATATCGAACCACATAGTGGCTATGCAATGCACCTATGCAGAGAAAGTCATCCAGATTATAAACCTGGTAAATGTGGACGGCGAGGACCAGCCGGCACTTACTCTGATGAGGCATTTTAGACCCAAGGACAAGTAAGCTAGTGAGATAGCGTGAACAACCCATTAGAACTCTTTTGCTTTGTGACCGGTAGCCCTTTGGTGCCAAAGCAAATGAATAGCTGGTCTGACCGTCTAGGACCGCTGCACATAAGCTTTCATTGCCTGGACAGGGCAGAGGGGGTTAAAATCTTGATCTCCCTCGGCGGAGGGTAGTACAAATAAGGACACCACCTGTGCTCTGAATTATGTGTAGAGCACCTTAGGAATTGGACAGCCAAGTAGTCTTGCCCACTACTGTCCTTAAACAAGATCATGAGGCTGTTATAGCAGCCACATAGATCTTTAGAGTGGAGAGGTAGAGTCCTTTGTCCACCAACTCTTGCATGGACACTGACACCTTGCATGAAATAGGGTTTTGTCTTGGATATTACACCAAGCAGAAACACAGACTATTTCAGAGTAAAGTAATGATATCTAAGACACGCTCATTGAGGCACATAGGCTCCCGTTAAGCGGCTAGACAGAAAGAGCCCACAATGTGGCTGTGGGTGCCATGTTGCGCCCTTGACCTGAGAAAGAAGATCTCATCTCAGGAAAATGGGCCACGGAGCCGTTATCAGCATCCGATGCAGATCGGCTGTCCACTGCTGGTTCTGTCAAAAAGGGCTATCAGCTGGACTCTGCAGCGTTCCTCTCTGATTCATCTGATGACCTGAGGGATCAGAGCGATTGGCAGAGGCTGGGCCATTCTTGAGCTAGCATGTCCATCTTCCTTGCTAAATAGGTGAGGCAGCGAGTATTGTTTTGAGAGTATTGAGAGGTTAGTACCTGCTTTTCCAAATATTCTCCAAATATTTGAACTGTCTGGGGATGGAGGATCCACTCTTACTGAGCTTCGTGACAGTATGTCTGCACCCTAGTTTAGTTAGCAATTTATGTACCACACCACTGTCATACTATCTGAGCAAACTAAGACCCGGTGATCCCTCAGGTGTGGATGGAAGACGTGGCAAGCGTGACATACTGCTAGCATTTCTATGCTGTTGATGTGCAGGCTGCCTTTGGTGTCAACCACAGGCCCGCAGCAGGTGCACCCACACACAGAGCCTCCCAGCTTTGCTGGAGGCATCTGTCAGGATCACCTTTTACTGCTGACCATCCCCAGAGGGACTCCTCGTTCCATATATTGGGTATTCTTTCAGGGAAACAGGGCTGACACTTAGGCCCTGTTTACTCTGATTAGAATGTGTCTGTGACGCCATGCTCGAGGCTGGTATTCAACCAGTATTGCAAAAGCTTTCAGGACGAGAGACTCTGATCTCGAAGGAGGACGCAAACTGAACGAGGTTCGCGGCACATCCATTGAAATCCATGCTGAGACTCCAGTCTATCACTGTTCCCGGGAGCATTACCTGCTGGATGGGAGAAAGCATGCATTCTCGAATTTGACTCTGAGCCCCAAGCTTTTAGATGTTCCAGAGCTTTGTGTACTAGACCAGTCACAGAGGTAATTGAGGAAGCAAATTCCCATCTGTTTAAGCGTGGAGAGCGCTCTGCATCCATACACTTTGTAGATTGTGTATTGGTAAGTTTTTTGGAGCTAGAAAGTAACAGCTTTGTTTTCTGCTGGAGGAATCTGAATAGCTCCTTTTGCAGCAGGCTTTGAACTTCAGTAAACAGGACATGTTCAGTGTTGCTTTCCACCGAATTGGTGACCACTCCACGGAAAATTGGGGTCTACTTGTGTACTGGGAGTAGCCAAAATGTATTATTTCCATTACCCACTGTGACACCCCCTGGGATGGCTTGCCATGCTTTGCCCGGCGGGACAGGGATTGTATAAACTAGAGTGTTTGGTCACTGCTTGGGGACACTGAGCTCGTGGGTGTTTTGTGCTTTGTTTTCTCCCTATAAAGCGACCAGTTGTGTGGGCACTTTGAGTGGGCCCAGTACAGTAGTGGGCCGAGGCACAACTTGAAGAGCTCTCGCATCCAAGCTGTCAGTGATAACATTACGGACAGCGTTCCCTATAATCCACCTAAAAGATCAAAAACCAACTTATAGAAGAGGGGTACTGATGATCTAATGTGTGTAAACCCACCGGCGGGTCAAAAGCACTGAACGCTTTCTCAGTGTGCTGGTAGCAGATGGAGGGGACAGGGCCGTGAATGCAGCAGAGCAAAACACGCTGAAAAATCACTCAGCCATTATAACTCAAGCTCGCAACGAGCAGACGCAGTACGAGTGTCGACAGGGAACTACAGTTTACTGTAGCTAAAACTAAAGTATACTACAGTATGTTACAGTTCACTAATAGTTAATGTTACAGTATGCTGTGGCATTCATTATCATTGTGTACTATAATATAGGCTATACAGTATAATACACTTTACTACAGTACAGTTCAAAAGCACTACAGTATTGACTATAAATATATCGTGTTTTTCATGTGAATATTAACACAGTTCAGGTATTTTACTAAATGCAGCGCTTGAGGAAGTCGAGTGTCACTCTTGACAGGAGTGTGGTGTACCTGAAGATATAGGTGAAAGGTTCTGCACTGCTGCCAAATGGTGAAACATGGATTTGCACCTGACTTTCAGCCCAGGCAGTGATGATTCAGTCTTATTAACATATTGAGGAGACAGTGGCTTTCTTTTAGTAATAAACAGGTGTTTGTATGTGGTCGTGTGAGTGTCTTCCCACACCACAAGTGTGAAGCGGCATTGTGGTCTGACCTATATACTATAACTTCCCTAAATTCCAATGTTTATGACAGAACAGGACTGTACTGAAGTTTAGTTCACATGAACTTGTTACATTATAACTGGGCTCTTTCCATGTGTTGTGTACGTGCTGACTTTCTATCTGTTTTCTTAAGTGTACTCCCCCTCCTCCACCTCTCCATGTGCGGAGGCGTTGCCTCTGGAATCAGGCCGAATGGGAGAGGTTTCCCGGTCGTTCAGCAAGGAGGAACTAGTGTGGTCTTGCCCTTATATGGGACGGATATCAGTTGCCAAATTATGAGTCAGTTTATTACTGATCAATACAGAGGTATGGTTACAGCTTATACTGTAAAGAAAGACATTTAATAACTAAGTCTATCTGTGAGATCAGACTCTTAAAGCCTTAAAGCTTTGCTTATCATATGACTTGTAAGTAAAAGTACTCAAATGTGATCTGAATTAATTCGTCATCTTCATTTTATATAACTCTTGCTTTAAGACAGAACCTTACTGGATGATGTGGTGGCCCTGACACATTCATTTGGGTTGAAATGATCCCGTTTTCCCATCCTGTATTTACTTAAATCGCCAGTTTAGGTGCCACCTAAACTAGAGGAATATATTTAGAATTTGACATTTAAAGCCATTTCCACTCTCTTTGTGTGTAAAAGAGCTGTTCAACATTCAGTGTAAACTTTCTGAGACTTTATGGCTTTATTTCGTGTATGTAAATTAAATACAATAAAAACTAATACCTAAAACAGGACAATATTACACAAATTTAACTCGACAACGAGTAGGAGTAAGCATAAGCTTATCTCTTCTTTAATCCTTATTGGTAATAATCATCACTATCAAATTAACTTCATAATTCTGTCATCTCAGTCTTGTCTTAATACATTTTTTACAATTCAATACATACAGTTAGGCTATATAGAAAACATAAATAAGGACAGTCGCTAAATAGGCTAATCTGTAAATTCTCCTAATGATGAATCTTCACGTTTTTATATATAGGCTACGAGTAGCCTACTTCAAAGCGTACACAACAACGCATTCGTTAACGCAATGTTTTTCTCAGGACCACAAGAGAGTTTCTGTTTACTTGGCCCTGGGAAACTTTTCTAAAAAGTGCCTATGTAACTATTGCGGCTAGTTTTTGCGTCTTGTCTGTGGAAACAAAAATAGGAGCGCAGCCTCTCTTCAGCATTGCACTCTCGCCTCCAGCGTTGTTTTCAATCTCAGCAGCGGTTCCCGGTAACGACGTCACCACACATCTGACAGCTCGAAGAGCGGAACGAACACTTGTCCAATCAGCGTCCGCGATTCTTCAAGCCTCGCCCCTGGTAGGCTGCGTATAAAAGGCTTCCAGGCGCACTTTCTCGTAAGATCGAGTGCGCACCGAGACAGAAGACTCCGCGTACGACTGTTTGTAAATAACTGAAACGCGGAACGCGACTTTTTGGACATCAGCTGTCAAGGAAAACACCTGTCGACTTGGTACAGTAAAGTTGTTCAAACTATTTTGGAAGTTTATTTTCTCTCTTTGACATCTTTTTTTGACATCTTCATGTAATATTACGGAGAGAACAAGATTTGCGGACAGTAAAGTGTACAGTCAACTCAAAATCCTCCAACCTAATTGCTATTCACATGTCAACAAAAATGGAGCAACCGTTTTATCATGACGACTCGTTTCTTTCTGCTTATGGTCATCCAGACGCTGCCCTGCACGACTTCAAGCTCCTAAAGCAGAACATGAGCGTGGGCTTCACCGAACCTTACCGGAACCTCAAGTCCCTGCGCTCCGAAAGCGACTTCTACACCGGAGACGTGGGCTCCCTGAAACTCGCCGCTCCGGAGTTGGAGAGACTCATCATCCAGAACGGTAACGGTGTTATCACATCACCCACTCCGGGGCAGTATCTCTACGGCCGGGGCATTACAGAGGAGCAGGAGGGCTTCGCGGACGGCTTCGTAAAAGCGCTGGACGAACTCCACAAAATGAACCAGATGCCCCCGCCGAACGTCTCCATCGGAGGCGGCGGAATGTCATCCTGCTCGGTCGCGCCGTCGGTCTTCGGCGCCTCCCTGCCACCGGAGAGCCCGGTGTACACCACCCTGAACAGCTGCAATCCCAACACTAACCTCACACCTGCGTCCAACTACCCGACAGCCACCATCAGCTACCTGCCTCACCATCATCACCACCACCAACAGTACCATCACCACCAAGCCACGACGCACCCTCATCACTTCCAGCACTCGCTCCATCCGCAGCGGCTTGTCTCGCTCAAAGAGGAGCCACAGACCGTGCCCGACCTGCAGAGCAGCGACGGCTCTCCCCCCATGTCCCCCATCGACATGGAGGACCAGGAGCGCATCAAAGCCGAGCGCAAGAGGCTCCGCAACCGGCTGGCGGCCACCAAGTGCAGGCGACGAAAGCTGGAGCGCATCTCCAGGCTGGAGGACAAAGTCAAGGTTCTCAAGTCGGATAACGCCGGACTGTCCAGCACCGCGTCCCTACTGAGGGAACAGGTTGCCCAGCTCAAGCAGAAGGTCATGACCCATGTGAGCAGCGGGTGCCAGCTGATGCTGACGCCCAAGATCAAGTCGTTTTAGTACGAACTCGGACTCGGACACTGGCGAAACGGGAAACACTGGAAGCGCAGATCATGTTTGTTATGTTTTGATGCAAATGATACTATTGCAGCACTGAGTACGAGCGTTGTATATTTTTTAAGTGTTTTCTTGTAGAAAACTAGATTGTTAAAGTTGTTTTCAAAAAGCATCATCTTCAAGGTAGATGAATGGACAGTGAATGCACAGGGGAAACTTAGCCTATAATTGGTTTTGTTTTTGAGTGCTGCCCTATGAAAACATTCCAGTAAGTTATTGATGTTGTGAATCTGTTTGATTCAAACCTGTTCCTTTGTTTGTTTTTGTTTATATTTTTTATATTTAAGTAAAAGCGTTGAAAACAATTCCACTGTTATGGTTGTTCATTTCTGGCTCAGTCTGTGCGGATTTAAATTTACGTTGAAGACGTGCCCACGTTGGCTTCTTTTTCCTGCTGACGCAAAGACCATATATGGGCTGTTTTGAAGTATGTACGTCACTAAGGGTAGACTTGCGGGAATCCCCGCCCACGCTACCGGTCAGGAAGTCCGCGCGCTTTCAAGTCTGACGTTCGAATGAATGAAGCGCGTGTGAATGAGTGAAAATTTAGCAACGCGGGACTTTCCCCGCGCGCAGAAACCTTCCCAAAACAGTTTCAGCGAAAAGAAAACTAGAGATAAAAACACGGGCATTTTCCAGGTACTTTGCAAAAAATGGAGCCAAGCATGAAAATAAAAAAACAGATCACAGTAAAGGCCTGTTTTGTAACAGCTTTTTTTCACAAGTTGCCGGTTTTCTTCATTTTAGTTTTGAGGAATTCTTTAGAACTAAGTTAATATTACATACATAAATACATTAAACTGAATGTAAACACAGCAAATTCTGTTTGGGGCGTAGAAAGTCCAGATGGTGACTTTATTAGACATTAGCCTACACATGAAAGTGATATCCATATCTCATTTCAGAACTAAATCTTACCCAAATAAACACATTTGATTCAAATAGACGATATAAATAAAAAATTGTATTATATTTTTAAGTTTTATTGATACCTCAGGATGGCCTAGTAATAATATGGCCTAGTATGAACATATTTACAAAACATCAACATTAAATTCATAGAAGAATTTTTAAAAAATATTTATTTTTGATAAAAGACATGTTTTCACACTTTAAATATATATATAAAAAAACTATAAAAACACATTTCTAATATTGAAACAACAAAAATATGTTTTAAATTTTTTCTTATTCGTAAGAAAACATACTTCTTTTTTCTATTTTATCACTGTGCAAACATTATGGTAAAGTTACTTTTCATATTCATATTGTTTCATATTCTCTGAAACAAGTCATGATATTAAAAAAGAAGGTTGAAAAAAGTTAAACTTAAACTAAAGTTAAAAAAAAATCAAGAACATTGTTAAATAACTATGAATGACGTTAGTGGAAGAATGTTTGTTCAGATGTTTTAGAGAACCTTTTCCAAACGTATCTGGTGGTATCAACCAATTAATGTAGAAACTAACACCATGATAACAAATCAAAAATCAACCAATTACACAAGCTACTTGCGATTTAACTAGACTAGTTCCAGATTATCAAGTCTCATGGCCTGCTTAATATTCAGTGTCAAATGCCATGATTTTTTGAGCGTTTATCACTAGATTGCATCAGATGAGTTGTAGGCTACGTAATCTGAGAGAGTACATCATTTAGATCTCTGATGTGAATACAAGCTACGCTTAATTAACCTTTAAAATCTGCCTTGTAATCACTTATACAGGCCTACCAAAATCATTACTACTCTAAGGGCTCAATAAGTACAAGTTCCTCTTGAGCGATTTCTCTCAAATGTAATGAAATACTGCCATCTACCGGTATGGTCCATGTTTCAGAACTAGGGCTTACTGCGCATGCGCACATCAATATTGCATTCTTTCTCTCACTCGGCATTTTTCCCTTTAGTGAAAGAGTTAGGGTCGGGGTAGGTGCACACGTTAATAAAACAACACAACCTGGTAGATAGAGAAGCTAATTTATTGTTGGTTGCCAGCAGTAGCTGTAATTACTCATAATGACTGTATTTGTATTAGTGTAAGGGTAGGTTTAGGGTTGTTGTGGTAGGTGTAGACGTTAATAAACTATAATTTAACAGGCAGCATTTTTCATGAACTACCTTTTAATGAGAGGTAGCTAAAATAATTAGAGTTCTACCAAAAGCATTAGGGGTAATGTCCATAACAGAGTTTTCATATTTAAAACTGAACTTAAACGGTGAATTATATTTAAATAATGAAAAACTATAAAAGTAAATATCATTGATGCACTTTTAAAACACTGATTCAATATCAAATTAGCTTGCCTGGTCAGTTATGCTTGTTTACTTGCAGTTGCACAAAGTGCTGCATTTATTAGCAGAGTTCATATTAATTTTTATGAATGGATGAATGCACATAATCAAAATGTCAGAAACTACATAAATTGCTATGAACCTGAACCGGAGTAATGTTGGTAAAAATAAGGGAACTGCACCATTAAACAATAACAGCCCGTTTATTTCACAGATATTGATGAACACTAGATGAACACCAAACAACTTGAGACGATTCAAATGTTTAGTACTAAATACGTAAGAACTACAGACATTTCAGTGCTTGGGAGATGCTGACTGCAACAGCTTCTTCAGACAATGAAAAGGAAAAGAAATCTTTCTAACAAGTGCATTTAAACTGCAAAGAGTTTGTTACGTTGGCTTAGACAACTTTTCAAGAACTCTCAGGTTACGGTTAAGTGCTCTAGCGCCCCACTGAACATGAGCACGGTCCGGAAAACACAGCAGGACTGTTACTGCTTGGAGAAGAACTCCTTGCTCTTCTGCACATCTGGAACAATAGTGTCACTTCCAGGTTTCCATCCAGCAGGACAAACTACGGAGAACAGACACACACCTTATTATAAAACTCTGAGGAGAGTGGCACTGTATATTTATGCTGTAATAATTATACATTCTATATCAATTAGAAGTTACTTTAGGTCATTTTAAACTAAAAAAAAAAAAAAAAATTATATATTTATAAATAAAATGAATAAAATTTTGATGACCCCCAAACGAAAGGATGTCAATTGGTTCCAGTGTTAAATTAAACAGCATGGAACAGCTGTTATGCGAGTACTGAGTAGTTACACAACACCTCTGCATATTGACTGTCACTCTCTCATTACTTATCATGTGATCAGATTTCAGTTACACACACACACATATATATCACTTCAGTCAGGGTGTTACTACATGATTGTAAAGCAAAAAGTAACTATACTGATGCGCTCAAATACACATGAATTTAAGCGCACTTAAAACACGTTTACAGATAGTCTGGGCTTGAAACCTCATTCTGGAGGTATAGGTAAAGGGCTCTTTGTTGACGCATCTGTGTTTACACTACAAATTCAATGTGGTCACATGTTTTTGACTTCTAAATGTGGTTTGAGTGATCGGATCACAAAACATTTTAGAGCATGTTTACACATGCTCTCCGCTCAAGATAAACAGCACATTCATAAAGAGCCCAGTCTCACTCACCTTCTCCATATTTGTCGGTGTGCTGGAAGGCCTGCACCAGTCTCAGAGTCTCGTCTACCGAGCGGCCCACCGGCAGGTCATTGATGGTGATCTGCCTCAAGATGCCTTTATCATCAATCACAAACAGACCTCTGTGGAAGCAGGACAAGAGACAGAAAACTCACTGTTTGTACGGCAACTTGCTGTTTACAGTAAAATCTGCACGACTGCTCTTAAATTAGTTTTCAACATTAAAAGAATGTTTTATCTGCAAATCAAGTTCAAATTCATTGAATAATGTTGACTACTACAAAAATGTCAACAGGTCTCTTAGTTAAAATAAATAATTACACAAATACATCAGACTCCAAATTTCTGAATGGCAGTATATAATACTCTACCAAATGCTGAAGATTGAACCCCAAACATTAATTCAATGACTGAACATTTCATATAGTGCAATCAAATCTGCTTAAAGTTAATATTCTTCTCATATTTCCTGTACCATGCCCCCACTACAGTACACGTGGATGTTATCAAGCACCCTTGATCATTATCTCCTGCTCCAATCGTGCACTACAAGCAAAAGGGGTTAAGTAGTCGTGCTTGTATTTGCACGGATTCAGTTAAACTACATCATCACAGACCTGTAGGCGATGCCTTCCTCCTCTTTCAGGACGCCGTAATCGCGGGAGATGGACTGAGTCAGGTCAGCCACCAGTGGGATGTTCATGGAGCCAAGGCCGCCCTGCTTCCTGGGTGTGTTGATCCTATCGGGAACAAGCCAGCAGTCATGTCACATGACTTAAGTGTATGGTTTGACTATTACATACATACATACATACATACATACATACATACATACATACATACATACATACACACACAAAAGAAAAGAGAAAAATAATATATATATATATATATATAAATAAAATTGCATTTACATGTAAATATATACTTCCC
>JAUMHP010000001.1:3853146-3869631 GCA_032361065.1 Enteromius trimaculatus | reverse complement strand
GGTTAAATGCAGAGCACAAATTCCGAGTATGGGTCACCATACTTGGCCTCACGTCACATCCTTTCCTTTCCTTCCTTATTATTTTTATTCACTGTCAGTTTGCTTTATTTGATAGACTAACTATGCCTTTGGGAAACGCACCCCAGAACACCCCTGTAGAATTGATCATTCCAGGAAGTTTTTAACACTAGGGGAAGATCCTCCAACTTGTACCGAATATCTTTTATCTGTTAAGCATGTTTTATTGGATTCAACTCATTGAGGAAATTTTATTAATCAGCTTTAAAGAAATCTTTTAACAGAGTTGAGCCGAATTCAGTTTTGAAGTTAAACACATTTTTATCTCTCAGCTTCACCAAGATTTTTATACCCTGTCTTGTTCCATCTCTTCAGGTTTCCAGGGTTTAAAGAAGTGCGTCTGGTCCCTGGAAAGCATGACATTGCGTTTGTGGAGTTTGAGAGCGAGGCTCAAGCTGGAGTTGCAAAGGATGCACTGCAGGGATTCAGAATCACAGCCACGTGTGCCATGAAGATAACATATGCCAAAAAGTGACCTGGCTCACACTTACTGGACTGTAACTGAGGCTTTGATCGGCTGATTCTCACTTCTGACTTTTGTTTCTTTACATTTAAACTTTTTTTTTTTTAAATTCTTTATCAGAATTATTTGGTCACTAAGGACTTTGTGATATTCTAGAACTTTATTTTGTACCGTGGACTAATAAAATTAGTGACTAAAATAAATGTCCCATATTTTTATGAGATTTGTATTTTGTTTAAGCTTAAAGGGATCCCAAAAATAAGCCTTTATTTATTTGCCCTCATGCTGATCCAACCCACCGTTCCTTTAAATCATAAGTGTATGGCTTGAGATTAGTTGTAAACTGTCAGGCATGAACTCTCTGTACCTGACGAAAGGCCTGGAATAATTGGTTTGGCACAGACTAGTGTAACAGCCATATGCGTCAGTGCTCACAGCTCTGTAAATTTTGTTCTGAGTGCAACTCTCATGAATTTGGGCACAAGCTGACAGATGCATCTGTAAGAGCAGCACGACACAACATTGATAGAAACACTGTTAATACATTATGCAGCTCTGCATTTTCATCAAGTCTATGTATCAAATGTGTTTTGCGTTTCAAGTCAATTTTTTTTGTTAATATATTGCAAGGATGAGCATTTTTCTGTAGGCACACTTGGGGAAAGCAGATGTTCACAGCAGATTAAATCAGCCATTTTAGCAGAGATTGGTCTTAACATGTACACAGCTGGGGATCTGACCACCAGGGCCACTGACATTTTCAAAACGTTGTCACTTCAATCACGAAATTAATATAAATTGGCACTGAAATGGGTTGACAACGTCTGCTGTGGAGGTTTTTTCGATGGGTAAATTTGACTGGGAAGCCTTTATGGTGTGGATGTGCAGACCTGTTGCTCTACAGCTCTCACTAGAGACATCAACTTTTATGCAAGTCAACGGAAGGAATGAGAAATATGAACGTAAAATCAGCACCTCAAACAGAATTATTGCTCTCTGAAGTACAGGAATTACAGGAACAACCACCCGAAATAATCCTAAAACTGCCTAAAAACACCTGGAATCAGCTTGAAACAGCCCTTGCAAACAGTGCTGGATCTGTACAAGTCACCTGCATTATGTAATCAGATTCACATCTTAAGGAGTTAGACCATGTATAAAGCAAATATTTATGCAAGTAACTGAACACTGATGATATATAGCTGTAAAACACTTTTTTTCATAGCGACCTTCAGAAACTTGGTTCTGAACTAAATTTAAAATGTGATTTTTTTTTTTGTAATGCCAGTCTTTTTATAACGACAGTAATCTGGGGAGAAGACAATGACCTGTATATCAGCGACCGTCATCCCTGATTTACTCTCTAAATGAGCAGACTACTGATCTCTCTTCATCACGACAGCTCAATTATCTCTTTCTACGCCGCTCTGACATCAGGTAGCCTCACACAATCTGTGAAGTAACTCAAGCGTGCTGCCCATTCAAGAGAGTGTGTTTGGGAAAGACTCGCTGTCAGGCGAGTTCACCGGAGCTCTCATGCAGTTTAATGGATGTACACAGCTGTCCACCATTAAAGCCTCATTGCTTCTTCACTTCCTGTTGTAATGAGCTTCACTCATTATGACGTGAACGTTCTCATTCTGTCCTCAAGCTTTGCTACACGATCACCGTTTGATATTAAACTGCTTATGGATTCAGGGCCGCGTTTACGGCCCAGTTTCCCCAGGACGGTGTGTGTTTGTGAGTGATTTAGAGAATGGGTGGAATATTTTTGTCCCTGCAGCAAACTACCGTATCAAGGCTGTAAATTTAGAGGATGTTCAGAAATAATTCTGTCGACGAGTGAAGGATTGTGTGTGTGGAGGACAGCATGAGCATTTTTGTCTACATGTGAATAAATCAACACGACACCTGTTTCACTTTCTCCTCCGTCCAGATGGCTTGTCCTCCTTTTCAGCCCTCAGCAAACAGAAGCTCATATTTCAAGCTAAATTAAAAGAAAAATAAATAAATAAATACATTGCATTGAGAAAATTAAGTCTGTTTTAAGATCACTGATAGAGTTTCTTGTGTTCTGTCTAAAAGACATGCATTCACTGGAGCTTTAGACATTTAAACACATCTTTCTTTTCTGTTAAGAGATCTTTTTCCGCTGTAGTACTGAAATTTTAAGGGGCAAATGTGTTTAATCATGTTATGAAAATATTGTAACACGATTGGAAAATGGTAATAGTCCCTAAGTAGTCTGTATCTTTAAGCAAAACATAATTTGTGTTACATAATTGGGTGAATTATAGATCTAAACCTCTTTTTGATGGGTTTAAGATGTTGATTTATTTGCCTAATAAAATTACCTGATTGAATCTGCAGTCGTTTATATCTGAGGTTGAACTGAATTGTTTCACTCAAGGTTTTGCTGGCACTGGAAACAACGACTTCAAAGAATTGCAGAATTATGAACAAAAATCAGAATTGAACATTAATCTCATGTGACACTTTTCACCGAACCAAACAGGAGTGCAAAAAGAGCCAAAATTTTAAACTTCCAAAACGACGAATGCTAATATTATTGCAGTATGAGGGGAAAGTCTGTTTTTTCCCGCCCTTTTTTAAGTTTAGCTATGGATTGATAATATAAACCCCCATTCCAGAACATGACTTTTCGATAGTTTGCCTCACCTCAAAACAACACCTTTCCTCAGACAAAATCGTTTTTATAATAAAGCTGTGGTGTTATACAATTAAACAGAGATTATGCTATTAATAATCAAAATAACAAATGTTTCGCTAGGCCCAACGGTCGCAGTTCACGGTTGCTTAGTAACGAAATAAATTGGCGCCTTTATTGACATCTTGGTATTCCGTGGTTGCTCCAGTTGATATTTCTCAAAGCTCTGGTGGAAACTATACATTTTATATCCATGAACCGGTTTTATAAACTGCTTAGTCTTATTACTTTAGTCATTATGTTGTTTTCTTCAAGATTATTCATAACCTTTTAAAGTCTGATACAAAAAGGCGTACCCAGAACAGTAAGAGTGGCGAAGGAGCAGTGAGGATGATGTGACGCGGCGTGCAGACGCACAGTAGCGCCGCTAGAGGGCAGGAGGTGCAGCGCGCTGCTCGGTTCATCAGCAGCACTTCACTCACAATCACATACAGAAGAAACTACAGAAGATGCGCACGTCCTCACGCGGAGAGCCAGACAATAGGAGAAGTGCTGTGAAGGTGGGACATACATTATTTTTTTTATTTCTTTATATTCTTTATTTATAGGAGAACGTGCAGTTGCTCAGTGTTTTTCCTGCAAATGTGTGCTTTTTTTTTATTAAAAAAGCAATTGAGTTGAGCGTGCGTATAGACTACAGCTAATAGCCTATAGAAAGTTTGTAAGCTTTTCAATTTTGAAGCAGCTGTTGCGTTTAAATGCAAATGAATACCAGTAAACAGATCACAATAAATTAACTTTAGAAGAGCAGAATACATGTTTTACAACACAAGTGCGTGCTTTACTTGTTCATTGTGCATTGTAAATAATCTTTGTTACTCTGTATTTGCTGATGACTAATGCTGATTGATTAATTGCTGTCCAGTCTAATTTATAAAAAACGCAGTGGCACCCCTACATTTTTATCCCTATGATTTATATTTATGTTATAGAAGCTCAGTGCCCTTTAGCTTATGTTGTACAAACATATTTTATAATTTATCTATCATTTGGGCCAATTGTACACAGGGGCTATTTGCAAACTTATAGTTTATGTGTCACTCTTATATATTTGTGAGCCACCAGACAACAATCAAAGGAAAGTGAAGAGGAGACCGAAAGCAACCCACACTCTTAAACATAAAGTTTCTTTATTAGCATTAATTGTTTCATGAAGAATATTTCCAGCCAGTGCAAAAAAAAAAGTTTCTTTATAATGGAATAAAGTTCTTCACTTTAATTAATTCTTTACTCTAATAGAAAATTATTATTTTAAGAACTGCTCATTGAAATGTTTTTTTGTGACTAAAGTAGTCTTTCCTAGAGCAAAAACATCCTTTTGTAAGCTTTATTTGGAAGAGGGTATAGCATTCCGTTCTGTTTTAAAGAAAACAAGTTAAGTTTTAGGTAAACATGCACCAAAATTTGACCTTCATCGTAAATCCACCCTTAATGTGGCCATCTGTGAGCTTTTTGCTCTCCAAACTCTTCCCGGTTTGTCTCTCATCAGTACATGTCTCAGTAAGAATCTGAGTTGTGAATTTTTTCTTCCATTAGAAGCACAGTTCACTCAAAAGTGAATTTATTTTGTCATACTCAGCCTCATTTCAGTCCGAACCCATCATTTTCTTTTTTCCAGGAAGCATGAAAATAAGATGTAAGCCAGGATGTCTGAGCTTTTGCTGTCTATAATGTATAATATAGCGCAAAGTGTTTTAATCTGCCAAACTACACGCCAGAAGCGGGTTTTCAAATAATGCCGTCTGTTACGTTGGCCAGCTGGAGTGCCCTGGATCTCAGAGGTCACTCCACCCAGGAATGCCTGTGCTTCCCTGTCTAGTGAGTTGTGGACCCATTGTGTCTCCGCCCCCTTGTTTGTCACTATGGTTATTCATCAGCTCCTCCCCTGTGTTAACTCCTTGTCTTGTCTTTCAAAAGCTCTGTGGTTCTTAACGGAATCATCAATGCTAAAAAGAATAAAACACCAGACCAACAGTGAACAGTGTGTTGTGGAAACTTATTTTCTTTATTTTGCAGCCGGCAAATAATGTGTTCAAATAAGAATCTAAAAGATCCTGGCGCTCTGACCGACCAGTAAAGAGAAGATGGGAGAAGACAACAGAAGCACCTCCACCGGGACATGGACTCTCATCCACCCATCGGGGAGCCCACATGACCTCCTGCCCAATTACGACATCCCTCTGGATTACGAGGTTCCAGCGGATGAGATCCCGGACACGACGCAGGGACGAGCATTCTTCATGGCTACAATCGTCATCGCTGTGGTTCTGGTCTGCATCATGCTGGTGTGCGGCGTTGGGAATTGCCTCTTTATAGCCTCATTGGCACGCTACAAAAAGCTAAGGAATCTCACCAATTTACTCATCGCCAACTTGGCAATATCAGACTTCCTGGTGGCCATTGTGTGCTGTCCCTTTCTGGTGGATTATTACGTGGTCAAGCGGCTCTCATGGGATCATGGGATTGTGCTTTGCATCTCCATCAACTACCTTAGGACTGTGTCTCTCTACGTGTCCACCAATGCCCTGCTGGCCATCGCGGTGGACAGGTGAGCCTCTGTTTCTCTGAGCTCATGCAGCATGATGCTATAGATGTTGTTTGCACCATGAGTTGGATGTGTCTACTACATAATCCTGCTAAATTGGTTTTGGTCATAAGGACAAAATCTCACATTATTCAGTGTAGCTTCAAACAAAAAGCAACAAAACAAACTAATGATGTGCATTAAGTTTTAAAAGGTTGTTGCATTTAAGAAAAATGTCACTTTATATGAATAGGGTACAAAATATGTCTTTTTTATTCGATTCAAAAAGAACATATTGATCAAAAAACACAGATAAATGCAGTTATTTTGAGTTTTCTAAAAGAGTACTGGTGAACAAAATATATAATGATTTCCACGAAACTATGAATCAGCACGAATGATAAATGATGCTGAAAATGTAGCATTTAATCACTAAAAGTTTGGTAACATAGGTAACACTCTTAACTACAACTTTTCCCTCAATAAATTCTTAATTTGCTGCTTAATAATAGTGCGGTAGTTGTTAAGTTTAGGTATTGGGTAGGATTATGGATGTAGAATAAGATCATGTAGAATAAGGCATTAATATGTGCTTACTTAGCACTAATTAATGGCTAATATTCCAATAATATGCATGCTTTTAAGCAACTAATATTTGTAACCATGAAATAAAGCATTACCCAGTCTTGATGTGCATAAGGGACCCCTTTTTAAAAGCATTAGAAAATCTTAAAAACCTCAAACTTCATAATATTAATATCATATGCAGTTTTTAGCTTACAGATTTAACAGTTTTCTTAACATGTTTAACATCAAGTTTCTTACCTCTTGGGTTTGTACCGTATTCATGGATCATGCCACAGGAAAAGAGAAACTGCTCAGCTTGCACATTTTTTAATCCAACTTAAGCATGCATAAAGTTATATTTACGACTTCCAATCTTACAAGCAGGAACTTCTCACCTGCAGCTGACCTGCATGTGAGGAATTGCACGGTGCTTGCATCACGTTTGGCCAATCCCTGAGGCTAAGATAGCTAATTAGCATGTCAATATTTGAATGGCCGGGGAGAACATGCTGTATTTAGCCTACAGCAACAGCCTCAGCAGGTCAGAAAATTAGCATCTGGCACAAAGTACAGTACATCCAATATTCAATATCTGTACAGAGCTTAAGATAAACCCATTAGCCAGTACTTGCTGCAATTTGGTTCATCGTCATCGATTCTCAAGCACATTTGAGCAAACGATTTAACATGTTCAGTTTAAAAATAAAATAAACCTAATGTACTCCCTACTACATTCTAATACAGCATCCTACCTGAAATGAAGTCTGGTTAGTTTAATTTATTGCTATAGATTTAATAAAATTTTCCCTACTTGGGCAGCCGATTAGGTTTTGGAACAGAGCCACTCTTATCTTACAAAGCCATTCATAAAATCAGCTAACCTGTTCCTCCAAGCATGCCGTTTCCCATGAACTCTGACTTCTTTTTTGTGAACTCTCAAAATAGTACGGATGATACATATCAATAGTAAATTTAATAAAGTTTGAAAAAAGTCTTCGTTCTTCCCATGCATCACAGTAACCACATGTATTCGGGGCAAAAGGACATTCTGTTCACTCCGTGGACTCCATATCGAGCCAGTGAAGATTGCAAAGGTTTCCTTTGGGGGCGAACAGAATTCTTTTAAACTTTGGAACATCAGAATTTCAAGTAACACACAGAAGAATTAACAAATTAAAAGTATGTTTACCATTAATAAATTCAGAGCTATTAAATTCAGTGGGACAGATTTCACCACATGTGAGGAAACAAGAAGGGCCCTGGGCAAAAATGTGCTGTTAATCAAAACAGACAGAGTTGAAACGAGTAGAAAAAGTGCTGTACATTTCATTTATAGAACGAGTGATAGAGGAGCATGCTATTTGCCACCAAAGTCAAAAGGTTATGAAATATCTCATTAAGCACAGGGAGCAGTGATCAGATCAGACAGAGAGATCTGTGAGTCACTGAGTGTTAATAGACTGCTGTGTGCCAGACACATAATCCTGATTCATTTTCTACTTCTGGACTGTTCCCAGGATTTGAGCTTTGAGATCTTTGATAAATACCAATAGAAATCCATCACAAACACCCCCACACCAAACACCAGATCCAGTCCAGCGCTCACAGTTTCCTAAAGCAGATTCAAATCCAGACTCGGTCCATATGCTACAAGTTGAGAATCTAAGTATTGTCTGCATGAAGTTTGAAATTCAACAGATAATGGCATTTTGAGGAAAAATAAATATAATATTATCATAACTGAATATATAGATGTATTAAATTAAAAGCATTGTGTATATAGGAGTCAATTTAGATTTTTTCATCTATAAGCCTTCTAATATCAAAACATTTAAAACTTTCAGACAAAGCTTTGTCAAGAAGTAAATCAAATTTTTATTTTGATGAACACTCCTTTTCTAGCTAAAAATACAACTTTTTGAATTCATTAAAATATTTAAATTTCATTTCCTTTTAATTTACATGTAATTAAATTTAGCTTTAATCTGGGCCACTTGGAATGCCATAAGAAATCAAAATGCATGGCTTAAGTTTACTGTATTTTTCAAGTAAAGGCCACACTTTGCATGAAATCTTGTTTACAGAGATATGAGTGCATACAATCTTATTGTAAGGCAAAGTACATTTATATTTTAAATATAATTTTTTTTTAACAAATGAGAAGGTTTCCTTCCACAGTAACACAAAATACACTTAAGAGACAAACTGTAAAAACAAATGGTGGTAGGTAATGTTGCTATTAAAGCGAATCTAGTTTTTTAGTTAGCCTATTGCTTTTACATGTAGTGACGTGTTTCACTCTAAACTAGTTTGTATAAGGGAGGGATACTGCTCCCTAAAAAAATGAAAATGTTGTCATTACTCCCCATGTTGTTCCAAACCCGTAAAAGCTTCAATCATCCTCGGAATACAAAGATGGGGGGGGGGGGCTGATGGGGCTTGTGACTGCCCCATTGACTGCCGAGTAATAACACTGTCAATGTCCAGAAAACTATGAAAGACATTGTCAGAATACTCCCATCTTCCATCAGTGGTTCAACTGTAACGTTATGAAGTTACGAGAATTCTTCTTGTATGGAAAGAAAACAAAACTAATGACTTTATTCAACGATCAATGGGACAGTCACAAACCTCTCAGCTTTCATCGAAAATATCTTAAACTGTGTCTTGAAGATGATCAACGCTTTTACTGTTTTGGAACGACATGGGGGTAAATGATTAATGACAATTTTCATTTTGGGGTGGAGTTACCCTTTAATTAATTTTGTGACATTCAACTACAATGAATCTTTTTTTATATATAGACTATGTATACAATAATTATGTGCAATTATGTAGCGTTTTCTGTGTTCAACAGGTACATGGCTATCGTTTATCCCCTGAAGCCCCGTATGAAGTATCAGACAGCATACTGGATTATTTTTGGAGTTTGGATAATCCCAGTCCTCATCGCGGTACCGTCGGCCTACTTTGCGACAGAGCACGAATACCCGCACAGCGCACTGGGCCACGACAAAAAGATCTTCTGCGCCCAGATCTGGTCTGCAGACCAGCAGCTCATGTACCGCTCCTACTTCCTCTTCATCTTCATCGTGGAGTTTCTGGGGCCCGTGCTCACCATGTCAGTCTGTTACGCACGCATCTCCAGGGAGCTGTGGTTCAAGAACGTCCCAGGATATCCGACGGAGCAGCTGCGCAAACGGCTACAGCGGCGGCGCAGGACGGTGGTGGCGCTGATCGCGGTTCTGGTAGCGTACGTGATGTGCTGGGCGCCGTATTATAGTTTCACGCTGCTGCGCGATTTCTACCCGGCGCTAATCACGCGGGGCCGTAACTCGCTGGTCGTTTTCTACATCATCGAGTGTATCGCTATGAGCAACGGGGTCATTAACACTTTGTGTTTTGTGAGCGTTAGGAACAATGCTGCAAAATGTTTCAGAGCCATCAAACTTGCTAACTGCCGCTCGCTAACTAGAGCGATTGTCGGCAAGATGGCGGAGGACGATATTAGGACTTCATCTTTGCGAGTGACAGAGGATGTGGAATGTACACGAATAAAGTGAATTGAAAAGAAGGAGAAATAAAGTGATAAAAGAATGACTTCACAAAGGGCAAAGAAAGAAGTCATGAACACAGAAAGCCGTTGGAAGCCAAAACAACAGAATTTCCTCTCCAAGAGGTTCAGATCATATAAACGAGGAGGACCAACCATATGGTTCAGCTAAGAGTTGTGTGTGATAAAATTATGCTGATGAGAGACTGACCTGAAACAATGGCTGGCTAATCAAAATGAAAGCAAGGAAATAAAATGTAAATGCTGCCAGGTAAATATATTTATGTCAGATACACTGCAGTGATAATTGTTCCAACTGATTAGTACAAACATTGCTTTGAAAACCTCCTGACATCAAACTGCATTTTCAGTGATCGGTGTAGTTTTCCTGGAGGATATAGACCAGAAATGATGCTTCTGGTCGAAATCTTGAGTTAATAGATATTAAATAAGTGCCAGATGAAATGCCTAGGGTCACACTTTAGTTTGGGGACCAGTTCTCACTATTGACTATGGGTTTGGCCTCAATACACTCCTTATTTGCTGCTACTTAATAGTTAGTATAATGTAGTTGTTAAGTTTAGATATAGGGTAGGATCAGGGAATCTAAAATATGGTCTTACAGAATAAGGCATTAAAATGTGCTTTATAAACAGCCAATATGCTAGTAATAAGTTTCCACCGACCAATAAAAATGTACCTACAGTTTCAAGCTGAAATGGACACTAAAGTCAGTGAAACACCAACTATTATTCAAACAAACCATAGAGGCATGTTATTAATAATAAAGTCTTGATTTGATTGAAAAACACTTTTATCGTAGTGCATGATTTGTGAACTAATACATTTTGATGTTTGCATCACATAACCTGCTCCACATGACTTTCTTGATGTAGTAAACTTGCTTGGTAGCGCACCTGGTACCTTGAACAAAAGACTAGTTAAACGAGTCACAATAAAAGAGCTCAAAATAGAAGTAGGCTAAAATGGCATGCTTTAGAAACTGCAATTTTATCTGGTGTTTGCTTTTGTTGATGCTTTCATTGAGGTTTAGGATATAATGTTTAGTGTAGTAGGGTTTAAAGTTTAGTTCCTCAATATGAGAAACAATAGCCTATGAAAAACTTTGGCAGAATTACGTGCACAATATTAATTCCTCTCACTTGATATTCCACTTTAAACGTGTCATGAAATGTGCAAAAACTAACATATCATTTTGCAGAAACTGACGCCACTGGTATGTTTTTTCCAATGAGCATTTTGTAGGTACCCATTCACATCGTGTAATTTGGCACTTTGGGGTTTAAATAAAGCATTTATGATACAAACAAACAGTTTTCATTTGCGACAACCTCAAAAACAGTATTTATTCATTTTTTCTGTTCTGTCATTTAATTACTCGAAAACATTGGAGATTGAGGTTGAAAATCCATACATGAAGGTTATTTACGTCTCAAGTGGGGGGAAACATTAATAAATGTAATTTACATTTCTATTGTATTTTCTGATCATTTTGAGATCAAGTTATATTTCATTGTATGACTTTCATTGTTCATTTTTAGCCCAAAGAGAAATGCTATAATGGATAACAGTCACATCTGGACAGCAGCCTGGATGTAAAAGCTACAAAGTTAAAGCTACCCTAACATCTGCCTACTGGTTTCCTCTAGATCAGAGGAACATTTTGTAGACTTTAAAGGTTAATTCAAAAACATTCTGTGAACTTTAAAAAAGAAGAAAAAAGTCAAGAAGTAAAAGAAGGAAAATATTTCTTGTGTTCAATTGATACACATATTGGGTTTAGATGCAGTTTCATGCCAAATCGATAAAAAGATTGTTTCCGTGTAATGCCGTCACTGTTGATCCCATTAAAGACTTTCCGAGTCATTTAACACACTAAGCAAACAGAAAAACATGAGTGGGTGGCTTGGGACATTTAAAAGCAAATGAAATCGCAGTACAAGTTGCACACCACGAAAAAACCTACATTAGAACAACCAAAGATGCCCTCGCATCTTATTAACAAGGAATTATCACTGTGTCTGTGAAATTAAAATCCATATTTGTTTTGGTCTCAGTCAATAGGCTATAGACGTTAAGATGATATGTTGTAATCTCTTTAAAAAAAGTATGGTGGGAAAAATATTAAGTCTAGATACTGAAGAATACGGCATCAGTCACTGACTAAAATTAAATTAACTACATAACAACGGACGATTTTAGCCAATAATGTGTTAATAATGGCGAACACTTTCAAAGTCAATGGAGTTAATCTAATTTTAGCATTATTAGTGTAACGAAGAGTCAGAGGCTTCCGGATCCATTCGCAAGGCTTTTATTGGGTAACAGACAGGCAGGGTCAAAACATAAACATCAGGGCTTTCACAGAATATCCAAAACAGAATCAGAGTCCAGGCAAAGTTTGGGGCAGAGATCGAGAGCGGCAGAGATCGTAAACGGCAAAACCAGGCAAGGTCGGTAAATCCAACAGAGAGGTAAGTAAATGCTCGGAATTGCTGCATGGGGGCAAACAAGACTTCACGATGTGTACAGGTCAATGGCGTGTATTTACACTGTCTGAAATGGGCAACACCTGGAGCCCATCAAGGTTCCGGGTACGTGGGTTAAACAGTCCGGGGGGGAAAATAATACTCAGGGAATGGTTCCCGCTGGTGCCACAGAGGCACGGCTCGTAACAGCATATGAATTTGTACAAATGACCAACACCTAACATCGCCAAAAAAATCGAGTGAGGTTGTACGAATTTGTTAGCCTGGCTTCCGCAACTTTAAAGCTCATAGAAGCTTAGTCTGGCCAAGCTACCTTACTAACCTGCTTAACCCGCATCCATCAGATGCCTCTGTATACTACTGGACGAATCTACAACCAATCAGACCACTCATTCCAATGATGTGTATAGCGACGGAACTTGAAGACCGTAACCAATTGTAGCTAGCTTCATTAAAGCAGTAGGAAAATGTCTTTACTTACTTTGGGACTCGTTTCTCATTGGTTCCCACTTATTTGGGAATCTGAAATGCTCTAAAACGGCAGCTTGGCTAGACTAACTTTGCTCGCGAAATGAATGTAGCGTCAAAGGAAGTATGGGCGGGCACAGGCTACGAATTTGTACGAATTAGCACAAAATTTCACCTCGTACTAATACGTACGAATTGGACGTGAGGCTGTGTTGAAAATACTTTTAAAAATGCTTTTAAAATACTTGTCGTAAAATGAATGAATTCTGGTAATTACAATTTAGAGTTTTTCTATAGTCAATTATAATATGACTTTAATTTTTCAGGAAAAAACTGCTAAATGTACAGATTTTAGGGTGTGATAATAGTTGGAAAATTCCTATTAGATTATTGTTTTCTGTACAGTTCTGTACCACTGACCTGTTAAGAGTGTTTATTTTTATTTATTTATTTATACTAATATGCAGACTTTAGGAGTAAATAAAAAGTCTACTCATGTCATCTGAGTGGCGGTTTTTACATTTTCTTCTAAGAACGTACAGTCTTGATGTTTCCTAAGACAGCTGTCTATGTAGGTATCTCACTGTTTTGGGAAAACGACGTTGAGCCTCACTGATAAAACATAAGGAGAATGAAAGGCAAGAGTAAACCCGTTTTCAAAACCATAATCGCTGCATCCCATTTAATGCAACAAATTGCTCAAGAATGGAATCACAAACGCGTTAGATGCAGATTTGTTCTGCTTGATTGTCAATGACTCCAGGGTCAGTGCGGCAGAACTGTGAAGTGTATAAAATTGAACTACACAACCTATGATATGTAGGGAACATCATGTAACGAAAACAACGCATTTACAGGCATACAACATTCACAACTGACGTTAATGCTTTATCATTTTACTGAGGGTATGAGAAAAACAGACGAACCCTAATGGTTTTGGCGATTCCCGCTGTTAAAGCTGGAATAGAGGTAAATGGCTCTCGGCACAAAAAGATAGCCTCCTAAATCTCGTAAAGGGCTAAATGCTAGAAACAGACAGAACCTCAATGTCTCTATTTATCTCCTCTCTCCAGGGGACTGTGCTCCATGCTGATTTATACAGTAAACACAGGGCAGACCCTTCAAAAGCATTAAAAGCTGCTGATTTATGCAGCTACATACAAATTCATTCAGAGTTCCAGATCCTTAATTTTTTTTTTTCAGCAAGGATGCATTCAAAGTGGCAATAAAGGCGTTTTTTATATATATATACATAAATTCTGCTCTTTTCAATTTCTATCCAAAACCCTAAAAACTATTTCATGTTTTCACACAAAAAAGCAGCACTGTTTTTAACTTTGATGTGAATATTAGAATGATTTATAAACGATCATGTCTGGATTTATGATGCTGAAAATTCAGCTTTGCATTACAAGAATAAAATTTTACAATATGTTCAAATAGAATGGGCAATATATTAAAAATTTTTGATTTAAAATTTTTAGTAAATAATCTTTATCGATCCCAAGCTTTTGAATTATACCCCAGACCCACACACACAACTTGTTAATTGCTTAACTGCCATTAAGACTATACAGCTTTTTTAGGGACACTTAAAATACACATGAAATGCACCTTCTGCACCTTGTGTGCAGCACATCTCTATTCCCCAACTTATTCCATCTAAACATTCCAGGTTCATGTTTGAAACATTATTTATTTGTGACTGAAACTGTTAAGTTGCACACACCGCCCAGTGCTATTCATCCAAGATAAAACTTGGACAGATGAAGACTCAGTCAGCCAAGTTTTTATTTCTTTTAGTAAGCCGTTTAAAAAAAAACTATTAAGTGTTATTAAATCAGGAGTTCTCAGCTAGATTTGCTTCAGGACACATTTTTTGCACCCAATGTGCAGCACAGGGCAAAAATTAATTACTGTATGCAAGTAAAACAAAACAAAAAAATGATAAACAATAAAACAAACTCTAAAATATATTATACAAATAAAATATATTAATACATTAATAATATCTAAGATAACAATAATCTAAGTGTTCCTTATTAATATAAAAAAATTATATAATGTTTTCTACTTTAAATCAACTATGTGATTGTCATCTTATTATATTATTTGCATTTAGCATCTGCAACTAGACTGTTTTTAATTTAATATTTATGGGTAGTACTTTATTTTACAGCCCTGTTCCGCACATGTATATTGTGTACTTGTTTTTGTAATTATAATAATTGAGTAATAACTATGTACTAACCCCAAAGCTACCCCTGAACTCCAGCCAGTGCATTTATTACCCAGCAGGCCTGCTTTCTTACACTGTAAGTACACACTCAGAAATAAAGGTACTAAAGCTGTCACTTTTTCAGCGGTATCTTTTCAAAAGGGACATGATTAGACCTAAAGGGTGCCTTTTTGGTACCTTAAAGGAACACATTAGTACTTAAAGTGTACAAATTTGACCCTAATAGGTACAAAAGTGTAGCTTTTGAAAAGGTACCGCTTCAGTGACAGCTTTTGGACATAAGTGTATAAGAGTGTATAAGAGCGCACATGCACTGCTAAATAAAGCGCTAACTATTTTGGGGGTTTTGATCTTGTTCGGTCATTTGTAATGTTTGGGCTTTTTGGACTTTTCACATCTGAATGTGGCTCGCAGATGAATATGCTTATACTCTGAACACAATTTTCCATCTCATGGCACGAAACGAGAGTAAATGTGTGGAACATCATGTGAAAACAAATGTGTTTGTCTTTGGGTTTGAGGGTGGACACATGGCTCATCTGTGTCTCTTTTTCTCTCCCGTCCGGGACAAATAGTATGTCTGCAGGGATTAAGGTTTAGCCAAAAACACCATGAGATATCACATTCATCTCACTGAATTTTAAAAGAACCGACATCAACAACAAAAAAAAATAGCTTTGTAATTGTGACTGCGCTGACAGATGGGAGGTCAGGAGTGAGCCTGTGTTGGTAGCATGTTGTTATTTCACGACTCTTAGAGATAAGCTTTAAATCCTGTATAGTGACTGAGTGAAACTCAGGATGATTCAGTTTAATCTGTGTGCCATGATTCAGTCAGACCAACAGCACCATGAATTAAAACAATGGCACACGTTCAAACTTTGAGTAGACTTGAAATATTTTCCTTTCTCTTAGAAAAATAAAAGAAAAAAAAGAAAATATTATAAATATATAAATAATATAGAAACATAAAAAAACACAAATACTGCAAAAACTGAACTGTAACTGTATTTTGGACCTAAACGAACTACAAATAATATTTAAAATATAATAAAAATAAATAATATATATTTTTTACATGTCTAATATTAATTTAACAATTTGCAATACTTATCAACAACGTATTTTCTTTGTCTAGTTTAGAGGGCCTACATTCTTGCTATAGGAACTTTAAAGGGAAATGGGTGCATGGGAGTCTAATTTTAAAAGGCCCTCTTAGGCCCTCCTATTATGGTCCTGGCTTCTGGCTACCAGGGGGTCCTAGGGGGCTAGGGGCTTTGGGGGCTCTTAGAGGGCCCTCTGATTATGAGGGCCCTACTAGGAGGCCCTAGGGAGGAGGGTGTAGTGTACCTTTA
>JAUMHP010000001.1:3823375-3853046 GCA_032361065.1 Enteromius trimaculatus | reverse complement strand
CAATAACTCATATGACTGCAAATTATATTATACTGCTATCTTTATATATATATATATATATATATATATATATATTTATTTATATTTAATATTCAGGCCATTTGTGCCATTGAAGTCACCTCTTGCTATGGAAGTTAGTGTGCTGCATTCCTACAGTGTCTGGTTAGAACAAGGAAGGGGGTTACAGTAGTTTAATTTACTCTATATGCATTATATTTTAGGTACTTGTATGAACACTCATCTCAAGAGAAGCAAGGAAACAAGTACAGATGAGATAACACGATCAGTCAAGTTTATTTAAGTTGAAACTAGTCTAGAACTAGACTTAAGCCTTGTCTGTGAAATTAGGAGAGTGTGTAAATATTTGAACTTAATAGGTACAAAAGGTACCGCTTCAGGGACAGCTTTTCACTTTTATTTCTGAGAGTGTGTATTATAGGGTTACTGCACTAATCACTACCCCCCATGTTGTTCCAAACCCATAAAACTCTGTTCGTCTTCAGGGCACAATTTAAGATAGTTTGGATGAAAACCAGACGGCTTGTGAGTGTCATACAATTGACTGCCATACAATTGTCACTGTCAAGGTCCAGAAAAGTACGAAACAAAGCCACAGTGAACATGGGCAAAGAAGCTGATGAGACCACTTTGGTTGACCCTGTGGATGAAAAATTTTGTAATAAAAACGAATGGATGGAAGCGTCAATAAGAGCATGGTTGTGTGCAAGCTGTGCAACAAGGAATTCGCATATCATTGTTGATATCATTGTCATAATTGTTGACTGATAGAAAATCATAGGCATTTATACTATAGCAAGTATTAACAAATTGCTGTGTCCAATTTTTTAGATAAAAAGCAAGAAAAACTTATATAAATAAACTTAGTGTCCAAGTAGACAGACAGTTTTATAAATTGTGTTATTAGTGTGCTAATGTTTTGCTTATTTAATGTATAGTGCAGCTTAGCAACAGCTCTTGAGAAATCAGCTGCACAGGCAGTAAAGAAATAAATGGCGTGTTTAGTACACAATGGGGATCCCTAATGGGTTAGTAAGTGAAACTTTCATCAAATCAATACAATTTCTTCACAAAGAACGAAGCATAAAGTACGAATCTGTTCAAACTCGTCACACTTGTCCATGGCTGCAGAGACAGGAAATGATATGCCACCTCCTAACATCTTTTCACAGACTAACCTTTCAGTCTGACAGGAAACAAACCTTTATCTCAGCAGGACTGTTAATTCAGCACTAAAAGTCTTCAATGCTGACTGGGAAAAAAACAGCAGCGAAAGCAGCCACTTCAATGTCTACCTGTCTCCTACTCTGAGAATTTCCAACCGAGCTTCAAGTCTATCAACTACTGCCTATAACCTCAGCTAACTTCATATAAAGTTATTTCATTATGTATTACAATTAGCATATGAATTTACCACTAAATGTTCTTTTCCATAGTGTCAATAGCGGTTCATATCCTGAAATTATATTCTTTAATGAGTTTTAATGGCTAATGGCATTCGCATTCTGCACTGACAGGCACAATTATGCTTTAGAAAGTTTTACATTTAAACTAACTTTATAATAACGTTTTATTTAAACAACATTGTCTACTACCACTTGTTCTTCACCCAAACCTTACTTAAAAAGGAACGTAATAACGGCTTGTTCTATTGAAGTCAATTTATTATTATTATTGTAATGTCCTTCTTGCTAATTGCCCGCAATGACATCTAGTAGCCATCAACTCAGTCATTTTAGGTTGTACTAATAAATTACCAAACTTGACGTTTAGGTCAACCATTCAACATGTGAGCACATGATTCACAAAACTGCATAATGAGGTTTTTAAATAATTTAAAAAAGACACATCTAATAAGAGAGTTATAGTCAAGCATTATCAAACTGTTGTATGTTTGACATCCACTCATCCACGCATAACCTTCTCATCAGACATTAACATAATTGCTCAATAAATAGGACTGATTATTTTCAGAAAGTTGAAAAGCAATGTCACAACAATACGCCATAACAGAATCACACCAGTAAGCTCATCACTAACATTGTGTCCATGTATCAGCACAGCAGCAGGCATGTAGACGGAATTCCTCCAGAGGAGCAACTCATTTGCATTTTTATAACAGTGCCGGCGGTCCTAGCTCTAATGACAGATCCTGTACACGGTACGAGGTGATTGGTTGGCAAAGTGGCTCAATTACAAGGCAGAGAAAACATGCACTGTTAATATACCACAGTGTAAACTGTCCAGTCGTTTTACACAAAACACCACTCAGCTTTACACAAGTTCAGGGGACTGCAGCATGAACATTTCCAAATATGCAGCTGATTTATGAGCTAACCTTAAAAGCAAAACAAAAGGACGGTAACACTTTTGAGTAATGCACAAACAATCTTACTTGAAATTCTGATGAAGTTCTTGATATTAGCAGCTCATCTCTTATTCATATAAAGAACTCTGCAAGATTTGTTCAAGCTCTTTAAGATTAGATAAAATCCTAGAGAGATGCAAGGCATTTGAATAGTTAAAACAAAAATGACAAATTATCCAAAATGTAGACGATTTTGTTACTTCATCTGAACAGATTTGGAGAAATTTAGCATTACGTTTGCTCAACTATTGACCATTTGTCCAAACAGTTGATAAAAATATTATTATATTAATGAAAATCTTTGATTTTATAATGTCTTTATTGTTTGTCATTTTCCTGAAAGTACTATTATTCATTATTCTCCTCCAACCCATGGATGTGTAAAATATTACTCAATTTCCAATAGGAATCCAAAAAGATTCTACAGGATAATTGAAATTTTAGACTCGCAGTTAGACTGACATGTACAGAAACCCTGCAGTATGAATTGATGTTTACCTACACCAGATTTATTCTGGTGTAGGAAAGTGCTCCATGAATTAAAGGTCAGATTCTTTTTATCCATTTATGTAATCCACTTATGAAATCTTATATCTTGCTTTAGCTCTGCAACCGAGGGAGTGAGAGAGAGCAAGAGCTCCAGAGAGAAATGGCTCCACTCAATTTTCATTTTTTTCCGGCTGAGCGCCCTGTGAAGGACACATGGAGGCTGATTAGATGTGGCACTCGTTGGACACAGTCCTTCCCGGCGTTTGTTCAGCTCCCCACACAGACTGTGTCCATATACAGAGTCTCTCCAGCCTTCAAATGCCCACATGGCACTGCAGCGGCCCACATTTGGTTCAATCCTGTTATGTTGAACATATTTTATGCCCCCATCACATACACTGTCCAAATAAATTGAATAAAATATCTAACTTGACAGTTTTTAAGGATGGAAATCATAACAGCTTGTTTTTGTTAATCAAAATATCACTATTATGTGTGCAGGAGTGTATATTTTGCTTAATGTTGCTTCTAATGCACAAAGCTAACAATTTAGAGAAATATTTCAAATTGCTTTTTTGTTTGTTTGTTTGTTTGTTTTTCCTCATTGAAAATATTATTTTTTTTATGTATGTATTCCCTATGGAAATATTAGGCATGCACAATAATTGACTTTTGATTTTGGTTATTATTATACATATATGTGTGTGTACCCAGATTAATGGTTAGGGAGTCGGTCTTGCAATTGAAAGGTTGCGGGTTCAAGTCCCAGGTCCAGCTGGGATTGAAGGTGGCTGTCTCCACCTTCACTACCACAACTGAGGTAATGTAAGTCCCTTGAGCAAGGCACCGATCCCCCAACTGCTTTCAGGGTGCTGCAGCGATAGCGATATGGCTGCCCACTGCTCTGGGTGTGTGTTCATGGTGTGTGCGTCTCTGTGTGTGCACTTGGATGGGTTAAATGCAGAGCACAAATTCTGAGTATGGGCCACCGTACTAGGCCACACGTCACATCCTTTTGTTTCCTTTTCCTTTCATAATGTTTATACAAATCTATAATAGGTTCAAAAGGTGCTGGATGACAGAAATAACCCATTTATGCTCACACACGCCTGGAAACCAACACTTTTCATGAGCACAGTCTTGTCTTCCTCTTATAACCCACCAAATATCCATTTAGAGGCAAATTAATGCAGCTGTTGTGAGCTGTTTCTCCCAGAGCCAAGGAAAAATAACGGCTTTCCTCAACATTTATTTTGCTTTCGTCTAAAGGGCCAGCTGTGCAGGAAGTCCTCCTGACATCTAAAGTGAACTGTGAATGAACAGCTTTTAATTTATGTGTTCCGACACAAAGCAATTATTAGCCATTGTGTTCATTTATAAATAGGACAGTATATCAGTTTTGCATGGGCATTGATTACTCATGAATTGTTAATTGATTGCTTCTATATTTGAGAGTTCCAGTGAGAATCAAATAATTAATGACATGTAATCACAACATTCAACTTGAACATATTTGCTTTCTTTAGTATTTAAAGGGATAGTTGCTCCAAATCCATAAGAATTGTGTGTCTTTGAAACACCAATTAAGATTATTTAATTATCTTTTTATGTGTGGTTTTTATTCTTAGGCAAAGCATCCATTTAATGAGAAGTTAAGTGCAAATCATTTTTTATTGGTTAGACTTTTGGAAGTATAGGGTTACTCCACCCCAGAATAAAAATGTTATTATTAATCATTATCCCCATGTCATTTCAAACCTGTAAAAGTTTTGTTTGTCTTCAGAACACATTTTAAGATATTTCAGCCCAATCTCATGGAAATTCATACATATTTTACAAGGTGGCTAATTCGTATGAATTTTCACAGCTTGACCAATTCATAGATTGGCTGTAAAACTGTGTTGGTGTCACAATGCCAGCTGGAAGTGCCATCGGGCCCCGCTAGAGGGCACTCCAGCCTGGACTATGTTCTTTGTTTGTTCGGCACCATAGCGCAATTTTGGAGAGTATCAATTGCACACTGTCATAAGATGTGGCTGTCATTCCCTAGACAGCCAACAGAGGGTCCGTTTTGTAATTTGTTTGTGTGCTCTGGACTTCGTTTCCCATACCTTCGCGGACCCCCTGATTGTCTCATTTGTCTGATCACTTCCACCTGATTGTTAACATTCCATTAGCCTTACCACATATATTCTCTGTTCAGTTTGTGTTTTGTTGCTGTTGTGTTGTCGTGTAACCCTGTCTCTCTGACTCCTCCGAAATTGATGGCTGAATGGATGTTGATTGTTTGGAGCTTTATTAAAAGACTTAACTTCTTGGATCTTTTGTTTTGTGTTTCGTGACACACGCATACGGAGCACACTGTTCTATTTGTTTTCTATGTATTTATGCTTTGATTTGAACAAAAACTGCTTACTTGTGTTTTTTTTCGAATACAACTTACATTTTGGGGTGGAGTAACCCTTTAACACCTGTTTATTTAATTACTCACCCTTGTGTCATTCCAAACCCATAAAATAATAACCCAAATATCTCAGTTTGTAACACAAACTGAGATATTTTTAATATCAGAGAGACATCTGACCCTCCACAGACAGAAGTACAACTGAAATAATCCCAGATCCAGAAATGTTGTAAAAACACAGGTAAAACAGTGGTTAAACTTTAGTTTTACGACAATACGAGAATACTTTTTGCGCAAAGAAAACAAAAATAACATCATATACTCAACCATTCATCTCCAAAACAATGTAGAAATCCAGGCAAAGGTCGAGAAACAGTTAACAGGGCTTACACAGAAGATCCAATTCAGAAACTCAGTTCAGGAAATGTTCGGGGCAGGCAGCAAGGTTCGTGGTCGATGAAACAGAGCAAGGTCATACACAGGTAATCCGTCAGAGCGTAGAATGAACGCTTGGAATTGTTGCATGGCAATCAATACTTCGCAACGAGCTGACTGCGAGGTGAGTATTTATAGAATGGTGAACAAGGTGATCATGGAGATCGTTAGTTCCGGGTACGTGGGTCAGTAAAAGCGGTCCGGGAGGAAACGGAAATTCCGGTGATGGTTCCCACATGCCGTTTACTGCGAGCCACGGAGGTGCGGCTGGTAACAATCTGCCATTTTAGAGAACATTTCTGCATAACCATACGCTTTTCTCTAGGCGTAAAAAGCTGCATACATGTCCTTTCACCCGGATGTAAACAAGGCAGATTACGTCAAATGCGTTTAAGTTTGCAAATGCGGTGCGTTGAGATACTTTAAAATGGCGAAAGAGTCATGGGAGAAAATTTTGTTTTTGTTTTACTTGGGCAATAGAGTATTCTTGAAGCGTTGCAAAAGTGAGGTTGAATCACTGATGCCACACAGACTGTTTTATCAATGTTTTTGCTACGTTTCTGGATAATTTGAGTTGTATTGCTGTCTATGGAGGGACAGATGGCTTTCATCTGGCTTTCATACCATCAAAAATATCTTAATTTGTTTTCCGAAAATGAACTGAGGTCTTATGGGTTTGAAACAACATGAGGGTGAATAATTCATGACAAAATCTTCATTTTTGGGTGAACTACCCCTTTAAGTCAAAGTTTTTTGCATGCAATGCAATTACTGTAGATATTAGCTTCTTTTCTTTCTTCTTCTTCTTCTTGGCTGGATGAAGCTTGATTGAGGTGTGATTGTTGTAATTCAGGCTGCTATTTTAAGTGTTGGAGATGTGAGTCCATAATTTATGTAAATTACACCAATTGAAAGGTTAGTAAGGATCACCAGTGACCACTACCATCTGCAAATTTTTAGTAAATTACTACCTACGAACCATTTTCACAATCAGCCAACCCGAGCCATAAGCCATTGTGATCACAAATTTTAAAGTAAATTTGCTCTAATATCTGCAAAATTTAGCATTATAAAACCTTGATATCTTGTCGTTTCCTTTTTTCATGTATTTTCCAAACAGTGTAAAACTACTATGCCGTCACCAATTAAGGTAAACTTTAAGTGAGATATTGAGGTTTTCGGATCAGGTTTTTGTAACACTTGAGTTTCACAGGAATAAATATTCTCATCCAATTAACAGCTATATTTAATGGACAAATATGAAAATTGACATAAACATATGGTGTTTTGCCTTATACATACATATGGTGTTTTGCCTTATGTTGTCACATTACAAAGTGTGAAATTCTGCATTTTTATTTATTTGTGTATTGACCCTTAAAAAAAAAAAAAAAAAAACAGATGTAGATGTAGTCATTTTGTAGTCGGTCGTTATTGTGGCAATAATAAGGCACAGTTTCTCACATATGCAAACACTTTAGACACTTTTTGTCACATTTGCAAACACTTTATCACTGCATTTTTAAGCAACCATATGAACACATACTAATTGAAAATAACCACTTCAGCAAGCAATGCATTAATTAGCATAATAATTTTTTTGGATTTACATAACCTCTTAATTAGGTGTTTTATAAAAATGTGTTACTCCGTTTTTAGCAGATTTATGTTGTACATATCAGAGCTAAAATATTACTTCAGCTATATTTCACTAATGAATCTTCTGTAACATTTTATAATAACTACACACTAGTAATGATTAGTTCAGCATTAGTAAATACTCAGTTCATCCTTTATAAACCATTGTTCCAACATTATTATGAATTAGTAAACAGTTTGCAAGTGCATCTATAAATGTCTTGTTCTTGAGCACATATATACTGTTTAAGAATTGTATTTTTTAAATACTTTATTAATTATCAGTTTATCATTTGTTTTAATTATTACGCTATTTACAAACCAGTTATTTAGAAGTTGTCAGTGTTTAATAAGATCATTTTAAAAAAGTCTAAGTAAATGATTAATAAATTATTAAAATGTACATTAATAAATCATGATAATAGTTGCTCAGAGTGTTAATTGAATGCTTTATTAACACACGTTCCTACTGTAAATCAAGATTAAGTCAGGTAGTTGATTACCAAATTCATGATTAAGTTTTTGTGAGCTCTTTACATGCTGGCAAGCTGGTCACTTTAGTGAGGATTATTTATATCTTGTAAAGCATTTATAAAGCAGATAAATATTATTTCAAGATGTAAAAAAAGGTAAATGACAAACAAACCTTCAATTACATAGAAATAAAAAATAAATAAGTGTACAGTTGTACAGTTTCATATTATTTTGCATCTTGAAATGAATATCCCTGTGTTGTGTTTGTTTATTTGTTCTGTTAGGAAGATAACTGAGCCTTTAAATCTTTTGGACATTTAGATATGCTCATAAATCAAGGACAAGGCATTTATAGCTGTATTTATAAACTGCTTGCTAATGACTATTAATGTTGGAACATTGATTTACAGTAAAAAGGATGAACTGACTATTTACTAATGCTTAACTAATGATTCATAGCCTGTAATTATTATAAAGTGTTACCAAATCTTCACTGTGAGTTGAACAGTCGGTAATGGATAACATTGTACTTCCTTCAAATCAGATCCACTTAAAGTCACATTAAAGTACATATTATCAAATGTTAGATTATACCCTGCAATCCACACAGGGATTCCCATGTTTCCACAAACCCACTGATGATTTCAAATCAGACCATGTCTTCTTGCCATGATGAAAAGCACTGATGAAAATGGTCAAACTAAGAAGAGAATTAAATATAAGTGTCAGGTGAGATGTATAACCACCTTTGAAAGTAGCCCAAAGCGGATGTCAAAAATAAATGTGTAAAAGCGCCCTATGTCACCCCTACAGACTAAAAACACAGGTTCACTCAGCAGGTAAAATCTCCAAAGCCTCTTTTTCAGTTTGACCTAAGTCAGGCTGACATTTTCACCTCCTATCAGTAGACTATTTCTGGAAGAGTGTAAGTCATGCTGACACTGCTGCTCCTGGGGAATGGAAGCTTCCTTCCTGCTGCTTGGGCTGCAGTAACTCAAGTCAAAAAAAAAAAAAAAAAACTGCAATATGCAAATATGCAGAACTTTCCTTTTCATCTAATTAGCATATCAGAAGTATAAAAACACAGTAATCACAAGAACTTCATTAATATGCATATAATATAAGGCTCATTGATGAAGTGGATGAGAAAAAAAAAAAAAAGCCAAAATCAATATGCCTTTAGAATGCGCTCTTCCATTGTAAATATTTCCTCTTATATAGACCAGTAACATTTCAAACATCTTGCTTAACGATAACTGATTTTCCATCACATATGCAGGGCAATGGCAGATGCATTGTCAAATTCAATAAATCAAGCATGGCTTGTGCTCCGAGTGTGAAGTTTTTGAAGTCTGTATTACTGTGAGGAGCTTTGTGGTGAATTATTGTGTCTTCAAACATTTCTATAAACAGCTAAAAGGCAGGTGATAACTGGACAACAATGCTGAATCTCCCAGGAAACTATTATTCTTTTTTTCATCCGGTGAGAAAATAACATGCCACCGGTCCTTCCCTTTTTCAATATGTGTGCAATAATCAGAGATTCAACCTTTACCAAGGTATTATCCCTGTATTGCAAACGAAAACGTACACAGTGTTCTGCAGTGTTCTGTCTTTTTTTGCAGGGTGTTAACAAAAAACCCTTTTGAATTTCACTTTTTTATGAAGTAACAATTGAACAAAAGCTTTCTATAGATATGTGTCTCGTGTCTGTGTGTCATGTTTTCGCGGAGGTTCAGTTCATTTTAGTGACAGCTTTTTAAAAACACTGAGAGACAAAAGAAAGGACGCGGACACTGTTTATTTTCCTTATTTTGCAAAAGCACAAACCTTTGTTGTTATTGTTAGTTTACTCAAAAAAAAAAGTAGACGCCTAGCAAATTCGAATGGTGTATAACACTTACTTTACTTTTAGTGTCTTTTGAACTGATAAGAAAAAAAACAAAAAAGACCCCGATCACGCGGGTGTGATCCGTGCCCTCTTAGAGTTAATCAATCAATCAATCTATTTTCTACTCCAGCCAATCAAAACTACAAGACTCCTCCTTAAATAAGCTGACTTCCTTCCTTTCCTTATCTCGTTTCGCATTGCATGATCTCGCTCTGCCAGTCAAGCTGTCTAAACTCCGAATACTCAACCGAGTATCAAGCGAACCCAGCTCCGCTCCCAGCCACAGCCAGCCTTCAAGTTGCTGTCCTGCCGGAATTCCCACGAGGCTGCAAGCCGCACGCTCTCCTCTCTCTCTCTCCACTTTTCTTCCGATAGAGAAACTTCCAACAAAAGAACCCATGCTACTCACCTCTCGCCGGCTTCCCCCTTCATCTTTCCTCCGCCCAGACGCAGAACAAAGCTCAGTGTTGCCATCCTCTTCAATCGAAGTAGCAAGCCAACTCGTTCACGCTAGACAATGCCGATGACTTCATATGTAATCCATATAGTCTCTACGCCAATGCGACAAATGATATTACTTCTCTGTGGTCACTCAATGTATTTAATGCTTTCAAATTCTGTATATTCTATTTATCGACTACTGTCAATATTAATAATCTGTCCACTGAATTGTCATTATTTCCTGTCCCTAATTTTACCTTTCATCTATTATCAGGTTTGACGCATGGCCCCATCCTTGGACAGTCCACTTCCAACCTGACCCGCAGTAATTCCCAGAAACCAGACAGGCCGCTTTCTTTTTCCCCAGCTCAGCCTCCGCAGTTACTCAGAGGCTTCGCACTGCTCCTTTGCTCAAACTCCCCCATCCCCTAAAGTCCTTCTCTTCTCCTTCCCCTCCCTCCTCTCCGCAAAGCCTCCCCTCTCCTCCTCCTCTTTATTTCCTATCCCCTTCTATCCCTCTCCTCGGAGGTATAGTTCCAGCTTGCCCTGCCTCCGCTTTCCCTTCCCCGCCTTTCATCAGGCTCTTCCCTTCCCCCTGCCTCCGCAGAGGCATCTTTCCACCTTCTGTCAACCTCCACAGACGTCTTGCCTAGCTTAGCCCCTACCTGAAGCTTCACCCCAACCCCGCCTCCGCGGAGTCTCTCCCATCCCCGCCTTCGCGGAGGCTTTCTTCCTATTCTATACCACCTTCTCAGAGGCACCATCTCGCACCTCCGCAGAGGTCTTGCCCAACTTGCCCCGCCTCCATCAGAGGCTTCCTTCTTTTCACTATCCTGCCTCCCCAGAGGTTCTCCCCTTCCCCCGCCTCTGCAGAGGCTTTCCTCTCCCCTAGAGTCCAGCTTGTCCAGCTTAGCCCCTGCCTCCATTAGAGGCACTCCCAGAGGATTTACTTCCCCGCCTCTGCAGAGACAACGCTCTCTTCCTTTTCTACCTCCCCAAGGTCTTGCCCAGCTTGCCCCCGCCTCCTCAGAGCCTTCTCTCTCTCCCCCCATCTTAAATCTTTTCTGGTTCCTATACTACCCTCGCTAAGCTGCCTCAAACACAACTATTTCCAACATTGACAATTCTAGTAATAATCAGCATATTAGAATTGTGATTAGATCATGTGACACTGAAGACTGGAGTAATGACGCTTTGTATTACAGGAATAAATTACATATCCACAAAGAAAACAGCTATTTTAAACTGAAATAATATTTCACAATATTACAGTTGTTTTTTTTCTGGATTTTTAATCTAATAAATGCAGCCTTGATGAGCATAAGAAGCATATTTCTAAACCATTAAATATCTTACTGACCCCACATTTATGAACGGTAGTGTATATACACTTTTTTTGTTGGTCTACCTAAATTAATTATGTTGTTGTTGTTTTATCGTTATTGATATTATAAACTGCAGTGGCAGAGTAGACATTCTCCATGCATTTTTTTTTTTTTTTTTTGTGTGTGAATTAATTGTTTAAGATAATGTGCCAACAAGTAATTTAAGTAATTATCACCTTTAGTTGTCTGTAAATAGAATTTCTATATGAATCTCATTTTGTGCACAGGGCAATTTTGATGCTTGGACAGAAAATGGCCTCATACAGTTTTTAAAATCTGAAAATAAGCAATATTGTTGTTTTTTTTGTTGTTGTTTGTTTTTTTAATAAAAAATATAAAAAACAAACGCTTAATATAATAAAATATTGTGTTTAATGATAATGTTTATCTTTATTGTTTATTACTATTTTTATTATTACAAATCATTTTATCAGGTATTACGTCCCTGTTAGATGTTTAGTGTTAAAAGGACTAGGAGTAACCAGGGAAATAACATTTTCATAGCTAGCTATGAGTTGTTAATCTAAACTAACTACCAAACAGAAAATGTAGGAAAAAAAAGAATCTTCAGCATAACAACGCCCTTTCCAAACTATCCTAACTAATAACAAGAATAACATACTATAAGTGGCAATCTCTTCTAAACTAATGCGTTTAATACATCTTAATTCCTACATGTTTGCAGTGTATATCGCGCGATCTCCTTACCTGCTCACGCCTCTTTTTACAATGGGAAAACCGTAAGGATGGAGTAATAAACTATATTCAAATACACTGTATCAAACTTTCGTAAGACATATTAAACACAGTTTACAAAGCACTCTCTCTGATGTTAAATAAAACAACAAATGAGAGAGAGAGCAACAGAGAGCGTAACCAAAAGAGATGGTACAAGTGAGCCAAAAGTCACATGTTTTTAAACTGGTCCTCGGAAGTTGATTAGATGAAGTTTCTCAGAACGTCATCATCCAAAATGTCGAATGAAGGACAGCGGTGCCAATAGAAACCTGAAACACACAGCTTAACACACACCCACACTTATACATAAAATATACAAGCGTAACAGTATTCCGTAACATCAGGCATATCATTTACTTTCCTGCTAGGCTGTTTATCATCTAATATGCATTCACTAGTGTGCATGCATGCGTGTGTGCATGTGTTAGCATTTCAGAATGGCTTTGATCATGTCTCATCCAATCAGAATTCAGAACTTGAACTATCCATTTTATAATTATTGTTTTGGTCTCCACTGATGAACTCTATCCTGATTGCAACAGTAATTTCAGAACATCAGTTAGAAGTACGTCTGACCGCATATGTGTCTTAGAATCTCTGACTGACCTGTGAATGCTTTTCCATATCATTTTTTTTTTTTTTACCTTGTACTTTCAATATGCATAACACAAACACTTAAATCCAGCTAAACCAAGGTTGCTTGATTGATTGTTGATGCTGATTCCCTGATGAAATCTATTCCTGCAGAAAATGTTTTTCCTTCCTTCTCCGTCTGCTCCCCCCCCATCCTTACACTCACCGCCACCGCAACGGCCTTAATTTGCCTTTTAATTCCCATCCGTGGTGAAGAGCAAACAGACGGATGCATTTGTAAACAACTGTCTCGCCGCTTTCTACCTCACTGCCTTGATGCGACCCGGAGGTGTAGCTGACAGTTTCTTTTTTTTTTTTTTTTATAATCTGCAGGTTTCTCCTACCACCCCCCCACCTCCTCTCTCTCTCTCTCTCTCTCTCTCTCTCTTTTGCATCTGAATAAATCACTGTGACAGTCCTCCCTTCTCTGTTATCCACTACTGGACACTAATGTATTTCTCCATATATGGCACACTGCCCTGGACCCTGAGCTCCGATGAGGAAGTTGACAAGGTGCCTTATAGGCAATGAATCGCATACATGTAGTTTGCTAATCTGCAGCTGAGCAGGACTCAGGCAAAACGCTGCCCTTAAATGAACACTGATTCATCCTTCTCGCTCTGTACTTTAAAAGGTTACAATTACGTATCTGGAGCCTGTTCAGTTGGTGAATTCACGCTAAGAATTTTCAAATAACACTCATTATTTTTGCCATTCCAATTAGGGATGCAAAAATACCATATTTTAACAGATGAATCCAGAATAATTCCTCAGCTGGTAAACACTTGTACTCAAGAATCAATGGGATGCAAATGATTTATGCTTTTTTCCTTAAAAAACGAGGGTAGGCGAATAGCATCATTCTTGCAAACTGCTCTGAAATGCCTCTGGCTCTTGGATGACTTCATATCAATTCCACTTGTTTGCCTTGGCAGATTGCTATGATTTGGACATGATGTACTGACTGGGGCAGGGACCCATCTGTTCCCAAGAATATTCAGTGTTCATATTCAAGAAGAAGATAAGGGGAGAACAGGAAAGAGAGTGTGGAATGAGAGGGGTCAAGGGAAAGATGAGAGAAAGAGGAGCAACACTACTGCAGGTGTGTCCAGAAGATCATCAGAAGAGTGTATTGATGTGTGTCTTCAGATGCCCTGTATGAGGAATGTCACAGATGAGTCCAGGCCCTCACAGTGAGAGGACCGTTTTGCCTGGAGCATCACAAACAAGATTTTTTTTTTTTTCTTGAACATGCACTGAATGTTATTGAGGCAAAAACAACCCCATCGTGTTTATATCATACTGCTCCACCCACCAATGTAATGGTAATGATCTATTAATTACAAAGACCAGTATATCAATATGTTTTTTCTACCACTCTGACGTTTTTCTCAGAATTGCACGATACAATATGACTTCAGAATTTTAAGAAATAAAGTCACAATTCTGAGATTGTATCTCATAATTCTGAGAAAATACTTGAAACTGTGACTTTATTTGTGAGTCATAAAGTCAGAATGCCAAGATATACTGTAAAGCTGCAATAGTAAGTTTATATCACCCAGTTCGGACTTTTTTTCTCATAATTGTGATTTTATATCTCGCAATTATGAGAAAAATAAAAACTATCATGCAATTCTGAGAAAAAAAGATAGAATTGTGGAACAGGGAAAACACGAATTCACAAACAGACAACCGGAACTTAAATATAGTACATGTAAAAACTAGGTCAGTGGGTGGAGACTGAATCAACAACTATGGCAACATACAAGGGGGTGGAGACATGAGTTAACTGCTATGGCAACACATAAGGGGGGTGGAGACATGAGGTCATTGATGAGAAAGTCCAGGCATGAAACGGAGACACAGAACACAAATTACCAGTCTGCCGCTGGAGTGCCAACCAGTGAGTTGGGCTGGCAACTCCAGCTTGATCGTAACAAACCTATCTTTATTTTTTATTCAGTTGTAAATGTTTTAATACATTTAATAATGGTAGGCCCTTTATGAATGCAAAAATGCCTTGGCAACCAATTTAAAGGGACAAATATCACGAATATACTTGTTTGAATAAGAGCTTGCAGAGCACTGATGAGAATGTTGCTTCAGAATAAATTACATGTACATCACAATCAATCACTTTTCTTTCTGGATGAGACTTTTTTTGTTGTTGTGGTACTAGTGTGAATCACCAATTTATTTGTTTAAAGGACAAGCACATGTCAAGACTTAATGTTGAGCTTTGATGTGTGAAATAAACTCCAGCAGAAACTCATAAAATACCATTCAAACTGAACTGGAAAGTCAGCACATTCTGTTGCTATATGATGATGAATGTCATATGCTCTGTCTAACGGCAGTGTCAGTCAGCTATAGCAAAATGCTATCACTGCTCAAAGCCAGCAGCTTCAAAGTGATTCCCCAGACTGTTTGGTCTATGGAGTTTGGTGCTTGGTAGTGTAGTACAACAGAGAACTGCAGCACAACAGAGCCGGAGGCAAAATTGTGCTCTGGAGTCACAGGAACAGCTTGGTTTGTTTCTGAGTTTGCCATTCTAAAAAAAAATAAAGAGCTAAAATATAATTGCGTGTGAATCCTTTGATCATGTTATTAATAAAATGCACAGTAATAAAAAAGGAACCAAATACAAAAAGCCTAACTTTCGATCTTAATCACAGTGAAAACCAGATCCTGCACGCCCCAGAACAGAACTACACCACTCAAGGTAAACCTGTCTGTCCAAAAACTAGACTGTACATTTTAATGACCCGATGAGGATGTATATAAAAGTATATTGGATGTACCTCATGTGGGAGAAAAAATAAATAAAAAAAACTCCAGCAACTTCACATGTCTCCCCAGTAAACACATATATTTCTACTCAGATTTGCTGAGATATCAAAGTCTGCAATTCAAAGCCATACAGTAGATCTCAGTATAAACATTTCTTTATCCACGACCCAAATTTAATAAGCTCTATTGTCTTACTGTATAGGTCAACAGGTGTCTCATTAATGTCTATTTTTATCTTTCCCCAGGGAGTTGAGGAAAAACATCTGAGATGGAGTTACTGCTTCAGTGAAACAACTGAGAACTCCATTAAATCTCCTCGGCTATGAAATCCTCTGGGATTTCAAACACTGAGTTACATGCTATAATGGCAGAGTAGGCGTTCTGAGCCATTCAATTCTTGCAAATTCTCTGAAATGTTAAGATATCGTGCAAACTAGTAATTGAAGTAATTATTACCTTTAGTAGTCTTAAAATAGACTGCAGTCTTGTCTGAGATCATGAACCATGACAGAGAGTAACGTTAACAAGACACAGAGATTCTGACCCAGAGAGTAACAGGTATGAAAGATGTGGATAAAATGGAGTAGTTTTTAATACAGATTTGCATTTGAACTGGCAGAGCGGTGGCTTTAAGGATAATCGGGGATGTATCACTGCAGTTGCTCCTGTGTGGAAAGCAAGATTCCAGATATCACTATGTTAACTTCCTGTAGGCCGACAGCCATGAGAGATAAGTAATCCTACAGAGATACTGACCCACAAGAGATATTGGCAACTAAAAAGTAATTCTATTTGGACATCTCTGTATTTTTGTCATCCAAATTGTATTTAAAATACTTAAGGGTATGCATTTTAAGATGCAAAAAAAAAAAAAAAAAAAAAAACATAAATTACCTAAAAACATGATTTTAAAAATCCTAAATGATACACCTAAAAAACACAGTTCATGTGTACATCACACACACATATTAGTGTTGTCAAACTATTAATCACATGTATATACATATGTGTGCGTGTGTGTGCACATGTAATATGTTTCTGTGTGACTAGCATATGTGATAAGCTATTCCTTAAAATATGAAGGTAAAAGGTCATGAAAGTAATCTAACACTTAATAAAATGCCTTCTTGGACAGTGTGAGATGTTTCATAGTCGTTGTGAGATTAGTGCGTGAAAGCTATTTTCACAGAAAGAGTCACTTCTTCCTCCTGAGGAAGGTTTTTGCCTCCTTCTGCAGCCGTTTAATATCCTCTTTTCCGCTGTCGTCTGATTCAGGCACATACTCCGAGTCTTCATCCACCTCTTCCTCACTCTCGTCATTAATAAAGCTAATCTCATAGCGATCTTCGTCTTCACCTTCATCATCGTCAGCGGCAGTCTTAGCTGGGGAAATGAAAGTGGGACCCGGTTTACACCCGCACTTCTCACAGACCCCTCGTGATCAAGAAGAAGCATCTTGCAAAGCTGCATGTCTACAAGATTTCATCTTCTGGGGATGATAATGTTGTTCAAACAGCTGTGTTTTAGTGAGGCGCACTTAACAGTTCAATCACTGGTGACTGCTAACAATCAAACATCACGGTAGAAGCTTCTCCTAATGTATGACTGATGTCGCTGAAAGTTGCAGCCTGTTCCTCCCCAGAGTTGGCGCAGCGTGTTTTCAATTAGTTTAAGAAGAGTTTTATTGTGTTAAATGTGACTATGTCCCAGAGGAGCCTCAGGTTACTCACCAAACACTATGCTCACTCGGTCTCGTGGAAAATGATTCAGACTTTGGCTTCATTGGGACGCACGGATTTGCGGTGTTTAACATGCATGAGCTGGAACAATAAACAGCGCTTATTCTTCATCTCAGCACGTTGAAGAAGTTACATCTTAGATAACTGAAGCTGTTGGTCGCACTCATAGCGATATATCTTTGAACAGAGACGTGATTGTTAAATCTAAGTAACTGCAGATGCGACATGCTGAGTCGTTTTAAACTAAATTAAAGATACAAAAATCCACAAGAGCCTTTCAGATGAGGATTTAGACATGCTGATATTTAGAGAAGATGCTAGGAAGCTGTCATCATGACTTACTTCAGGCTGCTGCACTTACATAACAGGAACTTTCCTGAGGCTAAATGCCGTTTGGTGGTAAATTATGGGCAAGATGATGGACTTCTCACAATAGCGATTAATTGTTTAACAAGGTTTTTGGAAAGAAGTCTGTTCAAGGCTGAATTCGCATCCAGGCTGCAAGTTAAATATCATATTTTTTTTACCGTTTCCAAAAAATAGTAATATTGTGAAATATTGCTATAGTTTAAAATAACGGTTTCCTATATAAATATATTATAAAACAATATATTCCTGAATTTTCAGCATCATTACTCCAGTCTTCAGTGTCACATGATCCTTCAGAAATCATTTGAATATGTTTTTATTTTTATTTTATTTTAAGCTCAACAACGCTGACAACGTTGTGCTGCTTAATAATTTTGTGGAATTAGCTTTTTCCCAGGATTCTTTGAAGAATAAAACGTTTTATTTTTTATATTGAATAGAGATCTTGTTTAACATTATAGATGTATTTTCTGACCTCCTTGAAGCATTATTATAGATTTATATATTTTATTTTTTTATTTTTTTTTTTACAGTTTTCTATGATAAAAAGTAAAGAACAGTATTTATTCAAAATAGAAATATGTTCTAACAATACAAGTCTTTACTTTTCTTAATTAAAGTATTAATTTCAACAAAAAGAGAGAAAAATTGACTGAGCAATGTATAATGTAACAACATTTCTATTTTAAGTAAACACTGTTCTCATTAAAATTTTAATGGTCAAAGAATCCGAGAAAAAAAAAAAAAAAAAAAAAAAAAAAAAAAAAAAATCACAGGTCCTTAAAAATATCTAGCAGCACTGTTGGCAAAATGCGTTATAAATCAGAGTATTAGAATAATTTCTAAAGGATCATGTGACACTGAAAACTGGAGTACTGATGCTGAAAAATCAGCTTTGATTGACAAGAATAAATCACATAGAAAACTCTTATTTTAAACTGCAGTAATATTTCGCTAAATTAAAGTAAACCCAGAACATTCAGGTCTTGGAAACATACATCTGAACCGTTTTTAGTAATTGACCTTATTGTGTTCTACTTTTAAAAAAAGCAATATTTTAGATTTAAAGCACTCCATTCAGCTAAGTGCCCGGTCATCTGAGATGTTCAGCCTTCGAAGTAGAAATTTATGCGCCTCATTTAAGTGGCTCACGTAGCTTTGGTGGTTTCCACCGCACAGTTATTCCTGCTGAAAAACCCCTGTACGATTCAGACAGCGCTCCAGATGATGACCACAGCTCACACCTCTCGCATGCGGTCGAATTTCACACTCCTTGACAGATCTATCCATCCAAATTAAACAGGACAGAAGAAAGCAGAGGAGACAGGCCGTAAAGACTGATGGCATTTTTTAGGAATTAGGAACTGCATTCTGGAAAGAACAACTAATATTCTTGCTTTCCTTCCTGGATGAAAACCATTTAAAAACACAATAATGCGGTGATTTATTAAACACATTCATAAAATGACACACTGCCCAAAACAAATATTTTGGCATCAGATATTAAGGTCTGCGAAGTGACTCACTAAAGGCCATTTCTCTCTATCATTATTGAGTTTAAGACTGAGGAGGACAGATTAAAACCTCTTACTCTTACTCTAAGGTAAGCACTGCTTTTAATAATGTTAGAGCTCAGGATCTGAAAAAACCTTCATCTCACTCCAGATATTTAAGTTTTTAAATACTCACGTGGTGATTTAGTGTGTTTGTAGTCTTTCTTGTGAAGCAGATTCTTCCTAAAACATCGAGGCAAGCACAAAAAAGAAACGTTAAACAAATGCTAGAATTACACTTAATCTCTTTTAATGTAGGACACTGTTTTTCAAGCTTCATTAAAGTGGAAACATCCAAAACACACATTTTTATTAAGTGTTTATTACATTTTATCTATATATGTCCTTAGATTTAAATTACAATACTTACCTTTTAAAGCAGTTCTCTCAAAATGAAGGTTTTATGGAGCTATTTGTAAATAATTCGCCTGATTTAAATAACGTTTCTAAAAACATTAGTTTTTTACTGGTTGCTGACAGTATTTTTTCATTATTTATGGTTTGATTTTCGTTGATGTTGTTTCTGTTGTTTTTAAAAAGCGTCTCAAATCTGATTAGTTTCCTCACATCTGTTTTTCATTCTGATTTGTGCCTCTTCCATACGTTCACTTCACTTCAGGTACTAAACCAGATCAATCAGATGTGAACAGCCATATCAGAATTCCTGTGACTTTTATGTTACTCTAGATGAGCCTGCGTCACAATTCTGCGCTCATAGGACTCACTTCAAAGATTTTACATAGTCAAACTTATTGAAAGCTAATCAGTGGCAGTACAGGGATGTAGAATTGGTGAATCGGTAACACAGTGACAACTTGGACTACTTCTTCACAGATGCTGCCGGTTGTTTTTCAACTATGTGGGTTGAAGTGAGAGCACTAATGTTAGATTCACACCAAGGCTAGTTTTGGACTAGGATTTTGTTATTAAAACCTGGCAACCCTGTTTATATTGTTCTTTTGTACAAGCAGGTCAGTTCAGAACAATGATTTGTTCACATCTAATACAGAGCTGAGGTTCGCAGTGTTAACGCAGCCTATTTGTTATCCAAGTAAAATAATAATAATTTAGATTTATGCTAATTGCATCTTTAATTAGGTAATCCATCGCTTGCATAATTAAACATAACATATCTGAAAACTAGTTATACAAAATGATTGCCTTAATGTACTGCGATTAATTAACTGGGCAAAGTATAGCTGGATTGTTTAGCTACAACGTTTACCATGTTACTTTGGTCTTCCTGAGAGTGTTTCTTAGTGGACAGTCTTATGTTAAAATGTACACCCAAAAATGAAAATGACCCCACAATGTCCTCACCCCCAAGCCATCCTAGTTGTATATCACTTTCTTCTTTCAGACAAACACAGTCAAGAGTTTTTAAAAGAATTACCTGGCTCTTCTCAGCTTGGTAATGCTGGTGGATAGTGGCCCTTATTTTGAAGAAAGTCATACAGACCTCAAATGGCTTGGGGGTGGAGAAATTTTCGGCTGAACTACTCCTTTATCAGGGTTCATAAAAAATACTGCATACCAGGACTTTCAAGCACTATTTTTTGGTTTTTAAATGACTGAAATCAATAATCTCACTTGTATAGAATATTGTTACCTTTCAAACGAAACAGTATTTAAAATGTTAAATAAAGTGCAGCGCAAGCAAAGCATGCAATGACTGGCCACTTTGACATTTAAAAGGATACTATGGGAAATCCAATTCCTTGGAATAAGTTTCCTAATCCAAACTTATTTTATTTCATGAATACATGACTGACCTGAAGAATAAAAGCTATATCATACACTTGGAAAATTATGAGCTATGTAATGCTCGTAGACACTAAACTTTCACGCTCATGACTTAATAGACAAAATACAGATACTTGGTTCACTAGAATGAGACCGTATCAATAATTTTAATCTAGGGTCGTAACTAACTATTATTGTGGTACATATTTAAACGAAACATTTCTGAAAAAATAGTAACAGTATACACACTGATTGTCTTGATGTGCTGGGATTTTTAACTGAGGTATTGTGTTGTTAGCGGTCACCTGTAGCAGTGGGTGCCATACGGACACTCGGGCCTGTCATCTTCAGCTTCCTCTTCCTCCTCTTCTTCAAAGTCACTGTCTCCAGGGTGACTGCACTCCTGAAAGTGGACCGGATTTTTCCTGGAGAGAGGAAAAAAACACAACTGGCGACTGAAACGTGATGCACGCTGGAACACAATAAGGCAAATGAACTCAATCACGAGCATTCAGGCAGCTTAATTACACTGACAGCTAATCTAGTTGAAAATTAAAGTGTATTGTGTCTTTATGGCTGTGCCTAAAGTACAGTTTGGAGGGAAAGAACAAAATAAGCAGAATTATTTGAGCTTCAACAACCCAACCGCACACAAACGCAAACCGATTATAAGAGCATGTCACGCTTTACTTTACATTTCAGCTGTTGTTTTTCTCAGCTGCGTTTTATCTATTATCTTTTTAGAGAACTAGGCCTTAGGGAAGACATATGACTCGCAAACCATTTCATTTGAACTGCTTTGCGCATTTTAAACATCCCAGAGGAGCTCAGGCTTCTCAAAGCATTTTATCTTGAGATTAATTAAACTAGCAGTATTTGGAGTTATGTTTATGGCAACAGAAATGCAGTTTAGAAAGCAACAGCTCATTGAAGGTCCTTGCGATGCAGTACCTGTAGCAGGAGCTGCCGTAAGGACACGGTGTCCGTCGCGGTGTTTTCGCCTTCGTTTTACTCTCTGCCTCCGCGACCTTTGACCTCTGAGAGCGTCCCTGGCTGACCTGAGAATCACTGGGATCTTCTGCTTGTGTTTTCGACTCTTCAGCTTGAGCTCCCGGTCTGACCTCAGCTCCCCTGCCACCGGTTTTTCTCTCCCCATCATCACGCTCGATCAAACCTGTGCCGCCCGGGACTGATCCGACTCTACTGCTCTTGGGAGCGGTTGCATCATCCTGTCAGGACATCCACGCACACAGTAAATACTCTGCTCTGCTTGTATTTCAGGGCAACAAAATGCAGGTATTAATTCTGTGTGACAACTCATGTAAACATATCTAACAGGTTTAAAAATAAAATGTACTATTAAATGCTCAAAACTTTAAAATAACAATAAAACACATTTCACAATTTATATGATTAAATACATTACATTAATACTATTTTAATAATATATCCAAAATGACAATATGGCACCAGACACACCTAAACAATTGATGTTTTAGATAATATAAATATAAAGTTTATAGTACAGTAATTTTACAGTACAGTTTACAGTAATTTTTATTTATAATAAAGTTATAAAGTAACAGCAAATAAATTATACAGGTCAATAGAAAAATAGTACATTAATAATAATAATAATTACAAAAATAACAAATTAAAAAGATGGTATAAATAAATGTAAAAAAAAAGAAAAGATTATTACTATTATGGACTATTATGGTTTATAATCATGTAGTTGACAAGTTACTTACTGTAGATTGTCTAAAGTGGACCATCGAAATAAAGTGTTACCGTAAATTTTACTACTACTTTACTACTTAGTGTTACCACAAATTAAAGTTAACATTTACTAAATTATATATTATTCTTAATACTAATATAGAATTTTCATAAACTAATCTAAACTAAAATGGTAAACAGTAGCATACTGTAATGTGCCGGTGTCAATAATACCATACTGTGTTTAATATCTCAGCTCATTTACCAGAGGCACAGACTCATCTTCAGAGTCACTCTTCAGTCTCTTTGCTTTCCTTTTGGGCATCTCTTCCTCCACCTCCTCTTCCTCAGATGACACTCGTGCGGCTCGAGCCCGTTTGGGTCCAGCTGCCCTCTTGGGTGTCGCTACTCGTTTGGGTTTTGTAGGGGTTTTCTTCACCTCTGCGCTCTCACCTGCTCCAAAATAACCAGAATGTGTATTGTTGATGGATTATATCAATACTCGCATGTTTTTGGTCAAAAGTAGTTTTTCCTGAAATCCCGATCTCCTGATGCTGGGATTACACGCTGTATGAACTAAATCTAGGACCGCAACGGAGTGAAAAACACCCCAGAGGGACTCAACATGAGACCTGTGGCACTGAGAAGGTCAGCGGAGGGAGGTGACATGGATGTTTCGCAGACAGAGAGAACAGTACAGCTTATGACTCATGAGTCAGTCTCTCCAAACATCTGTCCATCACGGTAAGTGTGTGCAGCGGGAACAGTCTGATGAGGAGTATGTGCGTGTGTGCTGTGCGCGGAGCATGAAGGGGGGATTGCTCAACTCTTGATTCAGTCCAAAAGAACTGCTGCAGGTGCAAAAAGAGCTCTGCTGATAAGAGCTAGTGAGTCCTCCCACACATTAAAGCATCCGTAACCCATTTCACCTGCAGTTTCAGTCTCAGACGTACTTGTGCTCAAAAAATGACACATGATGTTTTGAAAAGGTCCTGTAGACAAACAACACCATTCTTACAGTAATAAACTATGATAGGTTTCGTTTTTTTAGGGGGGTTAAGTTAAATTGTCCTTTAAGGTCCAATTCTGTCATTAACAAACCATTAACTACAACTTCTGCCTCTTAATTTGCTGCTTATTAATAGTAAGTAAGGTAATTGTTAAGTTTAGATATTGGATAGGATTGGAGACGTAGAATATGGTCATGCAGAATATGTTTTTTTTAAGTGCCAAGCAGCTAATATGACTATAATAGCCATGCTAATAAGCAACTAGTTAATAGAGATCCTGTATCGGAGGGTTAAAGACACATGACTGCTAAGCCGCTATTAAAACCTTCTCAAGCATGAGTACAGTGCCAAGAGTGCTAAATATGACAGGTTTGGTGCTAATGAGCCATTTTAGTAGTGTGTAGCTTGCTTGTTCTTTTTTGCAGGCATATTAGTGACACGTTCGCATTTCTGGAGAGCTGCCGGATGCCTGAGAGTGTGACGGGGACATCTGGGCCCAATCTGAACCCAGTCCTGCTCGGTCAAGTCACAGCTCTGTAACTGATTTGATAAGTGGAAAGGGACTAGCTCTCCGCATTTTCTTCACTTTGTTCCTCAACAACAGGCTGAGTAGAGTCACCGTGACGACCGGACACTTGATGGATGCGTTGCTTTTTTTCTGAATGGGTGTGAACAGACATATAACTGGATCTGTTGCTATGGGGACGGTGTCCTATCGCCATGGGGACAGTACCTTTGGCTGCAGTCATCATCCAGGCCGGTAAGATCCGCTTCTTCTGTCGCACATCAGACTCGTTCTGTTGGCTTTTTGCGTTTGCCTTAAAAAAAAAAAAAAAAAAAATACATTTTAGTTTTGGAAATTATAGCCAAGTAGGCTAGTGGACAGGATGCAAAAATACAGCATTATAAAACAGTAGGGCAAAGAAGTGAAGATCAGGGATAAGAAATGTATGGATCTATAAATCAAATAATTTATTTAAATTGTATACCAAAAAGAAATCCAATAAAAGTAGGTTTAATAGGGAAAACTGCTTAATGTTTAGAAATCTATAAATATAAACAATGCTTTATGAGAGTTGTAGTTAATAAAGACAACAGTAGTCAATATTCAAGCCCTACAGAACAGTAGGTTATAGAATTATTTCTGAAGACAAAGACAGGTATAAAACAGATTAAATTATATGATAAAAAAAAAAAACCCATAGAACTGACAGGTATTAAATGCTTTTATGATTTCTAATGAAGTACTAGGAAGTAGACAGCAAACAGAGAGCACTTGATATGACAGGAATGTAGAAATAATCACAAAAGCAGTCGTAACAGCATGAGTCCTGCTGCTCCTGGAATAAAACAAGCAGCAAAGAACTGCGTACTGGAAGAAACAATCATGCTTGTGTCCATATAACACACAGTTCACTCAAAATTTAATGTATGAGTATTTTTCTTCTGCTTAAGATATTTTGAAGAATAATAGTCATTTAATTTCATCGTGCTATTTTTCCATACTATGGCAGTCAGTGGGGACCTGCAGCTGTTTGGTTAGCCATATTCTTCAAAACCTCTTATGTGCTCAACAGAAGAATGAAACTCATACAGGGGTGACAAAAATGTTTGTGAGAACCATCTATTTAAACCACCAAATCCCTTCCTCTAATCTGAATATGCAATATTGCAAATATCAACCGTTTAAAATTTGGGAGATTTTTTATTTAAAAAGAGGAAACACTTTACATAATTTCGTGTATTAACTAACATGAACAGAGCATCATGAACATCAGAGCACCATATTTTCAGACCAATGGCAGGATATGCTATAGAGTTTCCTATGCTATACACTTTTCCATACTGAGTTTTCTTTTTGCATACTTATCCAAACCTGGACATTTTGTTTTTTCATACTGCATAGAAAGACTTAGAAACCCTAGTAAGAAGTCTTTTATCTGGGTTCCCATGCATTTAAAAAAAAAAAAAAAAAAAAACTATATACTGCATTTATACTGTATGTAGTATGCAAAATAAACACACCTCATTCAGAGAGGAAAGAGTGTGTGAAGGATCACTCGTTCCTTTATCGTCTGTGAGTGTGGCGCTCTGGGTGGTGGGCATGCAGCTGTTGTCTTCAAGTGTGGCCGAGTCTAGAGACGGTGCTGCTGGTCCACTCCAACACTTCTTCACTTCCGTCTCCTCCTCAAACGCCTGACTGTTTCTGTCAACAACCAGCACTGAAAATCTTAAACTAAGCACCAAACTTTGCTAAAGAACATTAAATAAGATCAGATAAGCTTCAATAATGCAAAGCCCAATCAAAGCTTATCTCTCACCAGTCTTCATTAACAAACTCAACGATCCCTCGTCAGCATGAGTGCACCATGAGGAAGACTGTCAACTAATGGTCTAATTTCGCAGATGAAAAGCATGACTTTTAAATGCATGCAAATCAGCACATTCAGAATCAGTTCGCCACAGCAGCTCTTATCGTCTGTTTATCATCTAGGTGTTATTGGAGCGAATGTGTCCATTCAAGCTTGGTGTGCTCATTATACAGAAAGACAATAAAAGCGTGCTTTGATCTGAACCCAGCGGTCACAGATCGGTTTTAAGGGGAAAATGCATTCAACACCAATATATTAACCCTTTACTTTAATTTGCTGCAAATATGCTGAATATGCCTCTGCTATTTTGTTGCCGAATAACAAAAGAATGCCTGTGAGTGACAGGCTGAATCACCTCGGGGTTTGATCGTCTTCTTTGACATGCACTCTGTAAATGTATTTCCCGGGCATGAGAGAGAAGATGTCGCCCTCCTTTAGGCAATGCCACTGGTCCTTCTCCAGTGGCTGGGGGGCAGCCACAATGTTCGTCTGAATAAAACATGGGTTCAGATGTGTCTAGAGGATAGATATGAGATGAACACTGCTCGGTCACAAGCAAATAACCATCGATTTTGCATACATCTTTTACATACAGCTCTAGTAGAAACAGGCCGGAAACAATGGCTAGATGTTTTAAGGCATGTGCACTAAATGCTAAGCCATGGCTTTGATAAGAATTTCTCAAATAATTAAATTAAATTAAAAAAATTATATACATAAATGGTATATATAGACATTAGTATTTTTTTATATATATATATTTTACATTTCCTTTTAATGCATCTTTTGGTTTTTTATTTTAATTTTAGATTTAGTCAATTCATTCATTTTGTATACTTCTAATTAGATATATTTTTTTTCTGGTCACTCCAATGGATCTAAATTACGGTCATGCAGAATAAGGCAATAATATGTGCTTTATAAGCACTAATAACCAGCCAATATGCTGGGAATATGCACGCTAGGCATTAGTGAGAAATAGGTTTTTAAAATAAACTGTTACTTTTATTTCTATTTCTATTTGAGCACTTAGCACAGCTTAAACATTTAATGAAAGAAATTAACTGTTTAGTTGAATTTTTCCCATCTAATTGTTTTCCCCAATATTTCAAGCCTATTTCAATTCAGAAAAACATTACTAGTAATTTTAGTTGATAATGACAACAACACTAAATTGAGCTTATACAGCTAGAAAAAAAAATAATTATTTCAGTTAGGTATTAATAATATGAATATTTATTAGTTTTCTGAAATCAAGGACTTGTTATGTACTCAGAAAAGAAAGATCAATGGAGGCAAACATTACCCAAATGCAATCATTGTTGCCATGACAGCATGACTAACACACAGTTAATTAAGAGAGACAGCAGCTCAAGAGAGAAAGATGCGAGAAGAGAGTTCCTATTTAAAAACTTTTGATGCCTTAACATCAAAGGCGAGTGTGCTTTTATTCGACAGAAGAGTGGAAAATGACAAAACTACCATCAGGGCTCTCAGCTCACATCAGATGACTAATAAAAACCTACAGGCTTCAGACGCAGCTGGCCCTTCAGGTTCTCAAGGATGCCGTGGTTTCTGGACACTCTCTTATCATTGACCTGGTGAGGAGCAAAGACAAAGAGACATGATGATGCATCTTAAAAAGCATGAATGTTTCTGGTGAATAATGGTGCAAAGGTTTGCGTTCTCTAAGATTTTTTGAAAGAAACTTCTACTTTTCCTTTTCCTTTTCTACACTTCTATAAATATCAATTCATTTGAACTTAATATTCATGCAAAAATGTTTCTTGAGCAGCATTTCAGCATGATTTCTGAAGGGGTCATGTGACACCGAAGACTGGAGTAATGATGAAAACTCATCTTTGCAGTACAGGAATAAATATATTCATTCTTATAAATTACATTCATTCTATTAAAATAAGTACGCTCATATAGAAAATATTTATTTTAGGTTTCACAATAAAACTTAAAGATTTCTTTCAAATACATTTAAAAAACATAAGTGCATGTATTTCTGTATGAAGGGCATTCCAATCATAAATGTCCAATGGCACCCACCACTCTCATAAACACAGCGCGCTGGAGCTCAGTGTCATTCATCATGTGTAGCAGAACATTACGGTGACACCATGAGGTCACTTCACTGTGATCTGGCTGATTTAAAGACCCCATGATATGAAACGACTCGAAGAGCACAGCTTTCTGTTTTGTCTTGACATATTAACTTATGAAACAGCACGTTTTTTTGCAAGACATTGTCATTTATTTTTATGTCAACTTATGTGTGTATACTAACTAATAAGTAACCTTCAAGCAAACATGATTTCATGGGGGCTTCAAAAAATATTCTATGCTTGCTAACCAATGCAAGCCTGCCAATATAGGTATAACTAGCGCTTTATGAGACCCCCGATTCAAAGCCTTCAACTTCAGACGATTAACTGCTGTACTTCTTGTTCGGTGTGTGACCAGCTTTAGACAGCATCAAACACAGCCCATTTCCACCGATTCCTATTTTAAAAGCCTTATTTTAACCTGTGACTGTTATCAGTGTTGGGGACAGTAACTTTTAAAAGTCATGCATTACAATATTGCTTTACTCCCTTAAAAAAAGTAACGAATTACGTTACTAAGTTACTTTTTAAATATCGACAGAGCTTGAATTTTTTAATATAAGAAAGTAAAAGCCCTTTCACACCCAAAAGTTTCACGATTAAACCTCAGGCTGAAAAAATGTTTTATTTAAATCTGCAAAGTAGAATACAGAAGAAAGTTCAATACTCTTCAGCAATAAAAAAAATTAATAAAAAAAACAATGAAGCATAATGCATATTGTAAATATGGTTGAACTGGATCATCAAAGGTCAGCAGCAAATACACTAATTAATAAAATGGGATTAGATACATCTGTGTAATTTGATACATATCCTAAGTTTATTTTAATTCATTTTGATAAACACTAAATCTGTTTTTGAGAGTGAGATGAGCTAATGCATATTCACACCGCACACAATGCTCTTTATTTCTGATTTCTCCCAACACGAGGTCAGACTTGTCAGTCAATAAATAAGAAAAAGTAACTGGCGTAACTCAGTTATATTCTTCTAAAATTAAAAAGTAATGCGTTACTTTACTAGTTACTTGGAATAAGTAATATTATTACATAATTCACGTTGCTTGTAATGCGTAACCCCCAACACTGTTATTACTCTGGCACTTTTCACGTTAGGACAATAAAAAGGAATTCAAATGTGTCAAAAGGAAGGCCCCCTGTCTTAGACGTTGAACACTCCTGTGTTAGTACAATGCAAAACACATTTCTGTCAATCCATGGACTACTCTATGAGATATTTCACCACAGTGTCACCTATTTCTAACCCTTACAAGTTAGAGCTTGGGTGCCATCTAGTGGGCTTTGCTTGTCATTGCTGAATGATAAATGGCTGATGCACGAAACTG
>JAUMHP010000001.1:3791826-3809118 GCA_032361065.1 Enteromius trimaculatus | reverse complement strand
ATATGATTCTGAAGGATCACTTAAAACTGGAGTAATGATGCTGAAAATGTAGCTTTGCATTACAGCAATAAATTATATAAAGCAAATGTATATAGATGTAATATAAAGAAAGTCTTTATAAAAAACGAATGTTTCACAATATCCCTGTGTTGACTGTATTTTTGATCAAATAAATGTAGGCTTGGTGAGCAGAAGAGACTTTCAAAAACATTAAGACATCTTAACAACCTCAAACTTTGAGTCAGTAGTGCATTTATCAACATAAATCAACCAGTAACCACACTTCGCTTTAGATTTTGGTGAGTTAAGTCAGTTGAGTCATCAATTAAGGATGTTGCCATTTCCCTTTTAGTATGATTACTGATATGATAACTGACTATGTAGTGCCTATGTGCTTTCACTTTTGACATCTACAGTATCGCACGCAATAAAATCCAGGTTCTATAGGCATCTGTTCTCTGAGACGGATGGCCTCTTCCACAGCACTGCGAACTCGCTCCTCAAATCTGATTAGCTAATTAACTAAGACACATTAAGAGCCGTAGTTGTGACGGATGACCCTATCGCCTCGTGACTCTGGTGACAGCTGCATGTCATGAAGAGAGAACATGCAAAGATTTACTAAATCGCCTTTTGCATTCAAGTAAACCGTAGCTCATCATAGATCGTATGCTTGGTTAGTATGCTGTGACGAGGCGGAGTCATTGATTATGCAGTTAGAAGTGACAATAACCCAGTTACCCCTCTTTGGATATTTTCGCTGTGTCAGTCAGGCTTCACAGAACTTGTAGGTTTGATCTGTAACGTTTTATGTGCATCGTCATGCTGATTCAGACTCTTGTTCTCTCTCTACAGGGAAATGAGGCGAGTTATCCCTTGGAGATGTGCTCACACTGTAAGTATTTGGGCTGGTGCTCAATTGTTCTTTTGCTTTCTTAATTTCACCAGAGGTACTGAAGCTCAAGTCAAACTAAATCAACTTTAGTGATTAAGAAATGCAGCTCTAGTTGCAGAACTGACATTGTATTGCGAAGATTGCATCCCAAAATGATACCAAACTTATTTATTGTGACAATAAATGTGCTAGTTAAATCTCGAGGTGATAAAAGACAGCTCTTATTTAAACAGAGAGAGCTTATACTGACAGAGAGCAAAACTTCACTGTAATATTGTATACACTGCAAACAACACAAAATAAAAGCCACAGCTAAATGTGACATTTATTATAATGTATTCAAGATTGTTCACTTAAATTAAAAGTTATAGTACTTTTATATTGTTCTTTAACAGTTTGGGCTTATTTAATGTTGCATTCGATGGAGCCAAGGTTTGCTGGCTATATTTTATCTCCATAAAAAAACCATTTGACAGAGGCACCAGTATGTCAGTATCAAAGGTAATGGCACTTAATAAAGAGATGCCTTTAAACAAGTACGTTTTCAAAAAACACCTTTGTTGTTTCTATATCAATCTGAACATTCAGTGTGAAAATATAGTTATGATTACAAATTGTAATGTTAGGTGTGATTTAATCATAATTACAATATTAGTTGAAAATGTAAAAAATTAGCAATTAATACTTTTTTTGTTGTTACACAACACTAAACTGATATAAAGAGAGATGGAAGGAAGAAAAAATAATATAAACTTGTATAGTATCATTATTATAGTATTATTGTATTTATTAATATTATGAATTAGTTTTTGTTTTCATATTATTTTATATAATATTTGAATTTATTGATTTTTATTTCACTGTTAGTTGCAGTAATTTTAGTACTTGGACTCAAGTAAAATTATTAACTGAAATAAGTTTATTTTATTGCTGTTAATGTTAATTATGTACATTTCACTTTTGCATATGTTTTAGTTGTGTAAATAGGGAAAATTTAGTCACAGTTTATGCCGGTTAAGCCAAATTCTGTGCTAGATTGTTTTTGTGCACTGGGTCTTAAGATGCGTCTTAAACACCACTTGTTTAACATAGTGATTATGTAATTATTGATCTATGGATTATGTAGCCAAAGACACAGTTTGTACAGTGTGTACGGCTCATATGATGGTTACTGTTTTTGTATTATTAATTTTTATTTCAGTTTTAGCCATTTTAATTTTACTCATTCAACTTAAATGTAAAATTTTGTACATTTATATATAAATAAGCCGAGATGACCTGTGGTTAGTCACTTGCATGCAGCTTGTGCTGGGTGATCAGAGTAAGCAGTGTAGTCAAGTCCAGTCCTTTAAACACCTGTTCCTGCTGCTCTGGGATCCACTGGAGATCAAGACATGAGGTAGAGGGCATCCCCTGGATCAGTGGGGCTCTCCGGGTCTGGAGCAGGGCCAGCGCTAGTGCAACCAGACTAGACAGGGTGGCGGTCTGTGTAAATGAGGGCTATAAATGCCTCCAGCTGGTAAAGGTTAGTCTCGGGGCTGCAGGAAGAGCCTGTTTATTTTTAGAGCTGGTGGGAGTGAGTAGAAGAACACGAGGTGATAGTCCATTTTTAATAGGTTTCATTTTTATGTTTTTTTCTGCTCTACTTTTCGGACACTGTAAGTACTGACAAACACATTAGAGGCAGTTTTGGACCTTTGACACCCCTTTTTCAGTATAATAGTGCTTGGCTGAAAAATCTAGAATAAACACTTTCCGTTTATTTAAAGGCACAGTTCATCCATAAATTAATATTCTGCCATCATTTTCACAACATCTTGTTCTTCCAAACTAAAAGATGAGCTATGAATGTTAACAGGGTCCGAAATATATTTTTATATTTCACAGAATAAAGTCATATTAGCAAGAAACGGTGAAGTCAACAAAGGCTAGGAATGAGGAGAATACATGATGACAGAATTGTTGGAGTGTTAACCGTACCTTTAAGAAATGCGTTCTGGGGCCAGTTGCATAAACTTTTGCATAAAGCAGCTAGCCAAGATTAATGTGTTTTATTTTTTGTGTTTACCTTAGGCTAATATACATTTTTATGTAACTGAATTAAAAAAAACTTTGACCAGTCTTAAAGAAAAATTTAGCTTGACTAACTTTTAAGACTAGTCTTAACCTTTTATGCAACCGGCCCTTGATGTATCTGTTACTCCAGATCCTTTCCACAAGTAGAAATTGCTTTTTGAATATAAATGGATACTTAATTTAATAAGCTTTTTGCACCTAATACACAGTAAATAAAACAAAATATAGTACATTTTACAAAAAAAAACACTTTCAGTCTTTCTACTTCAAAATTTCATGTTTAATTTTAGTCGGAGCAGATGTGTTTTCAGTGTGTGTGAACATTATAATCTTGCACATTGGGCCACATAAGGACCAGCTGTGTAGAACTACATTACCCAGAGTTCTCTGGGTACAAGCACAGGGTTCCCTTAATAATGTTGCCATGGCAACTTCACTGCCACAGGTTTCCAAGACCACAGAGGAAAGACCACTGGACCACTTACTCGCAGTGCACACAAAGAAACAGCTAGATGTATTGTTCTGTGAATAAGAGGACGAACGATGTCAGCATGCCAGACAAATCCAGTGGTTCATCCTCTTTCAACCCAGTAAGGATGGAAGCAGTGGGAGGTTATAGGTCAAGGTGAAAGATTAAATGCATCATTCCCAAGAGGTCTTGCTGCAGAATAAGGAGGCAGCAGTAATTAAATTGCAGGACTGTAACAGAGCGATAACAAGTGTGCTGCTGTGAAACTGAGCCACCTGTTGGTCAGATGGGTGCTTAGTAACCACAAGGACATCAGAAGGCCTCTCCAGTTAGATTACAACAAAAATCATTTTGGCTTATAACTGGTATACTTTGAATAAAATTTGGAGGATTTAAAAGCAGAATTTATGAATGTAAAGACCAGTGTTGGGAAGTACCTAGTTATTACATAGTTTAATTACAAAATAAATCCGATTGTTATCGGTTACTGAGAAAAATGTGTAATTAAATTACAGGTACTTATGAATATGTTAACGCTTACAAAGAGGGTTACATCGGAATATTTTCACAGATTTTATTTATTTATTTTTTGTTTACACTTTATTTGATGGTGCAGTGTATAACATTTATAATGTCATTATTGTAATTCTACATCTGAATAATATTAAGACAGAGGCAATAGATGCTATTTATGCTAAGAGTATATTTCCTTAGCGACCTATATTATTTACCCTAAGTGCAAATAGCAATGGATTCTATTTATAGTAAGTGGAAATAACAAGATGTTCTGCTATTTATACTACTTAGTGCAAATAGTGGCAGTTATCTGCACCTCAGTAATGTAGTACATTATAAAACAGTAGGCTCTATGCAATAACGTCTTGTTTTATTGGGACTATAAAGCCCTCTACACCTACCCCACAAGGCTGGACTATTCCACCTTGTTGGACTTTCTCTAATTCATGAGTATTTAAAAGTCTTTGGTGCTGATCAACATTGCACCACAAGCTGTCAGTTTAGCTGCACTTGCACAGAATATTTAGTTTGGTTTTGAATTCACCTGATCCCAAACAGACACGATTTAAAAGGTGTTTACATGAGAAAAACACCTTGGAGGAGCAGAATGTACTGTACTTAGACACATTGTAAAAGTCAAACGCTTATTACCACAAAACAGTGCTACAAATGATGTTGCACAAGTTGACACATTTTTCTAAACCGTCATGCGCTAATGAGCACGTACACCACTGCTCTTCCTCTGCGAAGTTGGCCGTCCTTGTTGCTAGGTGGCTTTTCTGAGAGGCCCTTATCAGCCGTTACAGCGAGTGATCAACCCGGCTGCTATAAATATTCCCCTCTGTCTCTCCCGTCTCAACATTGTTTGAATACTGTGGCTCCGTGATGCAACTGCCCCTGCTGAAGCCCAAAGGGTCGAGGTGAATAGCATGGAAATTTTAGCTCTTGTTTTTATTCTCCTGTTGCCTTGAAGGCATTTATAGGTAATGTAAATTACACTGTCAGTATGTGGACTTTGACACTGGCATGCTTTGTGAACGACAGATGTTTGATGGTGTAATAAAGTCACCTGGTTTAATGACACACATTGGCACTAGCTGTATCAGGGTTAATCCATGGCGTATTAATAGATATGAAGAACAAGCGGTTACATCATCTGCTTCACGGTAATCTGGGAAGTGTCCACAAACTCAAAATAGCACAGCGGAAATCAGCATATGTCTCTTTACCTCTCTTTTATCTGAGAGAATAATTGGATGTACAGCAGCAGTAAGACAGAGCTCATTTTTCATCTGTTTGCTTTTTATTCAGACAATTATTTTTGGAACCAAGTCAACTCGAATATTATGTTATTGTACTTAAATAGTACTTAAATATAAAAAAGACACCTTGAGACCCAGATATTTACTTTCATCCTCTATATATGATTTTTTCATATTGTTGGTTGTACCAGGGACATTTATTTAAATTATTAACTTTTTTTAATTGGTACTGTTATATTATTCAAATACTTTGAAAACTTGAAATGTTTTATTATTGACCTGTTTGTAAAGAAATATGAATTCGAATTAAATTAAAACAAATTCTGAGGTAGGCTTCCATTTAGTGACTTGAACATATTAACCCAATTGCACTCACTTAAAATGTAGCAAGGCAGATGTTTCGCATATTTAATATTCTTAAAAAAAAAAGTAGAAAATTCAAATGAGAAAGCTTTAATTATGTCTTAATTAAATTCAGAAATTCAAATTAATCTTTAATTTTATCCAAGTTATAAACATTAATAAAAACGTTATAAAAAACTATAGTAATTAAAATATATTTAAAACAGATTTTCATTCTAAACCTGTTCATCTTCTGAACACAAATTCAGATATTTTTTAGACAACAATGTAACTGACACGATCCAGGCTCAGAAACATAGTAAGGCATTGTTAAAATAATCAACCTTAATTTTATGATGCTACAAGAATACTTTTTGTGTGAAAAGAAAACAAATATAAAACAATTTATTAAACAATTCTTCTCTTTCATTTCAGTCTCTGCCATGCATTTAAGATAACACGGCACATGCACTTTATTTGTGCAAAAAAAAGGATTCTCGTACCTTCATAAAATTACAGTTGAACCCCATATGTGACATGGATTATTTTACCAATCTCCTTGTTACGTTTGTTAATTCCATTGCTGTTAATGGGGAGTATCAGAAAGCTCTCCGATTCCATCAAAAACATCATAATTTGCATTGATACATAATTAATGACAGGATTTAAATTTTTGTGTGCACGATTCCTTTAAATGGTACACTTGACCTAAAAATGTATCTGCATTTTAATAGTCGTTTCTTTGAAAAAGTCTCTGTTAGTTGAGCAGGGTGAGTTCTTTGTTACCTCTGACATCGAGGGACTGAAGAGTTGCAAAGGTTGAGAATCGCCACAGATTGTGATTAGGATTTTTAATTCGATTAACTGCACAGTGCTAACAGCAAACAGCCTGGCAGCCGATTACTGGAGGTGTGTACCACGTGGCTGTGTGAATGAGATTAGGCCATTTAGCAGTCCACGCAGCACAACAGCAAGCTGTAGTTGAACGGCAACCCTCAGCGGGATGACCATGACTGCCAGGCAGGAGAAACTGGGTAAGGTCTATTCTGGGATGGGTTCTAGCTTTCTGATGGCAGCCAAAGAGGAATAGAAGTGTGAGTGTGAGAGAGCGTGCCCTGGATGTGGAATATTGCATCCCTGTGTGTGTGGTTGGGCAATCCTTGAAGGCATATTAGATAGACGCTTTGAAGATGGTTGTATGGTTGTACCTGAGGAAAATCAAAGAGAATAAGAAAGGGATGCAGAGTTTGTGTTTTGTGTTGAAATGACTTGTTCTCACTGTTTTCTTCCTCTTTCTCTCTATTTCAGTTGACGCTGATGAGATTAAAAGACTAGGGAAGCGGTTTAAGAAACTCGACCTGGATAACTCGGGTTCTCTCAGCGTGGAGGAGTTTATGTCTCTACCCGAGTTGCAGCAGAATCCACTGGTGCAGCGAGTCATTGATATATTCGACACAGACGGAAATGGAGAAGTGGACTTTAAAGGTTTATTTCTGTTTATTCCAGCATGCCATTTAACCATTCATAACTGCCCTCATGCAAATCAAAGGCCTAAAATCTGTTACGTTCTCGTCTTTTGGAATAACTGATATTTCCTACTGGAAATGTAATATTAGGTGTGCATTTTCTGACTCTGATGTCAGTTAAAATTGTTGTATTGCAGTCCAGTCCAGTGCTTTTTTTTTTTTTTGTGAAAGCGCAAGATTTACCTGAGCTCCATGCTGGTTTCAGAGGCGATCTGTACTAGGGCTGTCAGAATAGCTGGAAAACTCATTTTGAATTTGGTTACTTGAATATTATCAGTATTCAAATTTAAAAGTCATAATTGCTACAAGAGGGCACATCGAGCAAAACATTACTAATGCAGGTTTCTTCAAAACAATAAAATAACATGCTTATCTATGAAAGAAGTCCATAATGTTAAATTAATGTTTATAAACAATAATTAATTAGCTTAATTACAAAAAAAGCAGCATCATGTATAGCCCAGCTTAATGCAACATTTTTGTATTTGAATGTGGATTTTTATTTAAAATTCAACAAGTTATTTCCGTTTTTTTTTTTTTGGACAGCCCTTCTCCATACTTGAGGAGTTCAGATGAATTAACATAACTTTTCTGTCCTTTTTCCTGCAGAGTTCATTGAAGGCGTCTCTCAGTTCAGTGTCAAAGGCGACAAGGAGCAGAAGCTCCGCTGTGAGTCACTTTCCATCTTGAATCTTGAACACTTTCCTCTAGTCCAGACCAAAATAAACACTAAAACTGTAGTGCACTGGGGTAAAGCATTTTATTACGTTCTCTGGTGTTTTTGTTTTTTTTAATTCGTTACTTGTTTTTGCAGTTGCGTTCAGGATTTATGACATGGATAAGGATGGCTACATATCCAACGGTGAGCTGTTCCAGGTGCTGAAGATGATGGTAGGGAACAACCTGAAGGACACCCAGCTGCAGCAGATCGTCGACAAAACCATCATCAACGCAGACAAGGACGGAGACGGGAGGATATCTTTCGAGGAGTTCTGCGCTGTGAGTCCTGTCATTTTGGCTCTGGTTTTTTAATGTTGAGATGCAGTGAAATTTGACTCTAGAAGCTGTTGCAATGACATCTTGTCATCGTTTACTTTTACCATTGTTGTAGCTTGTGTACATTGTTCACTGATTTTAGCCGTAGCTGGAATGAATGAGTATGCCAAAATTGTATAATCCACGTATTATTTAGTTTTTTCCCCTCAGAAAAACGTTTCTATTTATATTAAATTGCCCCTATTATTCTTTTATTATTATTTTCTTATAATTCACATTTATGTTGACCATATTTGTTCTGCGAATCCCGAACAATTTTTGGCAAACCTCTCTGGTGATTGGTCGATTTCATTCAAAAGCAGCACCTAGTGGCAAAGAATGAATTAGCATTTTCATTCAGACCAATGCGAAGAAGACCAACAAGTGGGCGGACAGTATGCTAATATTTAATTTTGACGTCAACATGAAATGGCTTGAAAATTGTTTTTAAAAACAACTTGTTTCAATGATTCAGTGTCAGTTTGGTAGACAACTTATCAAACATATTTTTGGTATGTTTCAGTAGTGGTGCTTTATTTAGTGTGCTATAATAGTTTGCAGCGTTTTTTTTCCTCTGGTTATGAAATGCACTGACATTATTTCCCATCTGCCTCTTTCTTCTCTTCCGCAGGTGGTTGGTGGCTTAGACATTCACAAAAAGATGGTGGTGGACGTGTGAAAAGACGGAACAGGCCCTTCACTGAACACCCTCTTTTCACTTCTCCATTTCTGAGAATCAGCTCCAGATGTTCCGCTAACACGCTCTCTCTTTCTCTATCTCTCTCCCTCTGTCTGTCACTCTCTTTCAATGGAAGTATTTCTCTGAATGATGCCTCTGTTCCCCGTCTGTACTCCCTGAGCCTTGTGACGCCTGCCATCCTAAGTGTTATAGAGCATGAGATTCTTCTGTCCACGTTCTCGGGTATTTAAGGACAGTCAGAGACGACTTCTCTGTCGATTACTGAGCGATTCAGTGTGGTGAAGGAAGAGAGGAGGGTGTGTGTGCGTATGTGTGTGTGTGCATGTATGTATGTTCTTTATTTTTCTTTTTGAAGGGGGGTTTTTGTATTTATTTTGGTCCTGTCTTTTTTAAAGATGATCTAGGTCTACAGGGAATATGTGTATGTGAGCGATATATATATGACTTGACACTTGTTTTCAGTGCAACACGCTTCAAGCATGAAGTGCCAATCCAAACATATACATGGGATTTAACAATAGCTGAATACTGAAACCGCTGTGTGATGTTCTTCATGTTATGGGGAAATTAAAAAAAGTCATCAAGGTTATTATCATCAATACTGTTTTTTTGTTTGTTTGTTTGTTTCCACCTCTTTTAAGCAAATATCTTCTTCAGATCTCACGCAAAATGCAAATCCGATTTGAATTTTCTACCGAGAATGTGTGCGTGTATGTAAAGTGTGCTGTGTTAATATCGTCAGGGAGTTCATCTAACGTCTTGCTTTCTGATATACAGTAGACTAGGATAAAAAGCAAATATATTTGAAGTTGTGCACATATATACTTATGGTTTACTTTTAAGACCGGTGTTTTATCGCAGGGGTCGGGTGGGGAGGGATCAGATCACACGTTACTGTAGGATGGAACAGTACCATCAGTAAAATTTCTGGACTTTGTGTGTGTGTGTGTGTGTGTGTATTCTGGATTTATTACCATTTTAACACAGCAAACGACTAATTTTGATTTACCTCTCGACATTGTAGGACACAGTGCATATTGTGGCAAACTGAATCCACAATAACACCTGATTTGAATATTTGTTTGTCGAAATATAAGGTAAATTTTTTTCCAACTTGACTGCAGGCAGCATTGTAAAGACCTTAGTAGCTCATATTTGTATATTAGGGACTGAAGGACAGATTGTGTGTTTTGTGGGTTCGGGTTTTTTCTAAGCTTTAATCGAGTTGGTTCGCTGCATGTTACCCGAGAGGGATCGTCGAAGTAGGCAAAACCAGATCTGACTGACTGATCAGTCTCTCTTTTCCTTCGTCATTTCAAAATTGAATTGTTCAAAAAAGGAGAGACCAAGCCAGACGCTTTCAACGCGGACGAATAAACTCGAAGCGTTCGGCCACTCCGCTATTTTGCTTTAAATGTGATTCTCCCGCGCAAACCGGCGTTTTCCGCGCCAGCTGCTGCACGGTGACGACGCTTAAATATGTCTTAGACCGTCGAGGTCTTGTGATGTGCTTGCATGATTCGGGAGAGTTTCTCTCTCTTTCTCTATTTTCTTTCTGTTGTGCATGTAGATCCGATTTAATTTTTTTTGCCGGGGAGGGGGGGATTCTCTTGTTTACATATGAATCGTACTATTGAGATATTATAATCTGAATGAGTTACATATAAATATATGGACGTTGCCAAACTTTTGGTAAATGTTTAAATATGGAAATTATTTTAAAGCGAGTTTCTTCACTACATTTATCCATAAATAATATTATTATGAATTGAAAAGATGTGCGAGTTATTCTGGATTGGTGTCCGTCACTCCCAGCGATTTCTTTTCTCTCCCTCTCTCTAAAAAAGAGGGAGTTGTTTAATTTTTCTCCTTTTCCGTTCATGGTTTGGTTGAATTGTTTTGTACAGAATGTGTGTGTGTTGATGCTCCTTCCTTGCTTTGGTTCTGTTTTGTATTTCTTTAGCTGGGGGTCAGGCAGCCATTTGAATAACTTCCGATCGGAGAGCCGTGGGGTTTTTGGACAAAGGAAACATACAAGTGAATGAAAACGTTTCGCTTTTAGGTTTAACGTTTTGTTTCTTTCTTCATTTCTCTGCATGCTGCGTCATATGCTGTGGGAACCATTGAAATGTCATTCATGAAAAAGAGAAATAAAATATTTGAGACTTGTACAACTGTTTTCTGTCTTTCTATTGAAGCGCAATCAAAAAGCAAGTTCATCATAAATGTATTAATATACCGCATATGATATTAGTCACAGGATTTAAATGCATATGTCTTATTTGATTAGCCATCAATACCATGCATTTTTAATAAATAAAAGAAATAACAGCTTCAGCAATGGATTTTGGATTTGGTGCCGTTTTGTGGCGTTTGTTTCGCTGTAAAAAGAAAATATCAACACTGTTTGAATTCTGGGTAACACTTTGGAATAATGGGTCATTAACTAGTAACTAATAGGCTAGGCAGTACTACACTAACTAGAGTGATCCACTGCCTTTAAACACGTCACAAACATAGAGGATGCTTCAAAGGTGAGTCATTTTTGGGAGAACTCTCTCTTGAACCCCTCTGTAATTACTCAAGTAAATTAAAAAGGGTCCCACTTTATATTAAGTGTCCCTAATACCTGTGTACTTCCAAAGTAACTAGATGAGTATGTAGTATGTAACCACAGAGTAAGTACACATAATATCTACAGCTGTAATATTTCTGTAACAACCCTCAGAATGGTGTGTGTAAGTACAAATGTGTAACAGGACCAACAGTACTTTCTGATAAATGAAGTGTCACACTTTATATTAAATAGACAGAATGAATTTAGCATGTAGTTACTGATGTCACACAGCAGTGGGCAGTAAAGTAGGCTTTACATATAAATTGTGGTTGCTGTCCAGAATGTTACACTTAATATAAAGTGGGACCTTTTTTTAAGTGTGAAATGAACAGAGAACATCCATCCTTTGGTGAGAGTACTAGTCACAATTTCAATCTGTAGTTGACATATTTGGGGGATATAAAATTCATAAATGAGTTTCCACAAAGGACCCAATTGTTTATTGTTATTGTTAAATGCTTATTATTTATTAATTTGTAATAGTTCTCAATGAGGATATTTCTATTTAATAATGATCAAGTATCTAATAAGGAACTAGCTTTGTACTAAATTTGCTATTACTACCTGCTTAGTTAACTTCTCTATTAGTTAACAGTATTAAGTATTAATATATTAGTACCTTATTACTCACATTTCACCTCATTTTGTCCATTGTGTCTATAAAGTTTTATATTTAATAGAGAAATTAAGCACCTGATCTTATCCAGAGTTTATTTCTAAACGTTTTCTATGTTTTTTTTTTAATACAGGAGTGAATGTATTAGTGATAAAGCTGTAATACTAGCTGTTTCCCGCTAGGTGTCAGTAATACACTACTAATGAACGACCTGAAACCCGACCTGCGTCCCGATGTGCATACTATCCATACTAAATTCTATGTAATATTAGTACACTTCAATACTATTTAGGGCATATAGGGTGGATAGTATGCACATTGGGAGGCAAGGCCAGTGTTGAGGGAAGGTTAGACTATGGTTATAAACTTTCAGAGAAGTTTAGATATTGAACCTAGAATGGACCTAATCAGGCGAGCATTATATAATATAGCCTAATATTCAACAGGCATTTAAACGGTTACAAAATTGACAAAATAACTATTTATTCTCCCTACTAACACTTTTAAACAGTCATGATGTTTGTGGACATTCACACAGATTGTCAGGTGGCTGTAATTACACTGAAAAATTGGAGGCCACTTTATTTACAAAATTCATGAAGATGTTTGTTTTCACAACATTTCAATTTTGCACTGATGAACATATTTGAATGACCAATAAGTGGGTTAACTATGTCTTAAGAGGGCTCTTGTTATTCAGACGCATGAAAATGCACCTAATTGGTTGAATATGATTAAACGGTTAATGATCACATTGGTGTTATTATATAAAACCCATTAACCCCAGCAGGTTTTTTTTTTTTTTTTTTTTACAAATTGCCAAACCTTTCAGAAAATGGAATTAATTTTCTTTCTAATAATATATATTATCCTATTTAGACTACAAGTAATTGATAAGATTACAAAAAAACGTTAGTATGACTTGTTTTCAGCTGCTTTTAATTCAACTTGGTGTCTAACCTGACTAAGGTCTGTAACAAGCAGAAAGTGCAACGAAACATTTACTGAAATCCATCTCGGTAGCCAATCAAATTAAATCAACCGGTTTGCTAGTTAAAACTGCTCTTCCAGCTTTACTTCTCGGGTCAGCAAGCGAAAACCTCCTTAAGAACAGCAGACACAAACCAATCGATACGCTTCTTTAACTTCCTTTCGAGGACCAGCTTGTATTTCACACAAATGATAAATGGCCATGCTTGATCAGTGCAGAACACGTTTAGAGCAACACTTAAAAATATGACCCAGCACTCTATTAACTCAATCCCATTTAAACCAAAGGCTACATTTACAAGACATTTTCCAACACGTCATTTTTTTTCCCCCTTGCAGAAACCGAGTCCAGCACAGGATCTTTCTGCGGGAGAGATTCAAGACCAGCCGTATCAGTCAGCATCAGGTGAAGCACAACAGACAAATTAGAACATCTATCAGTTACACACACACACACACACACACAGCTATTTCCCACACACATGCACAGACACCAGAGGACATTGATCCACTTCCAGAATCTGTGCCCCGGTAGGACAATAGTCTTGGCCTCGCAGGTTGGCTTTTCTCAGGCCCAGTGTCTGGGACAGCGAGGGATATTTTGTATCGGTGTCCGTACTGATTGGGAAGGAGAATAATTGATGAAAGTGAGAGAATCGGAGTAAAGCAGAGCGGAGAGCGGGTTCAGCTGGAGTTCAGGTGTATTCTCAGGTGACTTTATTTCTGCGCACAGGCTGCTGATAAGCATGTTTATCGAGCAGACAAAAGGACAGTGAGGATACTGTTGCTTCAGTTTAAAGCTGCTCTCCGTCTCCATGTGCTGGCGACGGGACACCAGACGGACTCGAAGTGAGGCAACAAAACGCAATACAGGGATAAACGGCAGAGACTTTGTCATCCTGTCAGTTCCCACACACTGAAACAATACAGATGATTCGCTAATAAACCACTTGATTTTCATGCTCTACAATGAACCAACTCACAGACCGATTCATCAACATATCAGACATCACTATAGCTTTCAAGCTAATTCTGCAAAAGCAAGTTAGAGAGCTAAATAAATAAAGGCATGATAATAATAATGTTCATAATCTTTCCAAGCCTAGAAAGCACTCTAAATATACTAATAATTTACTAAAAAATGACACAAAACCGCACAGAACGTGTATTTCATATAGCAAAAAAATTAAGGCAACTTTTTATTTATTTTAGTCACTGAAATATACATTTCAAGATGTGTATGACATAATTACTAGTATTTGTTTCCTCACTAAACAGTAAATATTGAAATAAATTGGAGTATGAAAATACTTATGAAATGTAATGAAATATAGATTATATCAATAAATATGTTACATTTTTATTACATTTATATAATAATAATAATAAAAAACAAATTCAAAATTCAAATCATAAAAAAACATTTATATATTATTTACATAAATTAAAAATAAATTATGTGAACTATTAGTATTTAGAAAATTAAAAGGTTGTCAATAATTTCCATGACTCTCTCATTTATGTTAGAGTGAAAATTGCACAAAAAAACCCAAAAAACTATTTTTCAGTTTATTAAATGTCTATAGACTTTAATTAACGATTCATTAATATCCATTTCTGTTCATTTCATGCACTTAAAAAAAACACATAAATGAATAGATGACATAAATAAATATGTGTTTCCTCACTAAAGAGTAAATATTTAAATAGGATTATGAAAACACTTAATTTAAAGGTTATATGAATAAATAAATACATTTATATAAATAATTGTTTGATTTGGAGATAATCATTTTTTAAGTTCCCTAACAATTTCCAGGTTTCCCTCGATGGTGCAGCACACAACTGATCAAACTTGACCAAACACAGCCCACCTCAAACATTTCACAAGCCACCAAACTGATGTAAACGGGGATTTTCCCCCAGCTTTAATGACAGCCATAATGTGTGTACTCACTAGTGGTTAATGAGGCAAAGACGCAGACCTCTGACTTCAGATATGTAATCCTCAGGTCAGCCCCATATCAAAACAAACACTAATCTCTGCATGTATGACATCAAGCTCACCAGAACGCCCCATTCATGCTGTCCTCATCAGAGTTCAGACAACACACGGTCCAGGTAAGTGCCTGGACGCTCGGCTGCTCAGGTGAAACCGCATCCCCGGCCCGCGGGGGCTTTTCATAGTTCTGTGCGCTAGCTACAGTTACACACCGGCAGCCTGATAACAAGACTCGACTTTCAGGAGCACTCATGTGTGCCGCAGGTGTCCGAGGACAGCGGCGTCAGAGAGCTAATGATGAGAAACAGACCCACGCAGGAGCCTTGCACAACAATACACCCGTTTCCCTGAGAACTCACCCTCAGGACATCCAAGACGGTCATGACTTTGTTTCTTCATCAGAACAGATTCAGCGGTACATCACTCGCTCACCAGTGGATCTTCTGCAGTGAATGGGTGCCGTCAGAATGAGAGTGATAAAAACACCAGTAATCCACTCCAGTTCAATATTTGCTTAGTTTTCTGCTTGTAAACGGTGCTCGATCTCCTGATTTAGATTTTCAGGACTGAAGCGACAGTTTAAAGTTAAAATTAGTAATATGCATTAAAAATTCATTTTAATGATTAATGATTTTCTCGATATTTGGATTCACCCTCAGATTCCAGATTTTAAAATAGTTGTATCTTGGACAAATATTGTAGTATCCTAAAGCCCAACTCACACTGCACAGACGGCAACAGACTCCAAGTCTGACTCTTATTATAATGTCTTTGTGTCATTATTTGCATGAAAAGACGGTGAATAAAACAAAAGAGGCTGTGGGTGAAGCCATGGTTGTCATTTAAATGAAAACCTCCAACCAACATCTGACCGGGGGTCACACACTGATCCAACAAACTAGTTTGGTCAAGGAACACAAATAACAATATAGTAAGAAGCAGAACCAGACAAAAGATCAATACAAATGTATGTTAGTTGCAATGCTTCTATGACTAATTTTCTGAAAACACCTTATTATCGTTTCATAACTGTGGGAACTTGAAAAATGCATTATCGGTGTCTGAGTGGTTACATCACTCTTCATATGACTTGTTTAAAGCTTAAAACTTTTTTTTTTAAAGATATTAATTACTGCCTTAATTACAATGACAAGTCCAACTCAATAAATACTATACATTACTCATTTTAATATTCTGGGCTTCTACGTTTAGACTCAGAACAACAACAACAAACAACCAACCAAAGTTTGTCAAATTTCTTCTACATCATTATACATGAAGACAAAAAACATTGATCAAGAGTGATTTACATTAAACAACGTGAACATTACATTTTATAAAAGACCTGAAGGAAAATATTTATTATACAATTTATATAAAATTAGCATAAAAGTGACTGAGACGAAAGAAGGCAGCTACTCCTGATTTTGATCAGAAAAAGTGTTGATCTAAGATCTGCTCTCTGATCCCAAACAGGCGTGATACTCAGCATTGTTATTTGAGCAGTCAAATGTTGTACGCATACAAAAAACTACAACAACAAGAAAAAATGGTTCCTCGTGTTTTGGTTCACAAACATGTGGCATGATGCAGAAAACTAGATCACCCCCATCATTATCTGTAAAACTGCAGATTTGTTGCTTTTAATGGGAATAGTTTTACTTTACATACACCTGTACCTCTCAGTGAATCAGACAGGAGCTCTGAGGTTCTGATTGGCCAGCATCCGGAGTCTCCGCCTCTCCATAGCCTGCTGCTTCTTCCTTTCGATCTCAGCATCACTGCACCTCACGATTTCAGAGCTACACACGTCTACAGAAAAACAACATTCAGATGATTAATGAATATAATGCTAGGATTCTAGGATTTTTTTACTGAATAACGGTTACATTTATATTTTCTTAGGTATTTAACAGATCTAGTGCCTACAGTACCAGGTGCTTGTTTTTTTTACAAAATCTATTTAATATTTTTATTTAGCAAGGAGACAATAAATTGGTCTAAAGTCAGTGTGAAGACCTTTATAAAGTTGCAGAAAGATTTACATATTAGAATGATTTCTGAAGGATCATGTGACACTGACGACCGAAACAATGATGCTTTACATCACAGGCATGAATTACATTTTAAAATACAGTCAAATACACACTTATATTAAACTAAAATAATATTCCACAATATTACTGTTTCTGATCAAATATGCCTTGGTGAGCATTGCAGACGTCTTAAAAATCATTTAAAAAGTT
>JAUMHP010000001.1:3771741-3781829 GCA_032361065.1 Enteromius trimaculatus | reverse complement strand
ACACACACACATGTGAGTATATATATGTATGCAGTGTTTAAAAATACATTTCTAGATGCATTTTGGTAATACATTTTGTTTTAGAACCCAAAACTTTTTATAATCCTAAAATACTGTAGATTTCATTAAACATACGGTATTCCTGTACAGCTAAAGGGCTGTAGGAATAACTGAAACATATACTCATAATGCAAACAGGAAGGCTGCTACAGAGTCAAATATGTCAACATAAAACAGTTTGCCAGAGTTGTAAACATGGTTTTGGATTAGCTTCAAGATTCTCCAGTGTTGAGAGGACGGCGGGTTTGTTTTGGTAGTGACTTTAAACGGGAACGTGGAAGAAGAGCGAGATCAAGCATTAAAATCCAACCCAGACATTTTAATTTCTCTCACCATCACTCACCTTCATACCACAGATGGTTCTGTTACAACCACAACCCAAATTCAGAAACCACTTTCTCTCGTTCAGTCCTGCTTCCTGTTTTATAGGAAATAGTTAATTTTAGGTGAGGATATGCATGTTTGTCTGGACATGGACTAGACGTTAATTTATCCCAGTTGTTGATGAGATGTTTAGTTTAACCCAAACAAGTCTTCTACAGCACAAACCACAGGAGAAAGCACTACCTCTCGCGCCCTACAGAGGGCGATACACACCAGCGCCGGTGTGCAGTCCACTTTCAGTAAAGCACACATAGGCTGTGTTTAAAACAATATTCTAGCATACTAATATTTCTCCAGTACATAGTATTTAAATTATTTACAGTGTGCACCATGCTACCACGTCCGCCACACAATCGAATAGCCTACTATATCCCACAAATCAGTGCGCCCAATTTGACTTCCATATGACAAGTAGCCTACACTGCATCATTATTTGATAAGACGCTTTTAGAATTATTTGGTAAAACTTTTAGCATTTTTGACTTCCAATGAAATATCTTCTTACAAAAATTGTAAATTAAACATTTTTGCGATGACAAAGCATAACAGGTCATGTGGTATCCTTCAGCAGTTTGGGGTCAGTCAAATAGTTTGGTTTTTCTTCTGCTCCTCAAAGATACATTTATTTGATCAAATATACAGTAAAAACAGTAATATTGTGTAAACATTATTGTAACTTTTTTTTATTTTCATTATGTTTAAATGTAATGCATTCCTGTAAAGTGAAGCTGAATTTTCAGCGTCTTTACTCCAGAAATCATTCAGTTTATTTGCTGCTAAAGAAACATTTCTTATTACCAACGTTTTAGCATTTATTCATAATAGTTTTTTGTAACATCACAGATGTCTTTACTGTCACTTTGAATCAATCGACCGCATCCTTGCTGCTAAATTAATTTACAAAAAAAACTGTATGACCCCAAACTTTTGATCAATAGTGTACTTTTTTAAAGTAAAATATACTGTATACTAGTAGTCATGGAATCAAAGCAGGCGTGTGACAAAAATGATATAACACACGAGTTGAGGTATGAATTTTTATGTGAATAAACCCACACTCACTGAAAACCAAACACACACACACACACATACACACACACATAGTGTGAATATACAGCTCAGCTCACATCAGTCAAATCCAGAACAATCATTAGTACCTTTGAAAACTGTCCCAATGCATCTGAGCGCATTTCTACTGCAGTAAATGATGTGTGAGAAACCTTTAGTCGCATTCGTCTGCGTTTACGCATCACGCCTGACACATCCAGCAGCATTATATACATTTACAGGCTTTGTGTTGAATTGCTCTGCACAGATGAGATCATGAGTTCCTGTAATGGAAGCGTGACGTCGGTGTCCGTCGCTGTGAAAATACTCCCGGGCTTTTGTCTGCAGAATAACGACTCTTCGTTTGAGGTGGCACTTGAGTTGAAAGACGAGACTTTGTTTTGACCTTCCAGGCCACTTGAAGATTCACCTGGTTCCAGGTGAAAGGTCACGTGAAGGAATCTCCCGGCCCAGAGCGACTCGGTCCAGGTGTTGAGGCATCGCTTTATCCTGTATTGTTTTCTCTCAGTCCTGATACAGTTGATCTGCCCATCACAGGAAACGTGAGTCCCGGCGGCCATCTTGAATGCGTCTGTGCCGCCTGGTCTCGAGAGTGAAGCTGTAGGGGTTTTTGTACCGTTGAATAAAGGCAGTTCATCGAGGTGCAAGTCAAAATCCATTCCGGGGACGTGAGCAAAGGATCGATCCTCTCGCCAAAAAGCCTGACTCTGTAATGAAAAAGAAGTTGAAATCATTTATGAGGAAACAGTACTGGCGACGGCGCCGTCACAAATCAACCCAGCTGACATTTCTATCAAAACAGCCGCTTTCATCTTTATCTTTTCCTGTGGGTTGAGACATTAACTGATTCCGATGTCATAAACTGTCTCCACAGAGTAATTGAGTGACTAATTAATCAGGCTGGGTGGTTTATACCAAGTGACAATGGAATTATGGGATAGGGATTGCTAGTAGATTTCACAAATGTGACCCTGGACCACAAAACCAGTCATATGGGTACTTTTTTTTTTTTTTCAAATAAGATTTGAATCTGAATAAATAAAATTTCCATTGATGTATGGTTTGTTAAGCTACAAGGGTGCAAAAAATCTAAATATTGAGAAAATTGCCTTTAAAGTCGTCCAAACGAAGTCCTTAGCAATGCATATTACTAATCACAAATTAAGCTTTGCTATCTTCATGGAACATTTACTGAACATACTATTGATTTTTGGCATACAAGAAAAATCGATCATTTTGACCCATACAATGTACTTTTGCTATACCTGTGCTATTTATGACTGGTTTTCTGTTCCAAGAGTCACAAAGAAACACCGTAAATAAAAAAGGAATTTGAAACACTGACCTTGTATATACTAAAATATTTTTTACAGCGTATAGTTTATAACACAGTATGGTGGGGGTTTTGATACATGATGACAGAAGAAGAGAGAGGAATGGTGAAAGCGTGAGAGCTGTTAGAGGCGCTCTCGCTGGAGGGGAATCCCTGCTGCAGGACCGTACCTCTGCTCTGCTGTGTTCAGCAGGATGCCAGGGGTTTGTTTACATGTAGTGCCACTGACTCTCCAGCCCCATATTCACTCCCCCAAGACCACCCAGAGCCGCTGAGAGATAGACAGAGAGAGAGAGACACTTTCATGAAACAGAGCTTTCACAAAAACATCTACCTACAGCATTGACAATAGGTTTTTGGAGAATTTTGTAAAGTAGCAATTTTGCATACATCTAATTTGTTAACATATAAATGTGTATATATATATATATATATATATATATATATACTGTATGCCCACTGTAAGCCATTTATTGCATACTGTTCAAATATTTTGGGAATTTTAATATATTGTAAAATGTAATTTATTCCTGAGATGAAACGCTGGATTTTCAGCATCATTACTTCACATTATCTACATTATCTAGTCTTCAGTGTCACATGATCCTTCAGAAATCAGGGGGAAAAAAAAAATTATATATATATATATAGATAAAAATTCTGGAACTGAGAGGGAAAGTATGCTTAAATGTCTTAAATACAGCATTAAACACACAGCTTCATTTTCTTCAAGCGAAATATAATTTAATAAATATTTATTTATAAATCATCCTTTTCATTTTTACATACCAAGCAGTGCTTTGCTGACTTCATTTCATGGCTTCAGTTACAGACTAGATGTACATTTAGTCCCTCTAAATGTAAACATCCGAACATTCAGACATAAGCTTGATGTACCTGGTGGTCTGATGCCCATGTGCGACTGTCCTTCCATTACAAAACCTCCCATTGGCTGACCATCAGGAGTGTATGGGCCACTGTGACCTACTGCACACACACACATATATTACACAAGAGACAGTTAAGAGGGTCAGACATAACTACGCCAGCCCCTTCCCAGAGGAGATGTGTAAACAGAGGCGATGCTAACATCACTCCCTTTCCAGCTCAACTGAATCATTTACTGAAACCAAACTCCACAAATGGGTCAGAAAAGATCATTTTGTAAGCATCCAATGGGCAAATGTCTTTGAGGTCCATTGCAAACAGCAAGCCTTTATCCTCACCAGACCAACACTCACACTTCATCCTGAGGAGTGTGTGTGTGTGTGTGTGTGTGTGTGATGGATAAGGCTGAGTTCAGCTAATTCATCCTGAAAATCATTTTAGGGACAGTTAATACAGCACACAGTCTTGAGTTTAAATATAGCAAAACACAGCTGAACAGAAGCATGTTTAGAGATAAACAATTGGTCCATTGTTTTAGTTCACCGCAATAAAACTTGTATTTAGATTTTTGTATATATACTGTATACCCTAGTAAAGACCTAATATATTTAAAATACATGGTAACACTTTATTTCGATGGTCCACTTTAGACAATCTACTAACAGTAAGTAACTTGTCAACTACATGTCAACTAGCAGTCATTAGTAGACTGTCCACTTAATATCTTCTAACACTTTATTTTGATAGGTCCATAACATATGACATCAGATACTTTGCAAGTACATGTAAACTTATTCTACTAACCCTATAAACCTACCCTAACAGTCTACTCTGAGAGCTAGTAGACATGTAGTTGAGAATGAATGAGAATTAGTTGACATGTAGTTACAAAGTTACTCATGGTTAGTAACCAAATACATACTAATATTTCAGATCTATGACTGACATATTGCTTGAGACTAACTGACATAAAAATGATGATTAGCTTTATTTGGAGTACTATTTGTGCACGATGCACATTTCTTGATATTAAGCCTAAAATGTGTTTTAATATCACAATTACTTAGGATTGTATGATCTCTGTCTTTACATGCAAGATATTTAAAGTCTATCTGAAGTATGCTTGTTAAATAGTTCCTCTTTAGCAGAATCAAATATACTCCAGTATATCTTCAGTTGGACTTCAGCACAATTAAAGTCGATTAAATACAAAATTATTCATTCCAATTCAGTTTGGTGTACTGAAAGTGCAATTTCAAAGTATTTTTAATTAGTAATCAAAAACATTAGTAGTTAAAAAATATTTTAACTGTGAAAATGTATTATTAAATAAATGTATTTAAAATATATTTTAATTATGATAAATTAATATAAATTATAAATATGGAATATATTATATTTTCACACACACACATATACATATATATATATATATATATATATATATATAAACAATACACAAGCAGGCTTTAAAAATAAAAATTGTGTACAATTATTACATATTTGAATAAAATGGTTTTCTATTTGAATATATTTTAAACTGTCATTTATTTCTGTGCGCTAAAGCTGAATTTTAAGCATGTTTTAAAACTGCTGCACATTAAAACCTTTCAATTTGAGCCATGGTCTTAAAAACCTGATGCTTATGGCATAAAACACTGGGGGAAAAAACACAAGCCAATGCAAGCCAAATCCATTTAACTCCCAAATATTCGCACAGACCAATAATAAAAAAATAGTGTAGATGGAACGTGAGAGTATGTCCTGGACGACCGGCACTTCAGTTAAGCTCTGAGAAGTGAAACGGTAAGATCTGAGTCTTGCCTGCGCGGTTGGACTGGTCGATCATCGGTTGGACAATTCTTCTCCTGGCGTTGATAAACCTGATGAAGCAAAGGAAAACAGGGGTGAAAACACACAAAAAAAAGACAATAAAAGCGCATTTATGTTTTATTAACGCTGCTGGCTTCTGTCAAAGGCAAACATCATTAAAATTATTGCTCATACTTACGATTATGGATTTGAACAAACCCAGAGTATTAAACTTTGGCATGCAAGTCATCCAGCACCGCTTGAACGATTCCTCAAGGCATGCAGCTTATTAAGTCTGAAATGATCAGATTTATGCTTTTGGCTGGTGGATAATAAAAACGGACAAAACATCCAATACACTAGCCATATCTAGAGACTAGAAAAAGCCAGCAAGAGACCCCTAGCAACACCGTAGCAACCCCCCACAACAATGCTACTGGCGGTAAAAAGTTTTAGAACACTTGTTTATTTGAACACAGAACATAAATGAACGCGTTCCACGGAACTTCAATGCTTTCTGCATTTATTCCCATGCTACGCTTGACCTCTGACCCCCTGACTCAGTGACCTCACACCCCGGGCAGCGGCGCAGCTCTGCTCTTTCTCAGCCGTGACCTCTGACCCCAGGGTGCCAGGGCACAAGTCCACACATGATTAATGACTGCCCTGCGTCTCCCCAGGTGCTTCGCTCGCATTTTAACCTTCACAAAGGAGGGGAAGTTCTACTTTTCATTCACAGGAAGTGAATTACACACTCTGTGAGAGGTGTCAGCATCTGAAATGTTAAACAGCATATGACATTAGAGTTATGGGTGAGGAGAAGCCTCACTTTACATCAGGCAAACTTGACATAAACATTCACTGTATCCCCTTACTGCAAAAAAAAAAAATTATTGCAAAAGAAATAAAGTCTCCTTTTCAGAGAATATACTATGTTATTTTTATTACCAAGCTGGCAAACGTTTTAATAATAAGTCCACAATTCTTAGGGGAAAAAAAATCTTTTATGGCGTTTTGCTTCTCAAGTACATTTATACTGTCTATACTGGAAAACAAAAATATGCAAAAATTAAAGCTTTGCATATCGAAACTTTTATCAATAAGCTTCTACTCAAAGAAATGTACACTTTTATTCAGCAAGGAATGATTTCTGAAGGCTTGAGTAATGATGCTAAAACTCAGCTTTGCATTAAATGAATACATTTTACTGTATATTCACGTAGAAAGCAGTTTTTGAAATTATAATCATTATAATCATAACATTTTTATTCAAATAAATGCCTTGGTGAGCATTAAAATGCATCATTTATTTCCCTAGCATCCTACTATTCACATGTACTGTGTGTTACGTGTTAGACTCTTACAGACAAAAACTCTATTAAAAGTTACAGAGATCACATGGATAATTAAAAATGCCAATAAAAATGCATATGTTCTAAGATTTTATAATCAACTATACGAATGATGTTGCACGCCACAGCTTGAGAAGCCCTTCTTTGGAGTAATGCTGCGTTTAAAGCCGAGATAAACAGAACAGGAAGAGCAGCAGAGGTCGAACATTCAGAGCAGGTATATAAACGCTTCTGTGAGGTTGTAGAGGGCGAGCATCTCTCTCAGCTCCGCCCGTTAGGTGACCAATCAGAGATAGGAGCCGTATCCCCAGCGGAGACGAGCCCGTCCCACTCTTTAAGGGGGTTAAAAGCTGACCCCTCACTGAACCCCTCTTCTCACCACGAGACCAAGTTTACGAGCTTCATGCCTTTGCCTGTTCACTCCAAACACACACACACGTACGCGGCCCAACACGCACGCCAAACACATAACAACACTACGCAGCAAGTCAAATATTTGGGGGCCCTTTCTGGTGCACAAGGGAGCAAAGAAACACATAGTACCTTTCCTTCACAATCCAGCACTGAACAAACCTGCTGTGACATACATACGCTAATATATTACTGCATATACCCATAAATGTGCAAAGCATATTTAAGAGAAATATATACAATTTTAAAGAATAAATTCTTAAATATTATGAATGATAATATTAATTAATAAATAATACAAATTTGATCATATAAAAATGTGATAATTAGACAAATATATCTATTTTTATTTCTTGTATATACAGAAATATATACATTCTATGTTTATATATTTACATATATTTTTAAAAGTTATATATTAAATAAAATGATACAGTATTTTTCTTAAATAAAATAAAATCATACATAAAATGTGCAGATTTAAAATTGTAATTATATGTATATAGACCGATAGATAGATAGATAGATAGTTATGGGTTTTAAATGTTTATAATTTACTTTATACAGTGGGAATAAAAAGTGACAACTAGTAAAAAAAAAAATACATATATATATATTAATATAATTTTTAAGTAAAAAGTTGAACTAAAAATCAACATGAATTGCATTTAATTTTTTTATTTTATTTTAACATTTGTGAAAATCTCAAAGCTTACTGATAATTAAATTTAAAAATAAAAAAATCATTGTAGTGTCAGACTTTCAGACCCCGCTGTACATTCCTAGGCCTGACAGTTTATATTAATTCATATTAATATTTGTAGCCCATTGAAGCTAAAACTCAACAACAAATGTTCCTGTCTGGAAACCATAGACACAAAGTGTTCTTTTAGTCCCACTGTATTGTGAGTTCATTCGGGGGACAGTGTGTGTGTGTGTGTGTGTGTCTCCACGTTTAAATAAACCAGTCCAGCTGTTCCCAGTGATAATTTCTGTTTAATTTGACAGCAGCTCGTTTTCGCCCCTCTCGTTCCCTCACCTGTTTCCTCTGGGCTCCGGAGCTGCAGACATGCACACAGCACTTTCCGCGATCTTGTTTGTGTTGGGCTTTGAAGAGCACCTAATGTATTTTCACTCTGGTGATTAAAATGCTAATTAGTTGTCATTTTGATTATGAAGGGCTCTCGAGGTCTGGATTTTGTTTACAGCGATGAGCCAAAAGCCAAAGACGAGAAAATGTTCAGCCAATTAAAATGTACTTCATGTAATAGAATCTGCTTTTAGAAATTATTAGATGTGACAGAATAAACAATTCACAAAATGTAAATTTTTCAAAATATGAAATAAATGTTACATATACAGTAAAAAAATAAATATTAATTAAATAAATATACTATATATATATTTATTTATTATTTTTTTCCTCTCTTTTCTTCCTTTTGGTGACTTAATGTTACTAAAATATATATCCATGCATGTTCCCACGAAATCAAGACATCACAGGTCATTTCCTTCCACATTAAGAGCACGCACTCTTAAAAATACCACATCTTCCATGGTTTTTTTTGCAGTAAATGGCTGTCAAGAACCATTTCTCACTGTATGCCGTTCTTGAACCGCTTCTCAACTGGAGGGTCACAAGGAGTGTGCGAATTATTAAAGGAATTTTTGCACGGGGAAAAAAAGAAGATAGATGCTTAAACTAACCATGTAATCGTGCAGTTAGGATAGCAAAACAGATATGCTTATCAGCTTAATAGTTGATAGGGAGGAGAAACGCTTCCTACGTCCAAGGCTGTCAAACGCATATTTATCTGTGAAAGCTCGCCAAATTAAGACAGGTTTCATGTCTTGTCTAAAAAAAAACATGGAAAACTACGCAAGCTCCAAAAATATAATCCAGACTACATGAAGTAAGGGTTCAGTTGCTGCAAGCACATCCATTGTAAGTGGTGACCGCAATGTGTTTTTGTGTGGTCAACGACTGGCTGCCGAGAGCATGAAGCCATAGAAATTCAAGAGACATTTGGAAACCAAACACTCAGACTGTAAAAACAAGCCTGTTGAGTTACTTTACAGGATGTGTCTGTCTGTCATCTGTACATTTCTATTGTATTGGTTTGTACGGAATGTGCTTTAAAAAGCCAGAGTGTGTCTTTAAAGAACAAGTGAATTAATGTTCTTTGATGAGCTTGAAAAGGTTTTGTTTAATCCGTTCGGTTTCTCTTTAGAAATTATTGGAAAATGTCGCCTTTCCGATCCCTTGCTCATACTCCCATCTGTGTATTTGTCTGATCTGATGAGCACTCACCAGTTGTTGACCTGCAGGATGGTCAGTCCAGTGTCCTGGGACAGCTGCCTCTTCTGCTCCTCAGAGGGGTACGGGTGCTGCGGGACACCAGCATTAACAATCACCAAACAAGCACAATATGTACATGTTATATGAGGTTGACACAGAATCGTGCTCTCAACCCGTTTTACTTAAATTGGTAACAGATTTAAAAATTGAGATAAAAAGCAGGACAAAACCAGGAATGTGCATTAAAGCAAAAAAAAAAAAAGGCAAAGACATTAGATATGTATATGGAATTTGAGTATAAAGTTTTTCAAAAATGAACAAAGATTAATTTAATATAGGCTATAAAATATATGTATAGATGTATAAATTACTTTAATACTATAATAATAATAATAATAATTATTATTATTATTAAACAAGTAGATTTTAAAATGTAATCTTAAATCTTAATTGTGTAAATCTTAATTGCTTGTAATATATA
>JAUMHP010000001.1:3724659-3766505 GCA_032361065.1 Enteromius trimaculatus | reverse complement strand
TTGGGTGGGGCAAACATTTGAATCTATATGGAATATATTTTATATTATTACTATTAATATAATATATATATTTTTTATTATTAATATTTTTCACATATTTAACAACATACAAAAATATATTTGCTAAATTAATTTATATATTATATAATATTTCTGTTTTTAAATATTTACCAATATACAAAAACATATTTGCTAAATTAATTAATATTATATATATATATATATATATAATTTATTAATTTATTTTTATTTTAACAATATATAAAAATATATTTGCTAAAATATACGTATTGTAACATTTTCAATCTGTTTTAGAAATATAAATATATATATTTTTAAAAGCAATTAAACTGTATATTTTGATTAAAATGCAGTGCAGTATGCAATATGCAGTGATCCGTGGTTAGCACGTTTAGCTCATTCCTATCCTCTCGTGACTCCAAACGATAAAAATACAAAAGAATAAAAGCGTTCTGAAAGCAAAAAAAAAAAAAAAAATCCTTCTAAGAAACCTTCTACAATCTTTCCTTCCTTAATGTTGGTTGCTCGGGCAGCCTTGTGTTCTTCTGCTTCACATCTGCTGTCAAGAAGGCAACAAACTACCCACTAATTACCCAATCTAAATCACAGCCTTTATGTGGGACGCATATGAGCTAGTGTTTATGAGGCAGTGTGAGCGCCTATTTGTTTGAAAGGAGATTCAACAAGTTTCCGAATGAGAGAGAAGCATAACAAGGCTGCAGAAACGTCTGCTCATTTCCCTGAAAGCAATATCGCTGATTACATATTTAAAGCTTCAGGGACTCGTGCCCGCCCACTTTACCATGGAAACCGTTATCACACTTTACACATGACAACAGTAAGGAAACCCTGCCTGTGTTTCATCCCAATATAGCGTTACACCGGTCATTAGTGCATCTGTGTGTGTGTGTGTGTGTGTGCACTAACTAGCCTCTAGGCAATGTGGGAGCGTCACTGAGCTTGAAATAATGTACGTGTGCAGGTACAGACATGCCGCATGAGCTTCTTATCTTCTTCTGTGCATCTGTAAGCTGTTTTATAGGTTTATATGTGGGTATTGATGACCTTCGGATTAGGTTTACAAATAAAGAAACTTTAGGTTACATGATAACTAATGAACGTCATAATAATATTTCTGTCATTTACATTTATATTGCATACAGTTTGAGGACTTTTGGCTTTAGTCCAGCACGTTCTAGTTCGGTTCTTACGCTATGAGATATAGTAATACGCAATGTACATTAAGATTATAAGAGCTTGATTTGCATAATCATTGGGAAAGCAGAGAGGTGTTTTACCGTGAGGTGCTGGAACAGCCATGCTCTCATGATGTTGGTTGCCACTTTGGGAAAAATGCCTCTTTTCTTGTTGTTCTTCCTCTCTTTATCAGGGTCTTCCTCCTCTCCTGTGCTGGGAGACGCAACGCTCTGATCCAGAAAGTCGCCTGGGGAGAAGAAAGCAATTACACAGCGTTAACAGATGCGAGATAATATTCTTTGTGTTTGCACTGGCTGCATTGGTTTTTATTTCTTTGTGATGCTTTTAAACATTTTAGACAGCATTTAAAAGGGGTTTAACCTTTCAAAAACCTTCTAATAAACGCAAAAGCTTACGAAGTGTGAGGTTTATTTTTCACTATTAAGATACATTTGTTCATTTTCATTCATCAGAGCATGATTACACGGATATAATACTTTTTTAATTACCCTATAAATACATCATTGCAAGTATAATTATTCAAACGTCTGTTTGATATGGTTACAGCATCTCTGATGTGTTTTGCACAGCAGTTAGTTTTATCTTAAGGAGCCAAATTCTCCTTTTGCACTGTAACAAACTCATTTGGGAGAGCTATAAACGCACTCCCTTGTGAAAGTGAGCATTTATTACTAATCAAAAAAACTACTTGTTTTAAACAATTTGCAACTTTATGATGTCAGAAACACACACACACACACACACACAAGTGTTAACATTCAAATATTACCTTTTCTACATGGTTAAAGGTAGTCTTTTAAAATCACCAGTTGTGCTTGTTAACATTAGTTAATGCACTGTGAACTCACAATGAATGTATTTTTATTAAGTAACATTAACAAAGACTAATAAATACGGCAATATGCGTGTTGAGCATTGTTTGTTCATGTTAGTTAATGCATTAAATCTAAAAGCTAAAAAATGACATATGACAGTGTTACAGTAATACAAACATGACCTATTAATAATCTTTAAAAGCATATCATAATCATCAAAAAAATATATTTTGTACTCAAGCATCAGAAAGAGGGGGAAATGTCATGAAAATTGAATTATAGCTCTTTTTTAGAATAAATAAAAAAGCATGGTGTGGGCCTGTCCTTATGACAAATGTTTACAGTATGAAGTGTCTTAACCATTCATGGTCTTAACTAGCTGTTTAGATTCATGCATAGGGTTAGTCATGTAAAAAGTCCTGAAAATTAAATTTGAGTTGTTTTTGGAAATAACATTGACATTAAAATGTTTGATATGGCTTCTTTAAATTTGACCTAAAAGCTTAAAAGAAAACCCAGTCCAGCAAATGCTTGCAATATTAAAAGTCTTAAACATTACTAGTCTTAAAAGCATGCTGAAACTAACAGCCCTTGATGTTCATGCATCAGAAAGAGGGCGCAAATTGTCATGAAAGGGAAATTTGAACTGTTTCTGAAAACAAAACGAAAAAAAGAAGATGTCAAGCAAACGTTTACAGTGTAAACAATGCTCTAGGACAGGCTCTGTGCTTCATTGCGATCTTTTAACCGTGTGTGTTTGTCTGTCTGTTGTTTCTCTTTCTCAGGTAGTGAGATATTCTGTCCGAGCCAGACTCACAGCTGCTGCGCTGAGGCACAGCGAACAACACACACACACACACACACAGATGTGGTGTTCGGGGAAGTATGTACTCTGGTTTTTATTGGCCATGGTTGGTGCTCAGAGCAGAGGAGCCCAGAGAAGAGTCTTTATATCCATCATGCACCATTTCCTGTCCAACACACGTCCACACAAACACACACACACACCGAGCGGCTGCTGTTATTTAGGAGCAGTCTACCGGTGTGTGTACTTGCGTGTTTGTGTGTGTGTGTGTGCAGTCCGAGACCCCCGTGGCGGTGCTAAAGTGTAAATGTATGCTAGAGATGACAAACCTGCAGCAGATCTGTTTCACTTGGCACAGAGCGAGGCCTTCGCAAACGCTCGCGCGTGTGTATCTGTAGCGTAGCGTGTGAGTGTGTTACCGTGCTCGCTGCTGTTGTCTCCATTGTGTGAGCCGGGCCGTCTGCCGCAGGCCGCGGGAGCTTCAGAAGAATGAACAGATGCGGCGTCGTCCTCCCTCCAGAACGCCTACAGAGAGACAGACAGGTAGACGGAGTAATAGGCTGCGTTTGGCGTAATATACGATTGGTTAAGTACAGTATAGCGCCGCATACCAGAGGCGTGCTGTAAGGAGTAATACAGAACACATGCTGCAAGAGCAAACAGTTGAACAGCTCTACGGACTGCTGTATATAAACACACGTGCACATGCACGCACAAACATCTGCGCAGAAATTATAAGACAAACAAACGCACTCATACACGCACAGGATATTCTGGAAAACCATCTTGACGGCTTTAACCGAGCGGATGAATACGGCCCCGGACGCTGATTGGTCAATTGAGCGTTCCAACTGTGCTAAAATACTTCATATAATAACAGCTATGACATGAAACACCTGTGCATCTGGCCAGTGTGCGTATTACTTCACACTGCACGTATCCAGCAACTGTGAAGGCTGCTTGTCAGTGACGGCTAAATATTTTTATTATGTTGTAAAGATGCAATCTGATCGGTGTGCTGCATTTCACTGACACTAAACCTATAGAGAAACGTCTTTACCAGGGGTCAGCAACTGGACACACACCAGCGATAAGAGCAAGACAGATTAATATTAGAGGAGACTGGGGCTAATTGTCACAATTCTGACTCCTTTTGACACATTATTTGTTAAAAGTTGTTTAAGGTTTTCATTACACACACACACACACACACACACACACACATATATATATATATATATGTGTGTGTGTGTAAAAAAAATAGAACAAAAATAAAATAAAAGCCTTTATTGGCCTTTTTAAAAGCACAAATATTCAAAGTAATCACTCATAAAAGCTGCATGCATAAAAAATACAGACCAATTTTGGAAACCTATGTATGTGATGTAAAGTATGTGACCCTGCAGCACAAGTGGCTTGGGTATACTTGTAGCAATAGCCAACAATACATTGTATGGGTCAGAATTGTCTTTTTTCTTTCATGCTAAAAATCATTAGGATATTAAGTAAAGATCGCGTTCCATGAAGATATTTTGTAAATTTCCTATCATGACTATATCAAAACCTAATTTTTGATTAGTAATATGTATTACAAAGGACCACTTTAAAGGTGATTTTATCAATATTTCATTTTTTGTTCACCCTCAGATTGTAGTTGTATTCCACTAAAATATCCTAACAAATCATAAATCAATTAAAACCATATTGATTCATCTTTCAGATAATATATAAATCTCAGTTTACAAAAAACTTGTGGTCCATAGTCACATATATAATATACAATAATACAAAATGTGAAAACTAAAAATCCAAAATTATATATGATTCATTTAATTATGAAAATGTGTCCCTGTCAGCCAAACGCAATTACAGAACACGATGACATTAGTATGATATTTCAGCCTGGATATTTTTGGATATTTAACAAAAATAACCCTAATTTAAGAGTGTTTTGAACTTGGTGCTTAAAACCAACATTCAACCGACATGACGTGACAACCTGCCCCAGTCAACTATATAATGTATTTCATTTATTTAAAAAATGTTAAATTAAGTTATATCTACATGTTTTATTCAGCTATGAGTTGTTTAGGAAAGCAAACGCTTTCGAAACCGAGTCAAACAAAAGTAAGTGGTTTACTTTCTGTTCCAGTGCACAGAATAGTAACATAGCTTGGTCTGCTCGGAACAATACTTGTGTAAATAAAGAGATGCATTTCAGCACAATGAGGAGACGATCTTGGGACATGCTTATGATAACTCAAGATTCCCAACCAGACAAACATAATCCCTAATCTTTCAAATGCAACGCCAATGCCTCTCAAAACCACATCATTAAGAGAAACGCACGGTGAGTTATCATCACATGACACTAAACTCACAGAGCAACAAACATATGTGCTAACAACGTGATCTGCGTTAGGTATTGAAGACACACAGCACACTTAACAATGCTAATAAACTGGATTATTTACAATAAATAATTAACACTTACCAAGTTTGCTGCATACTGTATATATATATATATATATATATGTTAATATGTGTGATTTATATAAATCTCTCTTTCTCTATATATACATAAGATATGATCTACGGGTCATAAATAAGATATGATCTAAGATGATATTTCTATGGGTCTCTGGTGAATCTTTTTTTTTTTTCAGCAAATGGACAGTTTACGTCAAACCTGGTTTAAATATTTTTGTACTTTGTCTATATTTATTTGCATGCTTTTATCCACCAGGAAACAAATATAATAAGAAATGTTGGAGTTTAGATACTACATAAAACTGAGAATGTCTTTTACACGCTAAAGGGTTTCGTCACACGTGATCATGTAACTGTGTCATTACATTCAATTGGGGAATGCATAATCTAAATTATCATATGATCTTTTTGAGAGATTTAATTATGCATAACATGGACACTGCGGTGTGTAGAGTTAAGTTTCATTTAACCTCAAAAGAGCAAAAATGATTCACTATAAAATGACAGAAGATTGATTATCTTCTGTTATTTAATATAGACAAGGGGGACAGATAGTCTGTGGCCGTATTGTATCACATGAAACAGGAGTTTCAGGCCTCCCCACACAAACAAACTGTCCAGATAGTGTTTCACGTTTGCTTCGCTACTGTATCTGAGAAATTTATTCTACAATGAAATTTTAACTTATATTAATGTATTAATGCATGATGAAAAGATTATATTTATAGTGCATTTATGCTTGTTACTTATTTATATATAAGAGCTGCATGCAAATAAATACAGACAAAGAACTAAAATATTTCAAACAGGTTTGATGTAAACTGACAAAAATACAGATTTTCTCACCAGAGAGCCATAGAAACAGAATTTATGACCCATTGATCATATCTTATATTATTTCATATTTCAAACATTTACTATAACAAGTAATTTACTTTTTCATCAAAAAGCTCTTGTGGCTTCTTGGCTCGGTACAAAGCATGACCATACAGTATCCAAAAGCAAACAAAAGCATAAAGCTTTGAGCTGAAGACTTGCCTGGTCTGTCCCACCTGGAGTGCGTGTAAATTCTTCTCCGTCAGATCTGGATCCCCCCTCTTTATCATCCACCATCAGATCAGTGGGCATCTTTCCCTTCAAACAGCTAATGTAGCGGTGACAGAAATTGTCACACAGCTCATGTACCTACGACAAGAACAGCCATCCATCACCATGTCTGATATTAACATAATGCACGACGCTCATAATAATAATAATAATAGAAAGTGAAAGCCAAACCTTCTCTAATTCGAGGAGATGAAATCGTAACACTTGTATGGCTTGAATCATCTAAAACGAAAAACAAAAATGTTGTTTTATTTTATACAGCAAGTACATTTTTTCACGTTAAATTATTAGCATGCAAATAATAATAATAAATCTCAAACCACATGGCGACCCACCAAATTATCCAAGTCTGGATTCGACGAGAAGAAAGGTTTTTCCGCCCTTATCTGAAATTAAAAAATAGCTAATCTCTATTACATCGGTCGTTAGAGGCACACTTTGCGCACAAAATTAAACTGGGCTGCGTTGATGGTCGCTGATATTAGTGCATGCTATAATAAAGCGCTGGTAGAGAGGTAAACGAGGGCCTGACCTGTTTTGAAAATACTGTAATATCTTCGTCGAAGGACTCTGACGAGCAGACGTCGCCGGTCACTCCGCTCTCTCTCGGCGTACAAGTCGCCAATTCACATTTCTCGAAAACTAGTGCAAGCAGAGGAAAGAGAGGATGCCTGCAAAACAAATCACATCCAGAGGCGTTCACAGCCTATTTGTGGCGAAAATAAAGCGTTGTTAAACTTCAAGCACAGCGCTTGCAGGCTCGAGGCCCGGTCCTTTTTTTCTTTTACAAAACAAATGAAATATAAAATTAACCTAAATATATTTTGATGTGAAAATGTAAGTTATTTTATTTTTAGGTTTATGCAAAAATGTATGGTTGTTGTGACAACAGGCAAACAAAGTTCATACCCTACACCACAAAACCAGTCAAAAGGGTCTTTTTTTTTTTTTTTTTCAAGAGGTATGCATTTAATCATATGCATTTAATTGAGAGGTATGCATAATCTGAAAGTTGAATAAATAAGCTTTGAATTGATGTACGTATAATATTTGGCCAAGATAGCTACAACTATTTGCAAATCTAGAATCTGAGGGGACAAAAAAATCGAAATATTGAGAAAATCGTTTTTAAAATTGTCCAAATGAAATTCTTAGCATATTACTAAACAAAAATTAAGTTTTGAAATATTTACGGCAGGAAATGCACTAACCATCCTTAAGTCTTAATTGTAATTATTTTTTTGCATTACAGAAAAAATAATAGTATACCATGCAACGTATTGCTGCAAATATACCCACTTATGACTGGTTTTGTAATGTATTGTAAATGAGGGAAATGCAGTCTATTTTATTAAAACCCCACTGTTTACATATAAATATTTTAATTATTTCCAGAACATCCTAAAATAACATCACTAACAAGCGACTGCATGGGAAAATATTGCGCTTAGAAATACTACTCTACAGCCTAACTCATCGTCATAAAATAACTGACAGGCTACTAATCCAACATACCCGTAAATGGCGTCTTTATCCCGTTTTAGTACGTCGTTAACGGGCGACGGGACGCCGGGCGGCGCGGGGAACTGGTGAAGCGGCGGGCCGTGACTCACGTGCACCGCCTGCATCGCCCTGGCCGCGTGCGGATCCCCGTACATCGGAGACGGGATCCCGACTGCATCCATTCCGTAATGGACCAGGTCCTCGTACTGAGCACATTCAAAACGTCCAAGTTAAACATCAGACCGGGACTCTGTTGCACACACATCTTGCAAAAGTTGATATAACAGCAGCCGAGGAAGCATGAGAAGGGAACAAAGATCTATTTGTTTAAAAGGTAATAAATTGGGCATCAAACACTAATGAACGAATTACATGTCAGTAGTTTCGAACTCAAAACAAACGAATTAACGGCGGATCAGTTTTAATTTTCAGGCTCTTTGTGACTTCTAAATGTGCAATGGAAAATATGATTGCGTTGCCATTATAACTTAAAGAATATTTTATTTTCAAGCGCAGCGGAAGCTTCAATTCACATCTTATGTCAAATTTAAATTAACATGCATAATATCTTAAACTTACCTTACCATAAGAAATCGACATTTGACTAAACCTAACCATTTTTATTATGCTATTTGCTTTTTATTTTCATTCAGTTTTGTTGTAACTAATTGCAATTAAAAAATTTAATTCAAATGTTAAAAACTAGCTTAAAATAACAATGTTTTAACGGCGTATAAAAAATAATTAGCCTACTGAAATTAATATCAGTGTTATATAGCATTAAATCGATCTCGGACTGGTATACAACGAGAGAAATATGATTTATGAACAGGCTATAAGCATCAAGTTACGCTTTTGGCTGTCAACTAGCTTATATATGGAATTAGTCATGATAATTGCAACATAAAAAAAAAAAACTAATTTGAATTTGATGCCAATGAAAATTATTTTATACAGAAATGAAAAACGGCGTGCTGCAAAAAAAAAGAAAAGAAAAATATGTGTGAATTAGTTTTTGGTGGTTTCACTTGTTGCTTTGCGTTTTCCAAAAGGTTTATAAACACATAATTCATTCAAGGACATCTGACTGTAATTATGCCCATTTTTATCAGCTTCCTAGCAGAATTAGTCTTGACGGCCTCGTTCGAGTGTTTTTGTTGCGGAGGTTTTTACGCACCCGTTGCGCCATGAGGACTCCGTGTCACCGACTCCCTTTTCTTAACGCGTCCGGATCTCAGAGCAGCGAGCCCGGGGGAGCCACAACGCATTCAAAACTCTCCCAAACACCCAGCTCAAGTGCCCCTGATGAACAATAACATCGTAATCCACCCAAACACTCCTGGTCAGCTTTCGCAACAAGCGCAAAGCGGGCTATCAGTAAGTTAGAAATCCAGTTCTCGACGCTCCGAAATAGCCAAAGCGCGCTTCGGATGTCTGCTCTGTTTTTCTATTTCCAATCGAAGATTTGTAGCCAAAGGGTGAAAAAGCAAACTCCATTCGGGTCTTTGATCGCTTGGCTGGTTTATTCTTAATGCAATAACACCTCTATGAGATGTGAGGAGCGTGGAGAGGGAGGAGGAGGAGGAAAAGGAGGAGGACAGGGCATTTGGACTTCTTAAAGGAGACGCAAAAAAAGACCAAAGCGAACCCGTGCGTAAAGAGTGCACAGTGTATTCCGAGCATGCACGCCACTGGAAAAACCCCGTATAGCCCTTTAGAAACCAAATTTCATACCAGACAAGATTTTTTTTCGCGGCTACTTTTTCATGCTTGGACCTAAGCCAACCAACAGTATGAAAGTAGGCTACAAGGTAACAGACGACCAGTTTAGATTAACCAGTGTAAACCAGCCACAAACCATTTCGTGTCCTGTTACTACGTGAAATTAAAATAATAATAAAAACAACACCCTAATAATGGCACGTTATGACACCCACATAAAGCTCAATTAGAATGAAACTGAATATCTAGCATTTTTACTATGTACATTTCTAAAAGTGAAAATACATAAATGAAATATAGATTTGATTTGGTTTATTAAATGCGTCTTCTATTTGAAGTCAGAGAACGAAGGGACCTGCAGTGAATGCAAGCTGCATTTATTAACCTTCCTTATGGCGCCCTCTACTGACATTATTTATGCTGAAAAGATTATTATAAGCCTAACACTGACGTGACTGCTTTATAACAGCTTTACACTAAATGCCTTTATACATTTTACTTTTATTTTTTTTACTTATAACCTATTACCTATATTGGTAACTAACAATGACAACAGTTTTTAATATAATCTGTTTTACTAAGACCTGTTCTCTTTTATGAAATATTGGAAAGCATCGATTTTTTCGTACAGATCTGTTTTCGCTATATGTAATCGTGTAATTCTCGTTTCCATCAGAAAAACAAAAAGTTAATAAATAAAGCAACCAGCACCTTTTACCACAAGGTGGCAGTATAAGAAGGGATATGAGTCGTGGCCCGTGGAGCATGGTCTGGATTTGGGTTTGGAGCACAACGCGCCTTAAAAACGGCCTCAATACTCCAGCCATTTCCACTATTACAGATTCTCTATTATTTAACCTTTACCTGAAGACTACAAAATCTACTTGTGCTGTTGCTTGAGAAAACATTTCTCAAAAGCTAGCAATGGCATTTTAATAACTTTGCCTCTGACGGTGCTGAGAGTCTGAAAAACTGGAAACTCCTGATTCAAATTCAACAAGCACCACATTTTACCTACTTATCTCTTTGTTTTTGAGACTAACCAGTCAGGATTTAGGCCCAATGTAGCCTACATTACATGCACGTGTTCTAAAGAAATGCCTAGAAAGACACAATTTATATTTGTCTACAGAACTTAGATCATTACATGCTACAAGCTGATCATCCTGCAACTGGGATCTTGAAACCAAGCAGGCTTCTGCACACCTCATGTCTGATTGCTTCTCAAGACAGCTTACTGACAATCACATAAGCAGACGACAGCATAAACAAAATAAAACCTTTTCTAGTGAAATATGGGATAGTTTTGCGTTATGCTCAGCCCTAAGATTTTTTTTATCAACATTTTGCACTCTCTGTTGTACAAATGAGCCTATAATGTATAAAGTCGTGCATTTGCATCCCCTGTGAGCATCTGCAAAATACTACTAATTAAAAAAGGATCATAAATCAGACATTGCTTTATTTTGTACTATCTCTAAATAAGCTTTTTCACATAACAGAGTTTAACATACAGTCCACAAGACATAATTATATCTGCATTTATACATTGAAGCAGTTTAAACGTTAATATATTGTCAGTATTGTGCATCATTATGATCCACGGCTTTTTTTATAATTTGTTTTTATGGCCTTCAGAAAAATCCTCCAGGTCTTGTACATTCTTTGGTTTTTCAGCAGCTTTTGCATGTCTATGATTATCATCAGGGACTCATATACTGTAGAACTATTACAAATGCTGAAAACATTGACTGGTGTTTAAGAAGAAATGCAATGCATTAAAAAACATGGGTGTGTAAACATTTGCACGGGAGTAAATTGTTCTAATTTTGTCCATATTTTATGTAACTTCTCAAGGGCAGCATAAAAAAAAGATATTTAAACAAAATAAAGACAATTTCCACCAAAAGTTAACACCCCCTTGCATCAAAAAATGAAAAAATCTGTCATCATTTAGAAAACCTTTCTGCAAACCTGTATAAGTCTCATTCTCCTGTTAAGCACAAAAGAAGATGTTATAAAGAGCATTTGTAACTAAAGATTTGACAGCAGTCATTGACTTCCAGGAAAAATAATGCGGAAGTCAATGGCTACTGACAATATAACCAAAAAATAGATCAAATAGAATTAGAATATATCTTTAGAATGATATATAACATTTATTTCAAATTACTTTTCGTGCAATCCTGATTAGTCTGTTTTTCTTGCAAGACACATATTAAAATATTCTTTAAATGCATTTTTATTTAAATCAAATACAGTTTAATTATGAATCAAAGTGGCTCATTTTTAATTTACCCTAAAAAGCTTTTGAATTGAACAAAAAAAAAAGCAATAAATTATGAAGTCTGACGAATCACTGCAAAATAATACTGCCCATGGGTTTTGAAATGTCACACAGTCCTAGAACCAGGCCTGTATGGTAGATGACTTGTTGAAAATCCAATATGTTGTGCTGTCAGATAGAAACCAGTATGCAATGTTTAAACTGGATTTCCAGCACCACCAAAACACTGAAATATGTGACCATGTACCACAAAACCAGTCTGAAGTTGATAAGTTCAAATAAATTGTATGACACAATTACACATTTTACTTTTATTCCAAAAATCATTAGGATATTAAATAAAAAGCATGGTCCATGAAGATATTTAGTAAATTTCCTAGAGTAAGTATATCAAAACGTATTTTTAATTAGTATTATGCATTGCTAAAAACTGATGGAAAACTTTAAAAACAATATTTTGCACATTCAGATTCCAGATTTTTAAATAGTTGTATTTCGGCCAAATATGGTCTTATCCTAAAAATACATCAATGGGAAATCATGCATTCAGCTTTCATATTAAAAACGGAACATTATGACTGGTTTTGTGGTACAGGGTCACATGTGTTCTCCTAAACTTTATTCACTGTAGGTTTTAAAGCCTGGTTGCTTTACTTATAACAGCCCTAGACCTACAGACTAAGGTGAGAGGAGGCATTAGACTAGGTGGCAGGACTTTGGCACAGCCCGTCACACCGGAGATCCCTTGGTCCAAAACCGGCTGCAGTCGATCCAGCGTGACGTCATTGCTTCCGCAACCCCCCCTCCTCAATGCACCCCCACCCACCTCCAGTGTCGGCGACTCTCGCCTGCTGCTGACTACACAATGCAACATGGAGTAATGAGAGATGGGGCTCCTCTTCGAGACCAGCGCGCAGTCTTCAGCCACGGCGGGCGACGCGAGGCGAGAAACCGTCGATATAGCCATCGGGATGTTGCATAACGCGAGGATTAACCAGATGCATTGCAAACCGTGACGGGTAAAGTGCAGTGCTCGGAGATAGAACGAAAATAAGGAACGCCGAGAGACGGATTTGGGGGAAACTCGTTGATGCACTGGACTTTAAAAAAAAAGGCGAGGTGGAAAATCGAGACGACATGAAGCCCGAACGCTGCGTGCCCGCGGTGGGATATTATTTTTATTGTAGGTGAAACGAGGGGAAACATGACTGAGGAATCGCACCCAGATGAGTGAGTATTCACTTTTTGCGAAAACGACGCATGTGGACGCGAATGGAAATCTCGTCCTGTGTCCAAGAACGCGTTGCCGAGCTAAACGAGGGGCCAGTCAGATGCAGGGAAATCGTGCATATGCGCTTCTGAGAGAGACGCCGGAGACGTTAATTCTAAGAAACAATGCAGTGTCAAAGAGATTTGAGTGCTGGGCCCCTGCTGCAGGGCTCTGGTCTCAAACCGAAAAGGGGGGGAGGAGGAGGGGCTCGAGCGGAAACATTTTGTGGAGGGATCCTTTACTGAATACTTTGTATCAGGTCGTCTCTAAAGGCGAATTAGAGCTGCGAGGAAGCGAACAGACGACTGCAAAGTTTATAAGCACGCGACGCTAGAGCCACGAGCTCGTGTGCGCTCCCGGAGTGGCCGTTCTTGGCGTCTTTCTTTGTGGTGGTCTGACATGCTATATCCGCCATTTCTTTTTCGTGAATCGCTCTCATTTGCATACTGTCCTTCATTCATAAAAATACAGACGGGGGCGCGCGCAGCAGAGCGAGCGCCTCGGAGCCTTGCTGATGGTACAGCAGGCCCTATATGGCATAAACAGGCCTATATGTGCTTTAAATGTTGCAGTTAATCAGACAGCTTCCTCTACTTGCCAGAAACAAACGCGAATATAAACATGCGACGAGTTGCATGATCACAGCAATAGCCTTTATACTAGTTTTTTGCGCCATTCTCCTGCCTAACATAAACACTCATAGCTCACGGTAGTTTAACTGAAGCCGATCAAAGTCTCTCTAATAGTATTAGGGCCGAGTTAAACGGCTCGTTAACTTAGTGAGCTCTTTAGGGGCTTAAAACGAACTTTTGCAACATAGACTCAACCTGTATTAACAAGGTGATGTTTATTAAGTCTGTCTTTTACACCGATTATGCGAGTTTTATCATTAATGTTAACGTAAATAGAATTATTCGTTTTGACATTTTAACGTAGCCTACACATTAGGCTAAAACTATTTTACAGTAAATTACTGTACAGTATTATAACTTGTGAAAATGCATGCGATAAAGAGAGATGTGTTGTTATTACCTTGTTGTAACGCCATGGGTAGTTTATATTCTGAGCTTTTTTATCATAATCATATTTACCTGGAAACAGCTAGAGAAATAGCTGCAGAACAGGTAAATAAACCATAGTCCGTAAAGAAAATTATTTGGTTTGAATTTTTGCATTTTTAACGTATAACGCCTGTACATTAGGCTAAAACTATTTTTTACAAAGCAATACATTATTTTACAGTAAACTACTGCATTGTATTATAACTTGTGAAAATGCATGTGATAAAGAGAGATGTGCTGTTATTACCTTGTTGAAAATATGGGTATTTTATATTCTGAGCTTCGTCATAATAATCATATTTACCTGGAAACAGCTAGAGGAATAGCTGCAAAACAGGCAAACAGTTAAACTGTCGATGTATTTATTACTATGTGTGGATCTATGTACAGTGGTGTAGCCTAGAGTCAAATCTACAGGCCACTTGCTGCTTTCAGCGCACTCTGATTTCACTCGTAATCTTGTAAAACACACCGAGGACTTGTTGTGCAAAAGTTGCATCTTTCATTTTAATTGCTTGAACTCAACTCACTCGTTTCCTCTCACTGGGATGTATCGTAACCCCGAAGCTGGTGGGGAATTTTTCATATTTAAATTTATGGCACACTCACGCCCGTTTGAGTAAATACATGTGTCACACTGGGATGTAAAGGCCCATATAATAGCCCGAGGTTGTGAAATGTTGACTTTTAGCGGCGGAGGGGAGGGCTGTGGGCCGCTCCAAATGGGAGGAGGTTTCTGAGAAGGCACTCCCGGGATGATTGTGAAGGGAAACAATGGTGAGAGGATTAAACAAAGATCCGGCGGAAGTGAAAGAGGTGGGTGAAGCGGTGAAGCGTAACTTCGCCGTCACGCCCCTCGATTGTTTGCTTCTCAATGACGTGCCAATAATGAATGGATTACTCTGCACAATTCATTTCACTGCAAGGAAATCTTTCTCTTTTACTTAATAGGCATCTCTCTCTTTTTGTGTAGTCTAAACCGTTATGGCCCCAGGTATCACAGATCGGACTTCAACGTCTTGCACGTTGTAAAAATAGATAAACAGTTGAAATGTGTGAACGCCATTGCGCGAGGTTGCAAAGCAGTTGCAAAGACAAACGCGAGGCTTTTAATCGGAGCTAACTTTACTGACCCAAATCCAAGATTCACTGTTTGGGAATGCCAGGTTTAAGGGATTAAAAAATGAAAATCCTGTCATTATTTACGCACCCTCATGTCATACTGTTGAGTAAATGAGGGCAAGATTTTTGTTTTGGTTGAACTGTTCCTTCAAAATGATTATAGAGTATTCTGGAAGCTCTGGTGTGTTTTTTTGACTGTTTTTGCCTTGGAATGCGAGTTCCTCAAAAACGTGCTGAGCTAACCAGTGGCTCCCCGTTGGTAATGACTGTAGCCTGAAGGTGTGTGTACGTGCTCACGTGAACTGGCTGGCACCCAGACCGCAGACCCGGATGCCCTCTCCAGCCTCTGGGCGCTTGGGAAGAGCCGTTGGGGAGGGGAGGAATGCGATCTATATTGATCACACCAGCATGGCCTATATGCAGCCCCATTATGGGTCAATAATATCTGAAAGGGGACGAGAGTGACATTGAGGTAAAGTCAGCCCAGATGAACCCTCTGCTGGTTCCTGCATAGTTGTGATGGATTTACGGTAAGGATAAGGATTGATTTCCCAACCAGCCGCTCGCTGGAAGTGTGAGGGCAGTGAAATGCAAAATGAAGAGACTGCAGCGCTGTGACGGGAAATTAAGTTTTAAAGAGTGGAAGAAGATCGGAATGAAGCGTTTTTCCTTTGTATGTTGTTCAGTGTGTGGGAGACAATGGTTGCTATGGCAGCTGCATATGTCATTGCATTGTGTACACTGTGAATTAGCCACTTTCACGTTTACATTTAATCATTTAGCAGATTTAATCCAAAATGACTTGCAATATAAAACAAGATAATCTATTCATAGTATGATGATCCAAATCCTACGAGCAAGTTGGTATCATGGTAAAGTTATACATCATATATATATCTATATAACAAAAAAATCTCTATCAAAAATAATCCATTTATAAGTCATATGACTTTTCATATTTTTTTGTCATGAGTAATTTCTCTGTTTATGTATACACAAACATAAAGAGATTGTATGCTTGATAAGTCTAAAAGTAATTTTACAAATCCCAGGCTGAGATAAAGAGGAAATGAATTCATGTTTTTCCTGTTTGTGTTTATTTCTTAACATACGTTCTTCAGTGCTGATTATTTTGAATGCAAGTTTGTGTATGGTCTGTAATGTTCTCTGTGTTCAGTGCTGGGGACAGTTTTTCTAAAGGAATAATTCACCAGGAAATAAAATGTATTCACCCTCAGGCCATCTAAAACGTAGATAAGTTTGTTTCTTCCTGGGAACAGATTTGGAGAAATGTTGCATTAGATCATTTACTCACCAATGGGTCCTCTGCAGTGAATGGGTGCCGTCAGAATGAGAGTCCAAACAGCTGATAGAAACGTCACGATAATCCACCCCACTCCAGTCCATCAGTTATTCTCTTTTAAAACAAAAAGCTGGTTGTTTGTAAGAAACAAATCCATCATTATAACTTTAAACTATTGCTTCCGGCCAAAATGAGTCCATAATCCTTCATATTGTTTCTACAGTGAAACATATCTGTTTTTGCTTGTAAACTGTGCTTGATCTGCGCATAATTCTCTCCTGATTCAGACAATACTACTTTAAACAAGAGAAAGCATTTTGATTTTTTTAAATAGAGGGCTTGTATTTTAGCTAGAAAAATTGTTAACACACTTTTTTGTGTTTCTTACAAACACAGCTTTTAGCTTGACAAGATGTCAACTGATGGACTGGAGTGAATTACTGTAAGGTTTTTATTAGCTTTTTAGACGCTCATTCTGACGGCACCCATTTACTTACCCACTGTGAGAAAATTATGTAGTGCTAAATTTCTCCAAATCTGATCCCACAACAATATCTAGGATGGCCTGAGTGCAAGTATATTTTAAGCAGGTGTATCTCAAGGTACATCTCTCCATTTCTGAATGTTGTTGTATAACTGTTATTAGTTTAACTGTTAAAATTAGATTTTTGATCCCAAATTGTTGACGTTTCCATTTTTTATAGATGCTTTTTTTACCAAAGCAGAGGGAAGTATGTGGTTGAATTGCGTTTGGTATTTGTTTCTAGACACGCATTAAAACTATTTTTTTAGACATGAGCTGTGAAGCAAGCATGTATGAAAGTAAAACTAGTAAATGAGCTGTTCTGATGTTGACTGGCGAATTCATTCCAGCATTAATACGAGGCAAAGACGAGCTTGTAATCGAAGCCTGTAGATGTGTGTTAAGATCCCATGCTCCGCTGCAGTCAGTATGTAAATTATGTTCTGAGAAAATCCTCATTCGTTAACTGTCTGTCATATTTTTTGCACATGGTTGCACATGAACTAGGTTCAGCTTTTTGCATTATCATATCTCTGCATACGGCTTATCTGCGTCTTTAAACAACGACCGGAAATCTCATCAGCATAACGAACATCATCCTCTTCTAAGATTTCAATAGAAACCTCATTTGCAACGCAGAGCTGTTATTTGTGAGCTCAGGTATCTTCCAGAATGGATTATGATGTCGTCATTATGGGTCCAATCAGACTGCCAGGTTGCTGATATATTAGCATAAGCTTTGACATTATTAAACCAAGTAGCGCAGAAGGCTCATTTGACAATCGCAAAACTGCTTACTGACACTCAAGTCAGCATATTTGCTAATAAATATAGATTTTTGCATTCTTTTTTTTTTTTTTAATAAATATTTATTCGTGGCATTTTTGTTTTTCTTGTATATGTGTATAAATATGGCTAGCTGATGTATCAATATGTCCTATAGTGTGACTGCAAAAAGGAAAAAAAAAAATCTCATGCTGTTTGTAATTATAAGAATGAAGATACATTTTTCTTATTACAATTTTTTATAACAAGTTAGTTTCAAATGCGAAAACCCAAGAAAGCAATTTGCTCATTTCTAAAGCTATTTTTTATAAAAAAAAAAAATATAAAATTGTATAATTATTTAGATATGTACAGTTTTAAGGTGTAATGACATTTTATTGCTTGCCTTGATGCTTACACCACTTGACATTTATAGTCCACAATTCAGGTTATTTTATTGAAAACGAAACGGGTAACACTTTGTCGTTAGGTCAGATTAGTTAACATTAGCTGATGCATTAACTAACAATGAGCAGAACATTTGATACAATTTTTAAGTCAATTAATCGAAATAGTGTTTATTATCAAGTTAGCCCAGAGGCCTGTTCCATAAAACAAGTTTACCAAATAAGCCGGGTTTATTTCAATTAGTCTGACTTATTGCCAGTTAATTTGGTTTGAAATAAGTCAGACTATCTGCCTAAAGCCTGGCTTATTTGGTAAACTTGTTTTATGGAACAGGCCCCAGGTCTATTACATACTATTAACAAATACTTTTGATTTTAATAACGTTGGAATTAATAATGAATGGTATTAATAAAGCATTTATTAGTGTATTGTCTTATGTGTATTTTTACTATTAGTGCATATTAACCAATGTTAACAAATGGAACTTTATTCTAAAGCCTCACCATAAACAGTATAAATGCATGAAACCAACATGAATACAACGAGTGAGTTTCTGAAAGCCTCCACATGTTTTAAACTAGACGTCTTCTTTTAATCATCTCTGACATTCTTATTTGTCACTGCACCACATCTGAACCACGTCTCTCCCTGCAGTGACAGTTACATAGTGCGAGTGAAAGCTGTGGTGATGACGAGGGATGAGTCTAGCGGCGGTTGGCTGGCTCAGGAGGGCGGTGGTCTCAGTCGAGTGGGTGTCTGCAAGGTGGTCCCAGCTGACCTGGAGCTCCTGGGACGGAACGGCTTTCTCATCTTTGGAGAGCGGCTCAAAGACAAGCAGGTTAGAAAGCGTTCGACGTGTGCGAGCCCCCGAGAGTCTGATCCTTCGACCCTCATAACTCTGTTTGTGTTGATCAGGTGATCCTGCAGTGCTTTCTGAAGAAGGATCTGGTCTACACGAAAGCCACGCCCACTTTCCATCACTGGCGAGTGGACAACAGGAAGTGTGGGCTGTCGTTCCAGAGTCCCGCTGATGCCAGAGCGTTCGATCGCGGCGTGAGGAAGGCCATTGAGGACCTCACAGAGGGTCAGTGGGAGTAACGGGACAGGTTTACTGTTTAATGTGGTACACGTTGACTAAGATTGTAACATCCTTTTTGTTTTTGCTCTAGGCTCCACTACTTCTTCCTCCACGCTGCAGAACGAAGCCGAACTGGGTGATGATGATGTTTTCACGGTGAGTCTCGGGCTACGGCCTCTCTACTGCCCACAAATGGCTCAAAAAGGATGATTTATTATCTATTTTCAACCAGAATTTCAGCCTTTTGATTATTAGACCCAACTTTGATGACAATCGTTAGTAACTAATTGACTTGCACAGATGGTTTTAATATGATACATGTCATGCTTTTGTGCACTAATTGTTGAATTGATTCAAAGAAATGAAATTTTTAGTTTTACTTCTGAGCATAGCTTTACTATAACAGCAGAAAATCATTGTGAATATATCATGAATATTTAACATGTCAGCAGTGTTATTGTAATCTTTCTTTTCTATTTATCTCTGAGGATAAATGCTATTAATGGGTCAGTGGCTAGTATTGTTCGGTCGGCTGGTTTTGTCAGGTGTGTGTGTGTGAATGTGTGTGTGGGCTGTGCACAGGAAGTGACCTTTGCTCCCTTTCGTCTTCCTATTGCTTCTAACTCAACACAACAAAGCCACGCCAAAGCCTTAAGATACAAGAGTCCATTTATCACATGCGTGCATTCAGAAACGCACGCGTATACAGAGTTAAGAAACATGAACGTGTGTTACGTTTGGTTGGACTTCAGGCTTTAGGTGTTCAGCGATCAGCGTTTGCCGTGGTCTCTCAGCAGTAGTGTTCCTCTAATCGCTAACTTTAGACGTTTATGACTCACAGCTATTCATACAAGCCCAGCCAGACACTGATTATTACTAATCAGAGTAGTCAGTCGCTCCTAAGTTTAGAGAGGAAGCGATGGGATGTGTGCGGTAGGTTTAGAATGGGCAGCAGCTGTTGGATGTCTAATTCCCTCTGAGGTAAAGTCTAAAGTGATAATTAGCACAGCCACAAATACATTTCCATCCAGACATTACACACACACAACTCTGAATGTACTTAGTATGCATGTAGTATGCATTCACACTTACACACACACTCAAAACACTTATCTACCTACCTACCTATCACTACAGTAAAAATGTTCATTTAAAATCTTATGTTGAAAACTTTAATATTTGTATATTATAATAAACGAATACAAAAAGTTATTTGATAAAAGTAAGAAATAATTTATAACATATTTGTAAATAATTGGTATAAATGTTCTTATAATTAACATTATATTTATGTTTATTTATTTCTTTATTTATTATATAAATAAATAAATCTATAAATATAATGTTAAAATAATTTTTGATGGTGAAAATGACTATATTTACAGTAAAATATTGTGCAAATAAAATGAACATTTGATATAATAACAAGACAATAGATGCACTTTAATATTAAAATATTATTAAAATAATCTTTGTTCGGCTGTTTTTGTAAAACCTTTTAATGTCTGGTCGAAAACATACAATAAGTCCAAAAAGATGCAGAGCATTTGCTTATATGTTATTTACATGTTAATTTCTTCACATTTTTTGCTATGTTGTGCATATTCTTCACGTTGCTTTTGTTGTGTAGTTATTATTTACTGCATTGCTTTGTGTGTGTGTTTCACATGTGTCACCCTGATGCTACATCTGCCAGATCTGTGCTGTAAATTTAACAAACGTGTTTTACAGTGTAGGGTAGATTTCAGTCTTTGCAGAAGAAAGGAGCCAGATGACTTAAGAGAGACGAGCTGTGTTTGTAATCATCTCAAGCTCTTTCTCTCTCTCGCACACACACACACACACACTCTTGAGTTATTGATGGCTGTGTGGCTCTCTGTCAACTCTTAAAGCAGATGCTCTCTCTCTCTTTCACACACACACACACACACACACTGCTGGCTCTCGTTCAGGCTCCAGGCCTCAGGAAGAGCCACAGGAAGGAGACAGTGTGGATTTCAGAGGTTGAAGGTCAGAGATAATAGTGCTGATGATAGTACTCAAGCACTTCATTTACACAAACCTCGCGCACCCGTACACAGGGTCAAAGGTCAAGCAGAATGACCTGTGCTGTGTTGCTGTGGAACGTTTGAAATGCTTTTATACAGATCCATTTCTGTTTTTATACAAACACTGTGAAGTGATAATTTGATGCAGTTCAGTGTTCTGTTTTCTGCTAAATTCAAGTTATAATTATTCTTGTATCGCGGTTATAAATCTCTAAAGGCTATTTTTGCTAGAAATTCAGGGAAAAATATAACTCCGTGACCCTTGTTCCGTTTGGTTTGTGCCACCATGATCCTGCCAACATGCTCAAATTGGGAAACAATTTCTATTCTTGCTCTCTCTGTCTGTCCGTCAGAATGCCACAGACAGCTCGTCTAACTCTTCTCAGAAGAGAGAGCCGTCCATGCAGACGCTCGCACCAATCAGCTTCTCCGAGCCCCACCACTGCATTCTGGGACACCTCTACGACCAACACAGACACTCTGACCGCTTCTACCTGGAACAGGTGAGTTTGTTTGTGCAAAATTTATATTTATATTTTGTAAATAATATAAAAAAATGAATGTTAAGTATATTAGTTAAGTAGTAGTTGTAGTGCTATGTTAAAATACCAATAACAACAACATCAGTAATAAGAGTTATTGATATTATTGTTATATGTGTAAGTAAAAAGTTGGTAAAAAAAACACTCAACCGATAGCCAGTTGTTATTTTTTGAATTTTGTTTAAATCTTTTTCAAATATATTTTTTATTAAATAAGGTTTATACTTAGATTTTTTGTTTATATAAATTAAATGATATAAACTTTATTCATAATAAAATATTGTAAAGAAATAGGAAAATAGATATAATAATTATGTGTAATTTATTATATTTAAAAATGTAATATAATACATATAATATATACATTTATTATTTTTAATATGATTTCACAGTGTTTTGTTAAAATAATGTATTATTAATCAGTCAAAATCAGTATTTATGCAAAGAAATTGTACTTCCAATCTGTTTTTTTCTTGCTTAAGCCTTGTACATTTTATACTTATCTCTTTAAAAACCACCAGTGACATAATGTTATGCTGATTGTCTATCATAACTTATTCAGATGTGTTCAAAATCATCTGCTATTTGCTACCCGTTCATGCATTAACTCTTTCTTTCTGCCGTGCAGACAGTGCCCATGTTCCCGTGTTCGCGTCACGTAAGATTTCACGAGGAGGAAGAGGAGATTGTCCGGATAAACCCTCGCGAGCGATCTTGGCTAACGGGCTATGAGGACTATCGGCATGCCACCACAGCGACGCGGGCCAAACCTCTGCGGCCGGACGCCACGGACACTTACGCTCACCTCGCTAAGAGCGAGCCTCCCAAACACGACTACACTTACTCGTACCCACTCAGTGGGGACGGACACACTCCCCGCGACGGCAAAACGGGCATCGGTGGCGGCGTGGTCACCGGTCAGCCGCGTGCGCTCACCGCCAAGTGGTTGCCGCGGCGCGTGGAGGACAGCAGAGAGCGCTTACGGTGTGTGTACTGTCAAAACATGTTCAGCCCGGCCGAAAACGGACGCGGGCGCTGCCAGGAAGCTCCGGACCCCGTGCAGACGTGCATCCGCCGGGTGAGCTTCATGTGGTGCGCGGACAGCCTGCTCTACCACTGCATGTCGGACCCCGAAGGCGACTATTCGGACCCCTGCTCTTGCGACGCCAGCGAAGAGCGCTTCTGCCTCCGCTGGCTGGCGCTGCTGGGACTGTCTCTGCTCGCGCCCTGCATGTGCTGCTACGCTCCGCTGCGAGCGTGTCATCACTGCGGTGTGGCGTGCCACTGCTGCGGCGGCAAGCACAAGGCCTCGGGGTGAGCGGGAGAACACCGGCACACCTGGGAAAAACCACAAGCGAAAAGTGGAAGAACGAACTTGCGGCTATATTGCTTTGTTGTCCCCTCCCCCTCTTCCCGCTGAGTTTCGGAGGGTTGGTCCGTTTTTGTTTCGTTTTCTCAATTTAATTGTACTGGACAGCTGTCCTGGTTTGTATTTTTCTTTGTTTTTAAAAGAGTAACCCTCAGCTTCCATTTAAAAGACTACACTATAAATATTCATTTATATATGAAAAGTATATATAAATATATGTAGATATAAATATATAAATCCAGGTACTTTATATTTTTATGCTCATGTGCTTTGAAGGTTTGAGTTGTAATCTTCCTTCCGTCTCGTCTGTGTTTTAATATGTCCGTTTGATTTGATTTTACTCTCCCGTCAGCCTTTCCTTATGTCTCTCCAGTCAGAGGCGTCTCTTCTACTGTGATCCACTCCGTCTAGATAAGACAAACCCAGAGGAATCCAAAATAGCTGACCTGTAGGATGGTAGATCTTGTGTGTGTGTGTGTGTGTGTGTGTGTGTGTGTGTGTGAGGTCAGAATGGATGTGGGAAATTAACATTTTGCCAAATTGCCAATATTACTTTGCTGTGTGGAAGATGGGAAACACATTGCTGCCCAAATGTAAAGTACGTGTGTGGGTGTATCTCATGTGCAGGTCATATTTTACCCCAAAATCAAAAGAAAACAGGCTTTATTTTAGGAGCTTTTAGCATTGTGCCGTTATTTTTATGACAGTAATTTCCCATCCAAAGTGCCATTACTGTGCAAGACCCTGCCGCCACTCAATGAAAACTTTTTCTCTCAATAGCAAGTTTATATGCGAGGTTTTAAGTTTGGAGAAAACGTAAAAACATTTTCCACTGAATTGGCCTTTGCAGCTCGCACATTGCAAGTTTAAATCCCACAATCGCAAGAAAAAAGACTGAATTGCATGACAGAAAGTCAAAATTATGAGAAAAAAAGTAACAATTGTAATGTTTATATCTCGCAATACTTTATAACTCACAGTCGCAAGTTTAGATATAGTTTTTTGATTCAGTGGCGGAAGCAGGCTTCCATGCATTACACCCGGAGTGGGTTAGGATGCAATGCATCATCATATTGAATTGATGACTTCATAATCATACTCGAACCGAACCGTGAGACCAGTGCAGGTTCACACCCCTGCATTACACGGTTTAAACCTTTTTCACTCAGAAGCTGCTAGTGAATTTCACAAATCAAATTGAACTGACATTTTAAAGTAGCAAATAATAAAATAAAATGTTGCATAGTTGCATACTCCAATAATCGCTTAATAAAAAAAACATGCATACACATTCAAATAACCATGTAATTTCCATTATTACAAAATAGATTTTTTATTACAAGGAAAAGAGTGCAGTAAATATTACTGTCATTTATAAGTGCTTGAGCATTTGGTTCATATTCCAGTACAGTAAGTTGTTGCACTGCTGTAATAAATGAACATGCTTGATTATCAAGAAAATAACATCACAGTGCAAATACCTTAAAAATAGTTTTTATTGTCAATAGGTAAAATTTGACGTTTGCTTTTGGGGTGCGATATGAGCCGAACACGCTCTTAAAGGGTTCTGGGGGATGTATGTGCCTGTTATCGATGTTTTGAAATGAAAAACCAGCCTCAAAATCGATGTACCCCTCCTACAGGACGAAAAACAAGATGTCTTTTTTTCTCTGCCTTTGTCTTAAGCACAACACAAACCAGTACAAACGAGAAAAAACAACCATCTGAACACTGTGCAAGTTGTTGTGAAGTTCTCAAAATATATTTCCAATTGCTGGCCTATCAGCATCATCCTTCAAAACGACATCCAGCCAATCAGTGGACTGTGACAGCGTTGTCCTGACGACTGTGATCCTATTTGTCAGCTGATGTTTTATGTCCTATTTGTCTCTCTTTCTGGTGTCTGTCCTCGATCTTCTCCCCCTCTTCCTGTGAAAAGCTTTTGCAGTAGTACTATCTGACGCGTGACTAAAGAGGAGCAGTTTTATTTTTTTATCGGTGTCCAGGAGAGTGAGTTCTCTGTCTGTCTGATGCTCCTGAACATTCTGAGATTAAAAGAAAGTGCCTGAATCAGCCAGTGCGTCTCACGCCTTCTGTCCATCTCCAGATGTTACACTCACGCTCTCGTCAAGTCTTTTACTCGCATTTGGGACAAGGATGTTTCTTGATCACAACGAGGTGTGACACGGTAACATGTCAGTTCTTGTTGCTTATCTGGTATTTTTCCTGCAAAATGCTACGCGAGTCAAGATCATTTGTTGTTGAGCGCAACAGTAGGGTTTCAGGAGCAAAAAAGCATATTCATTTTCTCCATAGAGAAATTCATATTTGATAACAACATAAATGTTTTGCAAGCTCAGAAACTGTTAAATGTTGGTACAATGTCAGAAATTTCAAATGTATTTAAAAACTGCTCCCAACACTCAAACTATTTATATATTTGTATATATATTTGAAAGTTTTGTAACAAATATATCAATAAAATATATTGAATATAAATATTTTTTCGTATATATATATATATGTAAAATTATATTTTTATACACATTTTATATTGAATTATATTTTTCATATCTATGTATGTATTCGCACACATATGCACATCAATGGTTTTTGAGCATCAACTACTTTTATAGATTTTTATTAATTTTATTATATTTTCATTTTAAAGTTTTGTCTTTCTATAAACGTTTTTATCCGGTTTTAGGTATTTTAGTACTAAATCAAACTATCAAAATGAGTAAAGTTGGCTCTGCAACTAGCTGAAATAAGTTTTATTTCATTTTAAGTAACATTTTTATTATAAAATTATATATATATTCATTTTTATTTACTTTTTTAATTTTAGTTTCAGTTTTAGTTAACTAATTGGACCCTGGTACACATACATTTACATGCATTATAAATATGACTATAGTTTAACATTTTATTGTTGGGAATGTTTTACATTGGTCAATAGGAAGAGCAATTTGTTTCCTCATAATGTTCAATACATTTATATTTTCTCCAACAGTTCTGGATCAAATCAAAGTTTGCAATGTCTTGTTTGTTTGCTGCTTTAAAACTCTATATGCAAGTCTTCTCTTTTATATGCCTATGGAGAAAATGAATGTGAAAAATACAGCAACCAAGGCATTTTGTAAAGAGTGATTGGCCACTTTTACCTGCTGCATCATGCTCACCATCACCACATATGCATTACCATAAATATAAACCATATAATTTATACCATTCGCATTGGGTATATTTTCTTGCATTGCGCCCTTTCAATGAGGACAACTTGTCTGGTTTAGTTGGAAATCAAAACCAAGAGACTATAAAACAATGACAGACGAATGGTAGTAAGTCACGCAGATGTTTGACTGTTCAATATAACGGGAAAGCGTGTGTGTGGCCACTGTCCAGTGAGAAACTGTGCATGAATTACACGTGACAGTGTTTGTGTTTGTGCAGAAAGCCGGGCACGTGCTGGAATGACGGCATGTCCCATAGCCCAGCTCTATTACTCTCCACTGCATCTTCCTCTGCATTATCCAACAGAATGTGCGACCACTGTAACGCCAAGTCAAAAACATCTTAATCGTGAGCTCCCGAACGAGCGAATAACAGCTTGAGTGGGACAGATGGGGAGAGGGAGGGGGTCCCAAAGGCCTTGTCCAGCTTTGGAACTGTAACTACAAATAGCACCGAATTCCAACATGTGCAGACATTTAGACCACGCTGGACTCAACAGGAGTCCTTCTTTGTCCTCTTCCCACTGTTAACACGGAGGAATCAGGTAACAGCACTCTAATGCTTATACCACTGCAAGGATGACCAAAACGCCTTACAACATGACCAAACCAGTCCTCCTGTTATAATCTGGTTTTGTCATTTGGGCCGCTCACAGATTTGTTGGTTGTAACGGGAGCAATTCTGTTAATGGGCCATTCTGATCTGTATCTGTATGGTTTTTGTTATTAAATTAAAACATTGTAGTTTTTCATTTTGTCAGCTTTGTTTATAGTGTCAGCAAACTACTTACCTTTCTAGCTTTGTTGATTATATCAGATGTTCTAGTTTTGTCTGGTTGAGTTGTTTTGTCTACTGACAGTTTTAATGTTTTAATTTTAGTTTAAGAATTTATGTTATTTATGTAATATGCTTTTATTTGTTTTTACGACACTTAAAAAAATCTATTTAAGCTAGCTTAAATTTTGGTAATTTTACGCTAACATAAACTTATTTTATTTCACTTATTATTATATTTTTTAACTTCTATTTAACTTTTTTTTTCAGCTTAATATAAATAATTTATCCTAACCTCAACCCATTTTATTTTGGTTGTTTATTTAAGGTTTTTTATTTAATATTTATTTCAATTAACAAAATGTTAAATTTCATTTAAAAACACAACATATTCATCTGTATACTCGATAAGTTTGACGATTTTATAACAGTTAATTGTAATAATTATGTCCACTTTTGTCATTTTAGTTTAACACTGGACCTAACTCAAGCGTACTAGTTTTGTTGCCATCTTTGTCGATTTTAATGCTCAGTTCGAATACAATAATTTTGACTATAATGATAATTTGTTAGCTTTCTAGTTTTGTCTGTTTTGTTGATTATAACATCAGGGTACTATTTTTTGCATTTCATCCACTGACATCTTAGTCGATTGTAACGGTATATAGTATATATATTAAATTTGGTCATTTCAATCACTGACAACTTCATTGATTACACAGCACACTGTAGATGTGTAACGTCGGGATGTTAATCGTTTGCTGCTCAGCAGGCATATTTAACCTTATATTTAACCACGCTCATTTGTATGCATTAGTGTCAGATTGGTCCATCTTCCTGATTGCGTGCAGCTGAACCCCGTCACCCCAACCTGGCTCCCAGACTGCAGGAGGCGCCGTGATGACGCTGCCCCGATCTCAGTCAGGACCCTGTCGTGCAGTCACACGGATTTGCGAACGAGTGTTTGTGCGATGCGGCTTTCCTCCCAGTTGGGAACACACAGATACACACACCAGGATGTTATTGTGCGTGACACACAACTAAGAGTTTGAAGTGTGTGTGAGAAAGATGAAGGTCAGCAAAGATTAAATGGACATCGATAACAACACTGTAGCTTTACACAAAAGAACAAGGAAGAGGGAGGAAGTAGAGATGTTCAGAGAGTGAGAGGGGAGTGAAAGAGCCGCCTGCGTCTCCAGAGGAGTCGGAAGGAGCCGTGCGTGAGCGAGTGTATGTGTTTCCAGGAAAAGAGAGGGCCGAGCCAGCATTGTCTCTTTCCCCGTGTACACCCTTGTTTGTTTACTTTCAGCAGTAGTTATCTGGCAACCTGTCTGCATGGCCGGAGAGGTCACGGATAATTTATTTACTGCGTTAGTCCGAGGTCAGCTGGAAGCCTTTGGACTGTGCACGTCTCTGTGGAGCGATACAACGCTTCAAATCCGGTTAAAGTGCATTTTAAGAGTCCAAGTCTGGAGTTTTTGGTACCGTCTGGATCCATGAGACTAAAGTATTGAGAGAAACACAGTAAAAAATGCTCTCAATAGAGCCATGGGAGCAATTTTGCATGAGCAGACAGCGTGATGGGAAACAGACCCGGATCTGGAGCGGGAAGGAAGCGGATGAACACATTGCATGTCACCTTTACACTCCTAACCCTCTGGTGATGTTCAGTCATTTATGGGAAAAAAAAAAAACATTTTGAATTTTTTACTTTTACATTAGAATAGAGTGCATTATTGCCCGCCTCCTTTTTCAGCCAGGCTAATTCCACAAGTACATTTTTTCCACCAACCAATTGAAGTTGCTGATTCTATATATAGAAATAATATATTGCTCTCTCTCTCACTATAGATATATATAATGGCCTAATGGGCAATCGTGGCCTAATGGATAGGGAGTTGGACTTGTAACTCAAGTTCGAGTCCCAGGTCCAGAAGGGATTGTGGGTGGGGGAATGAATAACCAGCACTCTCTCCGCCTTCAATTCCACGGCTGAGGTGAGACCCTTGAGCAAGGCACCGTTCCCCCAACACTGCTCCCCGGGCACCGCAGCAATGGCTGCCCACTTCTCCGGGTGTGTGTTCACGGTGTGTGTGTGTGGTTGATCACTTCTCACTGCTGTGTGTGTGCACACTTGTCTGTGTTAAACACAGAGCACAAATTCCTAGTATGGGAAGTACATCTCAAGTCCTTTCCTTTGATTTTGATTTTTTAATGGATAACGGGATAAAGTCAAGTCCCGGCCTACACATTATTTTACATAAAAACATGTCACATTGTGATAGCAAAGTGATTTTACAGAGGCTTTGCTGACGTTGACAGCTTTCTTTTTGTGCAGATGTGAGAGAACTTATTTCAATGCTGCAATATAGTCCTCCAGACTCAATCCCAGCATGCCCTTGTGCTGACGGCCCTAGCAAATAACTCTGAAAACTGCTAGAAAAAAGCATTTACACCAGACTTCTGCTCTCACAGTCCAGTTGCATAATGATATTGATAGTAAACATGTCTGTGGTTCATTTCATACACCAATGAATCGGCTTGTTGTGCACTGGATACGGCATGCGGTGTTCAACTGAACAGAATAACTATTCTCTTCCCCAGAGGGAAGTTCAGTCATGTGTACAGTTCAGAGTGGAATTATGGGATATATATTATGTGAATAACACTGTTTTCTGCAGTACCATGTTACTTGTCATTAACAACAAATCTTGTTCAATCCAACTTCAAATGTAACAGATTTTGTAATGATTTGTAGCAAGTAATATCATATGACTTGAGAAGACACAGAATATATTTCAGAAACCATATAGACTACTTTTATGGTTGGTTTTTGGTGTTGTTTTGTATTTCCACATGCGAGTAAATGATTACAAAATGTTCATATTTGAGTGAACTTTTTCATAGCCACCAGAAATTGGGACAAAATCTGCATTTCTGTGTCATTTATGCAAATATTTCTCTGCTCTCAGTATGATAAACTAGTATGTGTAATGTAACATACAGCGAGAGCCGCTGTGTGCAGAGTCGCCTGGCCTTAATTTAAACAGGCCCCACTGAGTCTGACAGCCCCCCTGTTTACATGAATAAAATCGGAAACAAATGTGAACACAATCACCCCCTCCTCCACACACACATCATCATCATTAGACCACAGCTCTGTATCACTACACAGGATGACTGTATCTTCAAGAACCTCATGGTCTTCTTGTGAAAAAATTGGAACACAAAAGAGAAAAAAAAACATTTTGTATTGCCCACAAACACTAAAAATATTCCCTTCTTAAAGCTGAATTATGTCTATTCATCTACTCCAGCCCAGACACAAGACACTGAGAGAGGCTCACCGTTTTATGGCTAATTCTCCTTTTGCGAATCTCACAAAAAAGTCAAGTTATTTTAGGATCTTGGTTTAAAGTTTTTTTGTGTCATCATCATTCCTCTCCTAAACTCTTATTAATGTAAAATACTTTTTGTCACTTTTGTCATTCCTTTTATTCTACAAGATGCTGATTCTTATTAGATTCTCATTACTGTCATCTCTATGTGTATTATAGTACAAATACTGTAATCTCTTTTTTTATCACCATAAAACAGGACATGTAGTATTCAATACTACACAATAATAATAATAATAATAATAATAATAACAGCATTACGGTAATGAGAATAACTTTTTTCTTTCCCATAATGATAAAAATCTGGGATTTTGCTGCATTATGGTCATGTGAAATTCATATATTTAGCATTACGGTAATGAGGACGCATATATTTAGCATTACGGTAATGAGGACGCATATATTTAGCATTACGGTAATGAGGACGCATGTATTTAGCATTACGGTAATGAGGATGCATGTATTTAACATTACGGTAATGAGGATGCGTGTATTTAGCATTACATTAATGAGAATCTAGGAAAAAGAGAGCTAAAATGTCATGAAAAGGAGAAGCACGTACAATTTTAATATTCAGGGATAATGTAGTCAACCAACCATTATAGTAAAAAGTGATCAGAATTATTTTGATGTAACTGGTTGACCATATATTATTACGTAAATACAAAACTACTTATTAATACTTACAAATGCACTATTTGATGGGGTTTGCATGAATTATTTAACCATTTTGTGACAATTATTTTTGGTTTACGTGTACTCTAAATAAATATGTGTTTGTGTGTGCATGAATACATATGTAAAAACACAGACAGATAATGCATGTTTGTTAATTTGTATAAATATGGATATTAGCATGAATAAATAATGAGTGTGTGTGTGTGTCTGACTGGTACTGTAAATTACAGCTCTAAGAGATGAACAGAAAGAAAAGACACTGCTTGTGTACAGCACATCTCCATGGTAACAGAGATGGGCAGCAATTCCTTGTGTGCTTCCATAGTTACGTGCCACATATGAAGAAGAACACACACACAAGCTCTGGCTTCAGTCCGCTTAAAAGACTCACTGTAACCATTGAGTTATAAATCAATTTTCTTTTATTTTAATCAGTGGTCTGGCAGTACGCTACAAACAAAACAAAAACCAAAAAGCAGAAAACAAACAAAACAAACAAACCAAAATGACTACAATACCCAAACTTGGCACTGGAAGAATGCATGAGTGAAATCATTGGAGTCGATATATAGTTTGTTCCATGTGCGAGTGTGTACAAACACAGACACATCACTGATCCAGCATCCAAACGGCTGTCACGAGTAAAACACTAAAATTATTAGCATCATTAACAATACCATCATTATTATGTCATTCATATTACAAACAGGCAGTAAACCGTTACATCACGGATGCCTACGGTCTGAGAATGAAGCGCCTGACCCAGAAACACCCGTCGGGCGTCAGTGAGGCCCTTCGTTCCCAGACTATTAGATGCAACTTGACTAGGGCATGAAAAAAAAAAAAAAACCCGACAACCAACAGCAAAGAAAAAACATGAACGCAAAACCATAAAAAAGGTAGCAAAGTGAACAATCTTGAGACGCAAACACCACTGCGCATACTAAATAAATGAGCTGATGAAAAGGGTTATTGCAATGGACTGAGCGACGCACTAAGTGAAGCTGCATGATGCACGGCTGTTGATTTATGGCCGATTCGGTGTGAGTCTAACAAAAACTCACATCAAAATCAAAAAGTAAAGCTTGTTTTAGTATCAAAGCTTTCTGCACTGTGACATTACTTTTGTGACAGTCAACCATCTTCAATATTGTCATTACCACAACACACCTGGGCATTTTACCTCTATTCTCCTACAGGATGGTCAATCTAATTCTATTCTCATTACTGCTGTTTTTAGTGTGTTACAGTAGAAATACTCGAATTCAATTATTTAGGTTTAAATTCAAATCTTCATAAAAGACAAAACCCAGCATACCATGCAACATTTGAAAAGCATTACGTTAATGACAATACTTAATTTATTCAAATTTCAGTGAGGAAAAGGTTTGTTTTGCATTATGGAAATACAAATGCAGGACTTTTCTGCATTATGGTAAAGCAAAATTATTTTTTTTTACCATTACGGTAATGATAATTTCGAAAAAAAATTGCGCCAAAATGTCATGAAAATAATGGTACAATACAAAAAGTTTGCGTTTCTTTAAAAGAAAACTTGTTTCTTTCGATTTTGAAGTGAAAAGTGACTCACACATTTCAGTCACAGATGTGTAAACGAGACTAAACACTAAACATGCAGCAGAACGTTATCACTTCCCTTTCAAACGCAATCTGATATTAATTATTATTTATTTTAACGAAGGTCCCTTAAACTGATTGTGGAACTGCAGGCGGAATGACATGAACAGAGTCTATACGTAAAGACTTTCAAATAAAATGAGACTCTGATCACGAGTGCAAAGCATCCTCAGCGACTTTATTTGACAAAAACAAGCTTTTAAGATGTTCTGCTATATGCTATTTGGGGAAGTTGGTCCCGGTCGCTACTGCATTTTTCTCTCTCTCTCTATTTTCAGGGCATCCAATAATGGAGTGCGCAGATGCTGAGATTAAAGACAGAGAAAGACATTACAGGAAGTTAAAGAAAGAAAGTAGACGTTACAGCAAAAGCAATCTGTCTTTAGAAGTACGTCTTTGTGTTTGATACTATTGGCCACGATTATATTCTTCATTTATTTTATTATTAACAAATTGGCCGCAGCGATTTTTATTTTTACTACAAAAACAAGTTTATTACCAAAGACGTTTTTTTTTATCTTAAAAATACATCTTTTTATTGTTTTGTCCCTCTAGTTACACAGCATCCTCATGTTTCTTACTCTTTCTATTAAGGTCAATGTAAAGTCATGAGATGGACAGGAATCAAAACAAACATCAAAAAGGTCATGATATGGTGATAGACGAGGGATCTTTCGAGGATTAATTTTGGCAGCATAAACGAGTCGTTTCGTGAGCGAATCACTCGATTTCATTCAATTTTTGTCTGTGCAGCGGTGAAATGAATCTTTACATTTGGAATGTCTTACAAACATTAAGCACTTTTTTTGGATTGCAAAGAAGTTCAAGTATTCGAATACCGTTGTTCTCAAGTATATCCTCATAAACTGAAGAAAACCTCTGTATGTTTTATGCTGCCAAAATGCCACCCTGTGACTGGGAGTGTGAGCGCATGTTGTGTGTGCATGTGTGTGTGTGTGTATATATGTGTGTGTGTGTGTGTGTGATTTATCTAACGGTGACGCCCAGTTTCTCCAGAACACGTGTGCCCTTCTCCTGGTACTCCTCTCTGGTCATCCAGAAGTTGTCTTTGTCCTTCATGATGTCGGCTAGCACCGCTCCGCCCAAAAACACCATGTGTTTACGGCGCGGAGGATCCTCAATGCGGATCTTAAATTTCTACAAAAGCAGAAGCAAAGACACAGTAAAACAACAATGGTGTAAAATGCATGAAATTATTACTAATAAAACTTAAAACTGAGCTGAAGAAATTGGCAGGGTTGTTTTTTTAGTATCAACATACTATTTTAGTTTTTATGCATGCTTCGTTTTATTTTGCATGCAAATGATTAATTGCATGCAAAATAAAGTTTTTGTTTGTATAAAATTTGTGTGTGTTATGTGTGTAATTTATGAATTCACACATTAAATATATATTAAATATATATTTTGAAAATATTTACACATCTATATTAATATTCATGCAGTTAATATTCCAAATTGATATTTTTTCTGAAATACACATGCGTGTGTGTATTTATATACCCTGTATAAATAAATATATGTTATAAACATACACAGCACACACATTATATAAATAAAAACTTATTTTGGATGCGAACAATCAGATCATGTTTATTTAATTTTAAGTTACACAATGTTTTAAAAAGGTATTAAGTTTTTAGTAACTATAAGAAACCCTGAGAATTGGAAATCCAACAAACTACTTTAGATTTCAAAAATTGAGGCAAAACATCCAGTATGGATTCATCCACTTTAATATGGCTAACATTTGATTATATTATGTATTTATCAGTTTAGTGTATCTACAAACACCAGAGTGACCTTTTACATGGTTAGGAAAAAAATGCCCCTAGAAAGAAAAAAAGGCTCCAATTTCAGGGGAAGTTACCCTTAATAAAGGAAGTTAATTTTTAAAAAGAAATTGCAACATTGCTCACTAGTCAGTTAAGGGTGAATATCACCACCTAAAGGCCTGAACCTACATCCCGGAGCTAGTTTAAGTCACAGGTTAGTTGTGGTTAAAGAAGTGTTATTTGTACCGAGAGCTTGTCGACGTCTCCCTTCAGGACTCTCTCCAGGTAGAGCTGCTTGAGCTCCCGCTCCAGACGCGACGGCAGACCAGGATACATCGTAGAGCCGCCCGACAAAACAATGTGCTTGTAAAACTCAGCCCTGACAGAGACAAACACGTACACATATATATGTAATAATGATATTATAGTATTCAAATATTATCAAGATGTCTAGTATTTCAAAGAGTTAAACATTTTTGCAATTTTGATTTTACATGATGCTTTGTAAAACGCTTCTTTTCATTGACCAACAATCAATGAAAAGAAGAAAATATTTGGCACAATATATGTAACATATATAAATATGCAACAACATAATTAAATATGGAATGCATAATACTTTAAACTATATACACACACAAATATATATATATATATATATATATATATATATCTCAGAAAATCAGAAATATTATATATTAATTTATATATAAATATATATGGTTTCGTATTTTAAAACATTTAAAAGATATATTGTACCTAATTTCTAAAGGAATTACAAAGTTTGTGTGTAAAAAAGGAGAATTAAAAAAAAAATAGCATTACATTAACAATATATAACAGATAAAGGTACAGTATACAAGTATTTAATTTTTATTTTACATTAACCTGTATTTTTACAAAGTGGGTCACATATATAAAGTCTTTAATTCTAATAATGAGATAAAAGCATCAAATTTGATGTCAACTATTAATGATTTCAATCTTTGACATGCTCTTATTTGGTACATATTAAAGTTATCAAGGTTTTATATAAGCTTATATTCTCACAGGATGAAAACAGTAAATCACCAAAAAATGAAAATGTATTTAGCTGGATTTTTTACAGCCAGGGTCACATATAAACATGAAATACAGCAACAGATAAAGGCGGAAATATAAACGTATACAAATACTCTTCTATATTATATAAAACTGAATGTGCGATAGGAATATTTAAAGAGACCTGGTATCGATGTCGGCGGCCTGGATGGTGTTGAAGAGCAGTTCAGCCACACCCACTCCCTCCACGTTAATCAGGTGAGGCTGGAACAGAGCCTCCGGAGCCTCGAAGCGCTCGCCGCCCACTTTAATCACCCTCCCGTCCGGCAGCTACAAACCCCGACAGAAAGAGGGTGAATGCTCTCATTGTAAACACTACACAGCACTCTGCTGCCCTCTGGTGGCAAGAACCAGTCTGCGGCTCCTTGGGGGGCCTCCAGTCTAGCTTTTAAAAGGTTTATGGCAGCTTTAAATGCTCACTAGGTTCGAGTTAATAAATCTCCATCGGGCTGAACTCACTGTGTAGGACTCTACCAGCACGGTGGTCTCCAGCGCGAGCTTCTGCTCCTGCTCGATGTTATAGCCCACGTAACACAGCTTCTCCTTCATCATCCTCACCGTCTCGAAGTCCGCTGAGTGGTTGAAGGCATAACCTCGCAACAACAACAGCTGAAGAGAGATGGAGAGCATTGAGACTACAACATCTAAAACGATTATTTTCTTTGAAATTAAACCGTAAACAGAATTCAAACACTAGAGGAAAACACGTAAAAATGAGAAGTGTTGCATTGAAAACTAACTGAAACTAAAACGGAACATTAAATTATATGTACACACTGCTCAAAAAACATAAAGGGAACATTTAAACAACACAATGCAACTCCAAGTCAATCACACTTTTGTTACTTTTATTAAGTCAATCACACTTCTGTGAAATCAAACTGCCCACTTAGGAAGCAACACTGATTGACAATCAATGTCACAACAGACACCGCCAATAAAGGAGAGGTTCTGCAGGTGGTGACCACTGACCACTTCTCAGTTCCTGTGGAGGAGCACTGCCAGAGCCCTGCAAAATGACCTCCAGCAGGCCACAAATGTGCATGTGTCTGCTCAAACGGTCAGAAACATACGGGCGGTATGAGGGCCCGACATCCACAGGTGGGGGTTGTGCTTACAGCCCAACACTGTGCAGGATGTTTGGCATTGCCAGAGAACACCAAGATTGGAAAATTAATCACTGGTGCCCCTGTGCTCTTCACAGATGAAAGCAGGTTCACACTGAGCACATGAGACAGACGTGACAGAGTCTGGAGACGCCGTGGAGAACGTTCAGCTGCCTGCAACATCTTCCAGCATGACCGGTTTGACAGTGGGTCAGTAATGGTGTGGGGTGGCATTTCTTTAGAAGGCCGCACAGCCCTCCATGGGCTCTCCAAAGGTAGCCTGACTGCCATTAGGTATCGAGATGAGATCCTCAGACCCCTGGTGAGACCATATGCCGGTCCGGTTGGGCTTGGGTTCCTCCTAACGCAAGACAATGCTAGACCTCATGTGTCTGGAGTGTGTCAGCAGTTCCTGCAAGACGAAGGCATTGATGCTATGGACTGGTCAATGCCACGTTGCACCACAGACTGTCCAGGAGTTGGCGGATGCATTAGTCCAGGTCTGGGAGGAGATCTCTCAGGAGACCTTCCTCTACTTCATCAGGATCATGCCCAGGTGTTGTAGGGAGGTCATAGAGACACGTGGAGGACACACACACGCTACTGAGACTTATTCTGACTTGTTTTAAGGACATCACATCTAAGTTGGATCAGCCTGTAGTGTTTTTCCACTTTTATTTTAAGTGTGACTCCAAATCCAGACCTCCATGGGTTAATGCATTTGATTTCCATTGATCATTTTTGTGTGATTTGGTTGTCAGCTCATTCATCTATGTAAAAAACAAAGCATTTAATAACAGTACTTAATTCATTCAGATCTAGGATGTGTTATTTTAGTGTTCCCTTTATTTTTTCGATCAGAATATATATTAAGCCTGTCACGTTAACAACTTTTTGTATGAATGTATAATCATTATATAACAGCATAATAATGCAAGAAGGCCTACCCACTTTCAGTTGACAACAAACACAAAAATATTCAGTTCAGGGAAATTAAGTACCAAAATATGAAATGCGTTTAAAACTTAAATAAATAGTAAATACACATTTTCTTACAACTAGAAAAATATTTTAGATTTGCATTATATTAACTTTATAATATCTGGCCATGTTATTTAATATATTTATACATTTTATTATTTTATTTTATTAGATAGTAAATACACATTTTCTTGCAAGAAAAAAAATGAAATGCACAAAGAACCTTTATGGAGATTTTTCACACTACTGATGAAAAACACAATCCTATGTAGCAGTCAGATCTCTGTATGCACCAAGGCATCCCCAAACAAGGTCCTATCTGCAGATTAAACTTTGTTGTAAAAGAATTAAAAAAAAAAATCTGAACTAGCACATCACATGCGTGAGAGAGAGAGAGCAAACTAACACGTTAAAAACTGACATGTTAAATAGAAAAATATCTAAAACAGCTAGTTCATATATTCAGATACAGCAGTCATACATCACTATTAGGACCGAGCATCCTACTGTCACAAGTTTGCACCTCGGCGGGGAGGTTATAAAAATCAGTCAAGTTGAAAATCACTCATATTTTCATTCATAGTTGTTAAAGAAAAGATGCCTAAAAGATTTGTAAATAAAGGTTTATCACCCTGCAGTTTTATTGAGTGTTTAGTTATAGAGTTGGCTTTTAAAACATTTCCAAAGAGGAGGATTGTAGACTTTATATATATATAAATAACAGTAGTAAAAACAATCGTAAAAGTAATAGTAAAATGAGCATAATATCATCTTGACTATCGACAAAAACATCTGCTATCATCAATATCCCTGACTCGCGTCGATACACTATACTATTGTCCATCAGCACAACCCTACTCTGAATAATTACTTACACTGTAACACTGAAAAAACACAAACCTCACCATTATTTATAAACGTGCCAAAAAAGGGCATCTACACGACTGTACCTTGATGAGGTAGCGTGTAATGTCTCGTCCGGCGATATCCAGACGCCGCGTGAGATGAGGAAGAGAAAAACCTTCGTACACTGGACAGATATGAGTGACACCGTCACCAGAGTCCACCACGACACCCGTCAGCAGACCTGCACACAAACATCAGCATAGAAATATTTTATTATATTAACTCATTTTCATTTCATATATTTACATGTATCTTTTTTTACCCTCGTTATTAAGTGATATGATAATTTTCCCATCATTAAAGGTTTGATTACCTTGAGCGTATAGAGTGAGCACGGCCTGGATGGCGATATAAACGCCTGAGAACTGATAGGTCTCAAACATCACCTACAGACAAGACAACAGGGTCAAAGATCACAAGCACAACCCTCGCTGAGGCTCCTCACACACACGTTACTGAACAAACCTCGATGATCTTCTCTCGGTTCTTGGTGGGGTTCATGGGCGGCTCCGTGAGCAGGATCTTGCAGTTTCGGGAGTCTATGTTCAGCTTCTCAGGGCCGAAAGTGTAGTCCCACAGGTGCTTCATATCATCCCAGTTCCTGACGATACCGTTCTCCATCGGGTAGTTCACCTCCAACATGGAGCGCAGCTCGCTCGCCTCATCGCCCACCATTAGGTCCTACAGGAGGGGTCAAAGGTCAGAGCAAATGTTAACTTTCATTTTGGGCTGAACGGAAGCTGTCCAGGTTGAAGGAGAATATAAATGTGTTGTATGAACTGGCAAACAAGCTTTACTGAATCATATTTTCAAAATAAAAGTCAATGCTTTTTATGATATCTGACAGACATTACAAGCACTGCAATAACGTCAAGAAATTATTATAGAAAATCTCTTTTCAGGTGTTAAAAACACACATTCCCTGGTTTTCTATGACCATGAACCCTGCATATCCTGTTTAGACACGACACATTCATGCCATTCTGTACAGACCAGTGCATTCTGGGTAATGTCAAACACCGACACATACAAGCAAGAGCACTTCTTCAGAGTTAGTGAGAGAACAAGATTCAAGATTGGTCTGAACATTAATCCAATAATCATGTCAATCTGCGACCAGCTCTGCATCTCCTGAGAGGGTTTGGAGAGAGTATAGCTACAGGTTAAACCCGCTCTCACACACACACACACACACACTTACCATCCTCCTATAATCCTACATCACCTCAACACAGTAACAGAGGAGAGAAAGACACACGGAGAGAACAGGCGATGAGCACTGAGAGCAAAACTGATACGTGATCAGCCATTCACTGCTCTGAATCTTGAAGCAAAGGAACACTCTTTCTGCATATAAAAGTCCATCATACAAATAAAAATACTTAAATGTCTCAAAAATCTAAAAGGAAATTTTAGGAAAGAAAATTTTATTTAAATAACGTCATATGCATGATTATTAATTATTAGTTAGATGTGTTGAAATCAGATGTTTGTAAAAAAGGCTTCTTTCTTGAACTGTTGTAACCATCGTTGGCATTTTAACACGGTCAGTAATTATCAACAAATCAGATTGAAGTATTTGTTTTCTGTGCTCAGTTTATTGCGTTCATATATTAATAAACATCAGCTGTACTGCATGATTTGATGTCTTATTTTTTAGAAAACAAAGCGTACCGTTTACACATCATTTAGTAACCGTCCATTTTTATAAAAACGTGTGACCTGCATGGTTTATTAGCTGAAAGACTTTTGCCTACAAATATGTTTTTTAATTAACGTAGTATTAAAAAATACATGTTTATGGTTCAAAAGTCCAAGATCAACCCTACACTCAGGTGACATTGCTAAAAAAAAAAATCTCTTAATATTCTTTCAGTTTTTTGACAATAATAATTATACATCTCAATTTCTGTTTTTCTTCTGAAACGACCTCACAGATTAATATTTCGATCAGAGGAACCTGTGAACCCTCTCATGGCAGCTCCTCCTCTAATGAAAATGACTCTGCAGGAAGTTCATTCAAACAGGAAGTTACACAACGTGCTGTTTACGTTCTGTTACCAAATATGTCCATTCATGGTGTTTAGAATTAACTCATATAAAAAAACTTCTGAGCGACATACATAGGTAGCATATCAAAGCATCGTTATTAATGGAGATAAATCCAAGTAAAAATTAACTGTTTAGTTACTCGTGAGGACAGCATTTCAACACAAGCTGTTAAAGGGGATATAGAGCTCACCGGGTGATTGGGACGGAGGCCAAGACATGGTGTCATTGTAAGGAAAGATTTAGGGTGCAAACTTTACCTTGATCTCGATGTTTCCCACTTTGGCGGTGGAGCGGATGATCGGCCTCCCCACCAGAGCCGGGAAAATGTGCTCGGGGAAATTAGATCCGGCATATCCACACTTCACAAACTAAATAACAGACAGAGAGAGATTCATGTTAGATGTTAATGTTCGGAGAAAGTAAAGGTTGCTTTGGCAGCTAACAGAAATAAATATGTTGAATGACTAAAAGTGAAATGCAAATAAATCAAAGCTAAATAATAATACAAATAAAATGACAAAATCACATAATCCTAGTAAAACTTGAACTAAAATTAAATAAATGAATACTGAAAAATATTAAGATATCAAATATTACGACAGAAAGTTTGAACACCTGGACTAAATAAAAAAAATTGCCTTGCAACTAAGAGAAATAAATATGAACGTAATTTTGAACGTACTTAAATTACTAAAACTTAGATCACTAGCTAGCTAGATATAAGT
>JAUMHP010000001.1:3702283-3724559 GCA_032361065.1 Enteromius trimaculatus | reverse complement strand
TATATATATAACACATTTCGTCTTGTATATTCTGTCATAACACGTATTATGACAAGTTGCTTTGCATTTTTGATCAGTTCCCATTCTGGACATTTATCAAGGCGACATGTTATTCTGAACATGTAGTACTCTTATACCAAGGTATTGCGGGATATGTACCACAACACACCTGCCTTGCCCTACCAATTCACTATCATTTTATCACCAGAGAGAGAGAATGATGAAGGAATGTGTTTCTATGGTTTGTCTTGCATGTCACTTCCTCTCTCGGCCAGATGTGAGACTACAAACTCGGAAGTGACTTTGAGATCATCTACACCTTTCCTTTTACTGGCAGAAAAACACATGCATCATTGATATAAATGTGCATAAACATCTCATTTCATCAATAATGCATGCTCACTCTGCGACCTTGTTAACATTTCAATGAAAATGTGTGTAGATGTCCATCGTGTCATCACACACACAAATCTTCCACAAAACGCCCCCATGCAAACCCGTTTAAAACCAGTCCACATCTATGATTTCCGTGCAACCGACCAGAGTTTTTCCAACATCGCGGGCCGTGTGTAAATCACAGATAATCAGTGTAAAAAATTAGGTGCTATCAGATCACTTCCTGTTCCGCTGCATCTTTTTCCTGCAAGCCGTCATTAAATCACACACAGCCGCCAAATAAAGCATCACTCAGACCGGTGCGAGCCGTACGAGCTCCGCGGACATACTCACCCCGGTCCCGTTGTCACACACCACCACTTTCTTTCCTTGACTGTCCATGTTTCTACAGACTCGGTGAATCCGCCCTGATCGCAGCTCCTGCTGTCTTCGGCCAGGCGGAAGTCAGCGCCCTGCCCTTCACACCTCTTCAAAATAAAAGTCAAGCACGACGCTTTAAAACTAAAGCCGGACAGGTACAAAACAAACCATTTTTCTACAATTTGCGACCCTGGACCACGAAACAATCCACGAGGTTCAATGGACACTTTCACGTTTCCGGGTTTCTCCGCAGCGAAAGTCGTCATAGTTGGGTAACCTTGAATAGCCGTGAATGGGATGGTAACGTACCACAAATATATGTTTTTGCATTCCCATTTGCACAAATAATATATAATAATAATATAATAATAACATAATAATACAAAAAATGGTGTTATAAATGTGCATACATTTTTTTTTTATAAATACTAATAAGAAAAACTTTACGATGGATTTACGATGCTGTTGACGATTAAACGCGTCATCGCAGTCTTTTTATTGATATATGTTTAGGATAGGACAATATTTAGCCAAATTACAATTAATTGAAAATCTAGAATCTGAGGGAGCCAAAATAAAGAATTTACGTATATTTTTTATATAAAAAATAGCATTTAAATATAAATTTTCAAATTAATTTCTTAGCAATGCTTATTAATCAGTGTTGGGGAAAGTTACATTTAAAAGTAATGCATTACAATATAATAATTACGGTAATAAGTTACTTTTTATGGAAAGTAATGCGTTATGTTACTTTTGCATTATTTTTTAAATATGGGCAAAGCTTGAGTGTTTGTTTTTAATATAAGAAGTTCTATTTATAGCAAATGTAAAAGCCCTTTCACACCAAAAAGTGTCCTGAATAAACCTCAGGCTGAAATTAAAAAAAAAAAATCACATCTGTAAAGTAGAATACAGAAGAAAGTTCAATACTCTTCAGCAATAAAAAAAATAAATAAATAAGCACAGTCATTTTTTCTTGTAAGTATGGTTGAACTGGATCATCAAAGGTCAGAAGCAAAGACATTGATTAATAAAATGAGATTAGATACATTTGTGTAATTTAACTGTTGCAGGTTTGCATCATTTTCAGAGTTTATTTTAATTCTGATGAATACTAAATGAATTAATGAATGCATATTCACATTTAGTCTAGAACTACACTGTATTCACACACCGCACACAATGCTCTGTATTTCTGATTTCTCCCAACATGAGGTCAGAGTTGTCAGTCAATAAATAAGAAAAAAAAGTAACTGGCGCTACTTTTTTGAAAATGTAACTCAGTTATATTACTCTAAAATTAAAAAGTAATGCGTTACTTTACTAGTTACTTGGAAAAGGGAATATTATTGCCTAACTCGCGTTACTTGTAACGCATTACCCACAACACTGTGTGTATATATATATATATAAAATCCTTAAAATACCTTCAATGAATAGTGGTTGTCAACTGGTATTATTTCAGGATGCAGACTAATATGATACAGGCTGTTGAGCATTGTGAGAACAGACTACTTGCAAAATACTTTTTTTAGTGCTCAAAAGTATTTTTCAGTGTAGATGACAGGTGAGGTAAAAAATCTAAATCAAATAAATAAGCTTTCCATATCTTTATAGAACATGACCTTTACTTAATAACCTAATGATTTTTGGCATAAAAGGAATATGGATCATTTTGACTGATACAATGGCTATTGCTACGAATATACCTTTCAACTTAAGACATCTTTGTTAAAAACAAAACTCAAAAAGCAAACAGGTCAGTAGCGTCCCTGCTTAATATGCACTCAAATACATCAGGTCAAAAAACTGTTGTTTTAAAAATGCTTTGTTATTTTAATGCCATACTCAGAGAGGACAACTGGGGCATTATAACCAATTTACTTGTCTCTTACATTTAATTGAGCATTTTCATCTCCCAATTCCAGAAAAAAAACTACAATAAACAAAAGTCCACATGATCTCTTGTCCACTGGTCCCATGTCCAGGATAGAGTTCAATACGTAAAAGACAAATGATACACAATGAAAAACCTACAGTTATTCAAAACAACGATTGTTCAAACAGTGCCAGCAGTTCAGCTTCGTCTGGTGCATCTTCAGAACCATGATCAAAAATACAAATTGCAAAAATAAAATTAACAGCTTAAATAGATTGAAGAGTAACAGCTCATTTTGTTGACCTGAACAAGCAAAAGCAAATCACACACATCAAATATTCAGACAGCTTCCAGCATCAGACTCAATGCCGCACAACTTCTGGAGCTCGAGGAGGTACTACGGCTGTGATTCCCCGTAAAAATATACACATAAATAAGAGAAAGCTGTAAACTGGTGACAAATGAAGCACAATGATTTAAAACAAACACGTACCCAGATCAAGCACGCAAGCGGGGAGATTTACAGTTAACACAACTTAGAAAACCAGCCATATCATACAGCAACAAGAAGGTTTACTCATTGTCATAATGTGTTTTTGAGCACCTCTGTACCTTCTTAAAGACAGCGACACAACAGCAGGATCAAGTTTTCAGTGTATGAGACAAAATGTTAGTGTGTATGTGTTTATATACACCTTAAAGGCCAAAAATGACAATTTGTTTAAAACTGACTCCCCCTCAGGTCATTTAAGATGTAGATGAGTTTGCTTCTTCATCTGAATGTGTGAATGGGTGCCGTCAGAATCAAGAGTCCAAACAGCTGATAAAAACATCACGAGTAATCCACACCACTCCAGTCCATCAATCAACATAAAAAGTTGCATAACGAGGCAATTTTTTTAAATGGAGGAAGCAAAACATTATGGATTATGGGCTAATATTTTGAGCAGAAGCAACAGTTTAATAAGCTTTTTGCTTCACCAGATGTTAATTGATGAACTGAAGTTTAACTGTGGATTATTGTGATGTTTAAATCAGCAGTTCGGACTCATTCTGGCGGCACCCATTCACTGCAGAGGTGAGCAAGTGATGCTCAATTTCTCCAAAATCTTTTCAAATGAAGAAACAAAATCCACTACATCTTGGACGGCCTGAGGATGAGTACATTTTCAGCAAATGTTAATTTTGGTATACCTTTGAAGCGGCTGGGTCAGCTGAAAAAACAAAAAACAAAAAAAAAATGCATCGACAGAAAATGCTTCTCATCCATTCATGAACAAATATTGTGATGGAGAAGCTTACCAAAGATTTATTTTCTCCCCAAAACTATATTATGCATTAAGAAATCTAACCTTATTTGTAGAATGATTACAATTTTATGTTGATAATTAAGCATATTAACTCTCGAAATTCTCATTAATGTAATGCAAAAACATGCTGTAATGCAAAATTAGCGAAAAACATATTATAGATTGTTTACATTACGGTATGCAGAAAGGGTTTTTGCATTATGTTAATGAGAAATCGGAGGAAAATGTGCTTAACTGTCATGAAAATTAGATCACAACATAGTTCTAAAAATTTGCAATGTTTTCTTTATGCAAAACATAATTTCTTAGTTTCCCTTTGATTTGGGGTTTTTGTGAGAATCTGAGTGCCAGGTTTGCTTTATATTCTGGGGAACAGCAGTTTTGTGAAGTTGGGTGCAGCATCACTGGTACGGGGTCTGTATTACATGCCAGACGCTCCTCACAGGAGCACAAACTCATCTGTGCTTCCTCTCTTATTGTTCCTGCTCATTCTGTTGCATGAGAAAATGTTTGCAGGACCGTCCATGGACCCCCCGCTCTGGCCCTCCAGCCCATAGTTCTGTCCCCTGCCCTCTACAAATGTAAAGATGGGATACTTCTCTTTAGAGGATGACAAAGCCTGAAAAAGAACAAAAAACAATATCCATATTTTTAAAACATATTATGTATTTATTTATTTTTATTTATATATATATATATATATATATACATGAGAGAGAGAAAGAGAGAGAGAGAGAATATATTCAGTGATTTTTCAGAGTATATAAATAGACTATGCATTTACTGAAAAAAGGCATTTAATTTTTTTTTCATTTCAAGAAACAAATCTTATTGACTTATTGACAAGACACTCACTTCACTGACCGCCGAGCACAAAGACTCAAAGTCTCTCTTAGTCTGTGCGTAGAAGCCGATGGTGCAGCTGGGATCCATGCGACTGAAGTTCATCTTCCTGGGCGAGTTACAGTGAAAGGACTGCGAGAGAAATAAGATTCATGCAGATTCCTTTCCTCACACCTTGTCATAACTTTAAAATGAAAATGCCTTCTGATGCAAATGCACTGTTGCTTCCCGTCTCACCTCCAGAGAGAAGTTGCCTTGGGTGACGTCCACCACCGGCTGACAGTAGTGAGGGTCTAGATACAATAGCTGCTCGTCTGGAAGACAGAGAGCTGCCAATCAGAGAGCAGACAGGAGCGCAGTACCCAATCAAAACAAAGCTCTTAATAGACACGTACCTTGAAAGCCAATAAAAAACAGGGAATGCTTGGGTTTTCCTCCAATAATTCCTATACAGCATTTTAACTTGAGAATGTTCTAGACAAAAGAGAAGTTAGTATAAATACAATATAAATGTATATATATATATATATATATGCGGGTATGTGTATATGTTTATATATACAGTATATATACATATATAAATATATATACATACAGATATACACATATGTATATATAGTTATATGTACATATCAATATATAACAATGTTATTATTTTAATATTAATAAAAATATACCATAATATCTAGTGTATTTGTACCTTAACACACTCGATGTAGGAGGGGTTTAGCGATTCTCCTCCCAGCCGCACTGGCACTAGAATGATGACTGATTTCCAGCTCTCGGACAGCTCCTGTGTTAGCGGCGACTCACACAACCTCATGACATCTCCTTTATACACTGCAGCACACACACAAGCAGAATCATGAGCTAAGCATCACTTAAAAAAAAAAAAAACGATCGCATACTGCACAGCCCACAGGACTGAACATGAAGCCTTACCCGTGCAGTCCTGTGCTACGTATACAGCCAGGTTGTGAAACTCAGTGGTTCTGGCCACTGCTTTCCTGGTGGAAGAAAAGACATTAAAGCACAAAGGGTCAAAAGTTCGGTTATTCAAAAGAAGCATTTAAATACGGTAAGATTTATTTGCTCTCCTCTAACCTCAGCATGTGTGCCACTACGGACGGGCCGTACCAGTCCCCTGCTCTCTTCCCTGACTCTTTTCCCAGCTCTACCAGCTGGTGGACGCCAAAAGGAGCTGAGGGATGGTCACCAAACCAAGACACCAGCTTTCGGTGCAAAGTCTCCAGCTGAGGATCATGGCTGGCTGCAGGACATCTGGCCGGGATCCGCCTCTGACCCTCGCTGCTGCTTGAGCTCGGGTCTCTCTGGGAAACGGGGCTGGTCCAGGAAGAACTGAAGGATGGAAGAGACATGCCAGCGGGACGGGAGGGCGATCGAGGCTTTAGCACCTCAAAATCAACGTCTGTCAGCAGATGACAATCAGCCCACCTCCAGTCTGAGACACAGAGAGCAGACCACAGCATGAGTCTACAGCAGTAAAGCACTACGGTGTAAAATTCTGCCTTTTTAAAAGAAAAAAAATACTTATATTCATCAAGGACACATTAAATCGATCAAAAGTGACAGTAAAGGCATTCATGATGTTACAAAAGATTTCAATATCAAACAAATGTGTTTTTATATTTATTTTTAAAAATCTCAAGGACTTTAAATGTTTTAATATTAATATATTAAAGCATTAACTGTTTATATTACTTAACTAAGGGCTTGGAAGCTTTATGAAGGTTGATTTAAGACTTTTCATAAACCCAAGTAAAGTATATTTAAGGAACAAAATGAAGGAAACACCACATACTCAATGTGTTCACTTCTTTGGAGAAAGATAAATGAGCTAGCAACAATTAAAAACAAAAAATCCTCCCAATCTCCATTAAGTCATTTTAAAGAACATAACAAGCCAAAACAATGATTAAATCAAGATAAATTTACTTGAGATGCAAAATAATTAGTGTTGTTAAAAAAAGAAGAAAAAAAGGATTTAAATTAAGCAAATTTATGATTAAACCAGAACAAATATCTTCCAATGGACTTTGAAGCTTAATTCAAAACGCACTGACCTATATTTATTATCTGTGATGTAAAATGAGTTAATTGTTAATTTATCAAAAAAAAACAGGACTTCATATCTTTATTTTGCTACTCTAGTAGCTGTATCTTGATTCAAGGATGTTAAAACAAATCAAAAATAATTTTTGCAGTGCATGCAACATTTACGCCAAAACTTTATGAATTTAAGGCATTTTGCTCTGAAGACATTTTAGAGCCCTAATTTGAGGAAGGCTGAATTAAGACTTCTCGAGAACCCACAGGAACCCTTTTAACCACCGTGGTTTATTATGACTATTTATATTTAATAAAAGCAATGGATTTTTCAGAAGGGATTTCAGCACAAACAAACACACGGGGCAGTAGATCAGACCTGGAGGCATGAGGTGCTGCAGTAACCCCTGCGCCAGCAGCATCTGTCCGCTGCGCAGCATGCAGCCCCAGCCGCAGTCTGTGGTCAGGCTGGATCCCTCCAGCTGAGGAAACTCCCTCCTGTAGGTGAGCCACACGCACGACACGAACGCCTGCCGGAAACGATCCACCTCGTCTGACACAAAACAATACAACCGTCAACATGTGTGCATGGTTTATTCTCTAGGTTTAAAATATACAGACTTAGAATTAGGCATTCAAAAATTATTGCTTAACCTAATGGCGATCCAAACCAGACCTTTGGTGATCTTCAGAACACAAATTAAGATATTTTTTAAGCATTCTGGGACCCTCCCGTAGACAGCAAGCAATCCATGTGACATCAGTGGTTCAACTACAATGTTATAAAGCTATGAAAACACTTTGTGTGACACTCTGTCACCTTTCCTTTTAAGATAGGGTGACAGAGAGGAGACAACATTTTAAATAAAGTGGTTATTTTTGTTTTCCTTGTGCATAAAAAGTATTCTTGTAGCTTCGCAAAATTACGGTTGAACCACTGATGTCACATGGACCATTTACCAATGTCCTTGCCACGTTTCTGGACCCTGATCATGTAAGGATCTTTGCTGTCTCAGGGAGCATCAAAAATAAATTGTGTTCTGAAGATGAACGAAGGTCGTATGGGTTTGGAAAGACATGAGGGTGAGTAATTAATGACAGAAATTTCACTTTGGGTGAACTATCCCTCTAAGTTGACTCAAACAAAGACAGCTTTCAGGCAGATCACATGACTCACCTTCACTATTGAACAGATAGGACTGGCCCAGGAGCATCAGAGGGGAGGTCCTGTTGAAGGTAGTTTTGGATTTAACGGCCCAGCCTGGGAAAACAACGAGAGGAACTTAGTCGGTGATGTTTGTTGTGGTCACTTTTGAACATGTGCTTCGTGACTTCAAAAATAGCCAGGGAAAAAAGGAACTAACTGTTTGTCATTATTTGTGCCAGTCATACAAACCAGATCACAAATGAAAACGAACCATATTTGACGTTGTTCCATGCGGACATGAACTTGGCTTTGAGGCGATCCACTTCATCGGGTTCTCCAGAGCCTTCTCTGAGGCCGTCCGGCGCCGAGCCGTTGTGGCGTCTGGACTGCGCTGAGGGCTTGTCCTCATGAGCGCCGCCGCCCACTATGTACTGAACGGCACTGGGAGACACCGAGTTCATGGTTCAGGCTCGATACAGCAGCATTACAGAAGAACTTCAGCCTGAGACAGAAAGTGAAGATATGGTATGAGAGCTTCCTTCATTTCTCAATAAAACAGCAACACGCTGAGATTCTCAGAACCCATACCCTTCCCCAGTCCAAAAAAAGCATGAAAAGCTAAAAAAAAAGTCTCTTTTTGAATATGAAAACAGATTTCTGTCATCAGGAACACTGTAGAGTTAACATGTGACACCCACTTTACATAATTAATCATTAATGTTCAGCGCCACAGTGAAGTTATACTGAGAAATGTTAGATACTAGAGGTGCCTAAAATGCTGCTACTCTTTTAGTTATTGTTATTTTTTCATTTATTGATATCAGCCGAAAAAGATATACTTGTACTTGTAACGGGTTAAATTCCTGGTATGGGAAACCATACCTGGCCACACGTCCTTTCCTTTTTTTCCCTTTCCTTAATACCATAATAGAGTTAAAGTACTTTCTGTAGAAGCATCAAAGCAGTCGCACAACTTTAATTACCCAGGTATTGTGACATTACAATACACACCTTTCAATCTAGAAAGCATTCAACCTGTGTGTTATGCAAACAAACAAGACCTGTGTGAGAAAGCAGCCTGTCACATGAGCCCTGACTGAGGACAGGTGTGGCGGCCACAAGAGTTCAAGCACACATTACAGTGGGAATATTCTGACTTCCCATTTCCTTGTACTCTCACGAAAGCTTTGAGCTTACAGTCTAGCGAAGGGAAATGAGACCAGTTTATGATGAGAGGTCACAATATTTCCCAATAACGCAAAAGAACTTCCCCTTCATTCTAGTACACCAGACTGCTCAGGGAAAGTGGATACATGTGAATTTGAGACCATGTGACCACTGAGTGCTCAGCAGAAAAACTGAACATCCAGGTCATCACAATGGCTTCTTTCAATACAGCATACAACAATACTACATTTATACCAGATTAATGGCATGGTAATAATTTTCTGTTTGCACGAAATACTAATAAATGTCAACGTGTGTTTCCCACAATGCAGTGCGCTCCTATCACGTTCTACTACGAACAACAATCGATTTTGACTCCCAAAATATAAGACATTTTACAGGAATTAAAATAATAACAAGACTGCACTCGCTCAATTACTTGAGGTCACGAGACAATATAGAAAAGACTATTACGTAGGCTATATAATGTACATATTGCCAATAACGTACTACACTAGTATGTCATTTTGAACACAGCCTAGGAGGAAACCCCAGTTTTATTGCTAAATGTGAAGTAATGTAATTGTAAATAAGTCATTCGTGACTAAACGTAGTCATGGTACAGCTTTTATGCCTTAAAAATACCCGCTTAACTTTATTAAATAATCGTTGTAAGGCAGCCTGATCCTGAGGAGGGTTGTGTGAAACATCTTAGTATGTAACGTTAACGTTACTACGAGATCACGTTTCACGTTTCCAGACACCGACTCAAGTGCACTTCAAAAGTCATTTTAGCCAGCTAGAGGCGTTACCTTCACGTTAGACCCGGCATGTTTGATGTTCCGGATATTTTCCTACTTCTCCTATTAATAGCGATGTCCAGTGTCGAGCTGCTCTGGATGTGTCTGGCAAGGACGACGACCGCTGAGTGAAACCGGGCTCAGGCCTCTTCAGGCGCCGTCATCGCGGCGAGTATCGATTAAAGCTGTAATCATGAGTTTCTGCGTGTTTACCAATCTTGCGCGGCTCCCAAACTGTCAGCTGAGACGAGAAGTGTATGAAACGGGGAGCGATTAAACCAGTATGCAGCCACTTCCTGTTGTCATTGCGGAAACACACCCTCGACCCGCCCCCCGAGCGACGTGATTGGTCAGGTTTGACCATCGCCGTTTGATGATTGGACGATCCGCACGTACGAGAAACTGTAGTCAGTGAATTATAAACTATTTGATTTATTTTATAAAATATGTACGTTTTAATTATTATACATAAAAAATTTGGGGTTTTCAAAAGGAAATTAATTATTTCGTTGATTAGTCAGGTTTTGCATAGAAGAGTGGGAAAATGTGTGTCAAGCATTCGCAATTACTATAAATCAGTAAAAGGTCATGGTAGTGTTATGCTTTGTTTGCAGCTGAGTAAATTCTGCTTGCAGAGCACTGAAATCATCATTATTGTGATCATGATAACAGTATTCAGCTAGTTTTTGTATTTACAAAAGGTCAGAGTACTGTTAACTAATAATCCATAAATGTGATAAGAGAGGTCAAAAGCTCTGTGACCAAGAATCTAGCAATACTTTAGCAAACAGACAAAAAATAAACCCCCCTATCAACTCAAACTAACAGACAAGCAAGTTCAACATTCAAAGTTTGTCTTGATCAACCTTCCCGTTCGAGTTTAGAAGGTCATTAAGCAAATAAAAGACGCATGTTATTTTATACAATATCTCTTTATTAATTGACTACACACACTGCACCTCAGTTAATGGATCGATTGACATTTGCTGTAAGTAAAAGTGATGTACAGAGCCAAATAAATAGAATAAATTAACAAGTTTATGTCCAAAATGCCACATAACAGGTGATACAAGACTGAGATACTCTTCATTTCTCCTAGGTAGGACATTCACATTAGAATGGAATATCTTTATGTCTTTATTTACCTCTATGTACAGTATTGTACAGGATTTTGGAAAGTTTGATAAAACAACAAAGAACGTATAAAAAAAAATTACATTAAATAAAGTGCATTCTCAAAAAAACAAACACATTTTATAGAAAATGACATTAAAAAACAAAAATATGGCCACATAAACACAAACACATAAGAATATATTCTGATACATACGAGTGGACAGCATACTTTTAATGTGCGTGGATTCTTGTTTTCAGTTCAGACTGCAGTGTAAATCAAACAGTTCAGAATGGAATAAGACACAGGGCTTTACAGTACAGATTAAGTGAACATTATAAAACATTAGTCTCGTATTCGATCAGCTGTAACAGTCACATGAGATAAAGTGGAAACATTCAGGCCAGTGAAGTGTTAGTTGCCTTTAACCACAGCTGAGAGTTCATGCATGGGAAAGGGCAGAATATGACAAGAATGGCAAAAAAAGAAAATGAATTTAACATCAGATACACTAACACATTCACCCCAAATCTTTACATTATTATGTGCATATGTGTGTCGTCACTTCTCCATTTCACTGATACATCCAAATAACTCTCTGATATACTCTGTGTCGAGTTCCTGTATACTACAATAAATAAACGCTTTTAATAGATATAAAGAAATCTCACTAACACTGGAACCAGATATGAAACAGCAAAAGATATTTCAGATGACCGAGCCGCTTGAGAGAGACAAACAGCGTCAGAATACATTTACGGAAGGATTAATAGATATCTAAATGTCTAGCCAAAGGCATCATCATGCTACAGTAAATCAATACCTCTGTACGGTACCATGAAATACAAATAAATAAAGCACTCTTGGTCTTATCACTGATTGCAACTCCTACTGTTATTACCGTGTAAATATAGAGTGTAAAAGTGTTCCTGTTAGCCACCAGATGGCAGCATAACTCCTTCTATTCCTGCCACGCCTCAAATCGGTCATTATAATATATATTTGTATTTTACCTAGCAATATACTCATATGCATATTTATGCAATACGCCTGTACACAGCATGAAACAAAAAGTTCAATATGTTCACAAAAGGAAGTGTTGAAATCTGACAAAAGTCTGAAAATGTCTATAAGATGTGAGTCTTTTGAAAGCACAAATCTTTTTTTTTTTTTTTATTTGCTTACATAATTATCAACTTGGTAATACTGAGACAAGTACAATTGATACTATTTAGTTTATTACTGTTTTATGCCATTTCTTTACTATGTTTTACTACTAATACCACAGATAAACTATGGCTAGTGTAGTAAAACCGCTGTTCACCTTCAAAACCGTTTCCTAGTAATGTTTCATTGGAAATGGCAATAAAACAAATTAATAAATGAACAGCTGCGAAAAAAGCATCAATCGCATCCCTAAAACATTTGTTTTTGCATATGCTTAAGTGAAAACAGTTACTTTAGGAACAAAGGTTAGTGATATTTTCATTGCATGTTAGTGAAAAACATTCAGATCACACAAAGAAACGCCAACAGACGGCAGGCTACACCGGCTCCGAGTTGCCATGACAACAGTGACATTTACTGATGCTTGAGTAACTATAGAATATATTTACCATACAATCCTCCTTCACTCTGCATATTCCAACAGTCATCATAAATGTGCCCATCTCGGTAATCAAGACCTGTGTTATGTGAGGGAAGCTGTCCTTAATCGTTGATATGATTTCAAAATTGTTTATGATTTCACATTTTTATAGTCACTACTCCATTGCAAGTACGCGAAGATGTTCAAAACCTTAACCACTTCTCTCATATCACTGATCCGCAAAATGCATTCGCATTCATTTCAATACGCAGCTACCTTTCAATAGCTGTCAGTGCTCTTTTTGCAGCCGGATGGTGTTATCTACCTCAGGGGCTAACCAGCTATACCCTGCCCCCTTGCTATTGCAAACGCTCATCGATGAACTATTATTCAGGTTAATAAATATGAGTCACAGTGAGGTCAACGATCACTTTTAAAGAGTGTTCAGTAGCAGAGAAGATAGTAAAGATGCCCCAGTCTGTGTCAAGAGCTATGGATAACACTGACCTACTTGCGAGTATGAATAAGATCTGCCTGTAAACGTATTTACAGAGACACTGAAAGACAAGAAACATATTCTTGGTGAGCACACAAACACAGAGGCGCCTGCTTGCCAATGCATCCTAACGAACTATCTTCCTGTATGGTAAGATGGTTGTCTTGGAGGAATAACATTGCCTTTTTAGTTTAGTAAGTTTAAGATTATGGCAAAATTGATTTTATTGGTGGATAAAGTTTTAGACGTTCTCCAAACGTTCAAAAGTGGACACCGAATGCGCCAGATTGCCATAAAAGGCCTATGACATTTACCTCAGAAGGCAGAGATCAACAAAATCGGAAAAATACTTAATTCAGTATGATAAGAGATTTGGTTAAGAGGGAATTTGAATGAATCTACAGTTTAGCCAGCATCCTCCCCATGGCTTTAATTTTTTATATTTTTATGACTTTTATTTTGATAGGACGGGATTCAAACTCGGGATGCCCGAAGCGCAATGGCAATACATGTCAACACGCTGCCCACAAGGCTATTGGTGCTAACTACTTATGAATATGTGCTTAACCTGATTAGATACTCCTGAATCATGTAACAAGCCAAAAAAAATATAGCAATGGAAGCAATGTGTCCTTGATTACGTTCTGTCTATGCCAGAAACTTGATAAAATGTTACCTTGAGCAAATTCTTTTCGTTTTTTCTGTTTGAGGAAATTATGTGGTTTGTCACCTTAGAAAAAGTAGGAACGTTGTTTTGGTGTTCACAGTATTCAGCATTGTTTGATCTGTTAAAGCACTTTGCAGTTGTCGATTTTTTACCTTGTAGCACAAGCACCACGAAACATGCACCCATTCATCTCCTTGCACTCACAAACGCACATTCTAATATAATACATCTATACTCTTTTTTTTTTTTTTTCTGATGCAGCTCTGCATGTACAATAAATAACAGCCTTTAAAATAACCTTGGAGTTGTTGTCCTTTGTTCAGCGTAATATGACTTAATGCCTTTTTTTTCACTGGCTGGAATGTCCCTTAATTTCTAAGTGCTTAAAACATTGAATTCCGCTAAACCCTCTATAAAGGCAATTATTTTTCCAACTAGATCAAGAGCCATTGTTAGGAGTAATGACAGTCTTCACCTGTGGGGAGCTGCTAGTAGGACTCTGAGCCACTCCTTTGGAAGTTGGTGTACTCCCAGAAGCAGGATCTGGTCTTCCTGGTGCACATGGCTGAGTGACCTCGAACAATCTGGTGGTATCTTTGGCCCTGGGCCCCTCCTGAGTTCCACCTTTAACAGGCCCTATAGATTTCCCTGTGCTTGCCAAATGTGTAGCCAAACCAGATTTCTCACCAGGAGACTGAAGTTGAGTTTTGGGCAGATCGGGAGGCACTCCAGTTGGAGAAGGAGTGGGGGATGGAGAGTGTTCCTCAACAGCCTCTAAGAAATATTTGTCCTCCCAATCTAATGTTCCCCGGTAGCAGCTGACCGGAGCTAAGCCCTTGTCCTGCCTAAGTTTTCCCAAAGCAGAGCACTGCGTCTGGGGTGGGTGAGATGGGACAACCCCTTTGGATGGAGCAGTCCTCGCCCTGACATCTAAAGTTCTGGCATGAGAATCTAAGACGCTCTTTTTGAGACCCTCTCCGTCACCTGGTACCTTACTTACTTTGGTTAACTCTGTGCTTGTTGTCTTCCCAGGAGTACTGCATGGCATACTTGGCCTGACTGAAGCTGAAGTCTTTCCAAAATCTGGTTTTACCTCTTTTTTACCAGTATCCTTCCCCACTTCTTTCTCTGACAAGTCTTTGCTGATAACACCTGATGCACTTGCAGAGCATGAAGGCTTAGTGGTTCCTATTGCCTGGCTTTGGGCAACTTTTGTAAGACTTCCTTGTTCATCCTTTCCCACTTTCTTACTGAATCTTGGATCTGTTGTTTTGGCAGATGGGGAAGATGTTGTGGTTAGGGGGGAAGGAATGGAGGTGACTGCACTAGGCTTGGACTCTGATGCTACCGGAGAAGACTTGGTCAATGGAGGCTGCCAAGTCTGAGGCCTGACTAGGCAACTTTCTTGTAGAGTGGAAGGAGGCCGTTGAGGTGCTTCAACACTTGGGGATTTCTTACTTCCAAGTGGAGTAATCCCACCAGGTGGGATTGTTTCTCTGACCCCCCCTGGTTTAGGCACACTAGCTTGACTTGGTTCACCAATCCTCTCCTTTTCTCGATCCCTTTCTCTTCCGGCAAGCAAAGCATCTCTACTCAAAGGTGACTCCTGCCGGCCTAGCTTCCTAACTGGCTTCAAAACACCCGTTTCAGGTGGTGATGGGGTCGGTTGAGTGGGTGAAGGAGAAGTTGTTGGGGCAGATGCCAGATTCTCACCCTCAATTTCCACCAAGCTCTGGAGGCCAAGCTCACAGTGAAAACCATCCTTACGATAATCCGAATGTCCGACCTCCAAACTGTGCTTCCTCATCACCCCAATCCCACCTTTCTTCTCGGATGAAGATGAAAGCGGTGACCCGAGTTTCTCTGCTGACTGCACTCTTTTGAGTAGCGGTGATCTGGGTGGCTCGGCACTCTTGGGTCTAGGCCTTATGATTGGTGGGGATGAGTGTAGTTTGGCAGGAAAGGTTTGGGTGGTGTTGGAGCTTCCGACTGTGTGTCCAGGCAAAGGAGGTGGTGAGGACTGAGTTGGGGATGGTGTATGAGCCAATGGAGACAAAGGAATGTTGCCTGCTGACTTGCAGCGGGCTGAACGGTATTGGCGGTGTAGTTTGGGGGAAAGTCCGTGCAGGGAGCTTGGTCTCATATGCTGGGTTGTTGCAGGGGAATTTGGGGTACTGGAGGCAGGAGAACTGCTTTGGGAGGAGGCACCTGCGTCAAGAATATCAATGAACCATTAAAATTTTGGTTGTTGGTTTTACTTTTTTTAAATCACAAAATATCCATAAATTGACTCACCAAGGTGGGACGACTCAGGGGTTGAGCGGTAGCTCTGAGTAGGGGAGTGACCGGACAGGCTGTGTGTCGGAGAGCCAGGAAGACTATCGCTGGATGACAGGGACCGGTTCAGAGATGACAGACTACGGCTTGTGTGTAGCAGGTTGGATTGCTTAGTTATTTTGCGGAACAAAGACCCACGCCTCTTACTGTGAATGATCATGGAAGAAACAGAAGGGGTGAGAATAAAAGATACTCGGACAATCTACACAAATGGAGGCACATTGTACCTTTCCTGTCCCTCTTTGACCGTCCTCTTACTGCGTCTAGCCATCTTGGACCTGTAACTAGACTTGCGTGCTGGTCCCACTTTAATGGATGTGTTCTCAAAAGGCGTTGTGGTGACAGTGACCTTGTTTCCACTCTGAACAAAAGTTAAAACAAAGAAACACACAGGACTGTTTGAACAAATTTTCATCTCAGATTGAGTCCAGAAGAGAGGTGTGTTATTTCTTCTCTATGCTGTAAATCTTACAGTACAGTTTTTGACTTGCTAATGAGAACATCTTATGCCTCACCTTAAGAATAAGCTCTACCACCTCGGTATGGACCAATCCATGCACAGATTCACCATTGACATGAGTGATGAGGTCACCAGCACATAGTCCCGCTTCCTGAGCAGGGCCTCCGTCCTCAACATGCTGTGATTGGTTAAGGGAAGAAATACTAACTAACTCAACAAAGCTTCAGTAAGATTATTGCTGGATATCTGTTTAATACTCAGTCAACTGTTTGTTGATGCAACAAATAGTTCCATACTCACCCAGACTATATGGTGCACACTGTAGACGTCAGTGTCTCCCATGTAGACCCGAATGGCACGGAGAGTAAATCCATACTTTTTGCCAGATCGGTGGATGGTAATTGGTGAACGAAGAACTGTTACTGCAGGGCAGTAATCACGGCTGGGAGAAGAGTCTCGCGATGAGGGGTTAGATGAGAGAGAGCGTGGGGACATTGGACTGGCCAGTGGAGAGTTACCATGCTGCTCAACTAGATATTGATAAGTCAATAATTATAGTATCATTTTGCTGCACTAGGCATTATTTGTATAACAATTAAGCACTTCCAAAAGAAACATTTCATGATAACTTACTTACCCCCATATCGTCCAAGATGTTCGTGCCTTTTTAGTTGAAAAGAAATTAAGGTTTTTGTGGAAAACATTCCAGAATGGGAGGCAACAGGTTGAAGGTCCAAATGGCAGTTCAATGAGGATTCAAAGGGCTCTACATGATCCCAGCCGAGGAATAAGGGCCTTATCTAGTGAAACGATTGGACATTTATTTGGAAAAAAAATTGTATACTGTTTAACCACAAATGCTCGTCTTTTTTTTTTTTGTTGTAAACGTTCCTTCAACCTATTGGCCACAACTGAAATCAACTATATGTAGAAAAATCCTGGAATGTTTTCCTCAAAAACCTTAATTGCTTTTCGACTGAAGAAAGAATGCATAAACATGTTGGATTACATGGGGGTGATTTAAATTATCAGGACGTTTTTATTTTAGAAGTGAACTAATCCTTTAATGAGGTTCATTTGCATTTCAGTAATGAGAATTGGAGGGAAAATGTTCATTTTCATGAAGGCTGAACTGTACCTCCAGGTATGATGACAGACAACGCGGTGGCAGATGCAGATTTGATGACCTTGTTGCCTGGACGTGAGCTGCGTTTCTCCCCATCGCTTGACAGCTGCTGATGACGTGCTTGCCGAAGCACCAGATCCTTGGTCGCTCGCTGTCCGACAGTGTCCCCCATGACTACGTCCCTCCCGACCATTGCTATGGCTCCTGCAGATGGTATGGCTTGAGGTGCTGATACCTCACCTGGTCTCAATGGCTTGTCTGCCAAATTTACATACACAGGAAAAATCTCTAATTAGAAACTCAGTCTAAAACATTTTTTTCAATTTTTGTTTTCAACAGACCTGGGCCTTTACTGGCTGACATCACTTCCTTCACACCGTTCCTCTGTTCATTAGCACTGGGCGATGGTGGAGCAATGACACCCTCTACCGATGATCCCAGGGCTTTAACGGCACCCTGTTTATCAGAGAGTTCTCCATCGCCCTCTTGAGGAGCGGCAAACCGGTGTGTGTCCAAAAGGGCAGAAAAACGCCGCCGGGCACCCATCGGAGGACTGCAATCTCCCTCCATATACAGAGACTCAGAGCATGATAGACGCTTCCTGTGTAATAGAAATGAGAGGAAATGTTAAAATATGGTCATTTTGATCAAGTATCTTCATATTCAGTGACATTTAAGCGTACATCTCAGGTGAGCCAGTCCTCCAGCTCTTGTCCCTCATTGTGAAGCTTCCCAGACTCTCCCGCTTGGCCATCTTGTCATCACGGCGACCTTTGTGCTCTCGACGGGTCACTACAGGGGTCTTCTGCTCCAGCTGGGACAGGTGCTCCATGCTGCTATACACCTGAAAGACAAGGAGTAATGCCAAAGGATGCTTCGTTTACACCTTGCATATGGCAAAATAATTATTCTGAAGCCATACAATAGACTTGTCTTTAAATTCTGCGCACAAATCATAATAACTGCTTACACTATGGTTCATGTTGACAGTGAGAGTAAACACATTCATAATGCTACAAAATATTCCTATTTCAAATACATACTGTTCTTTTTAATTTTGCATTGATCAGAAAAATCTGGAAAAATGTGTCAAGGTATCAAGTAATGATGCTAACATTAAGCTTTGCATCACAGGAATTAATTTTTAATTATATATTTAAATTAAAAAACAAAAAAAATGATATTAAAAATAATAATTTTTCATAAAACCACAGTTTTTAAAACAGTCAAAAACATTAAAAGAAATTAACACAAATGTTTGTATAACGTATATAATGCTTTATGGTGTTTCTTTTGCTATTTTAGGGCTTGCGATCAGTTGAAATGTTGTTTTTCATCCAGTCATTTCGCTGTTTGCATAATTGCATTTTTGTCTTTTTGTTTATATAATCCGAAGTCTTTGTTCAGCAAGCGGTCCTGAAGAGGGTCGCATGTCTTGAGAAGAACCCTTAGCACATTCACACCGAAGATCAGAGAATGTTTATTATGCAAGCGTGCAATTGTGTGTGCTTATCTGAAGGCCACTGCTGCACACAAGTGTTTTTTTTTAAATGAATCACCTACGTTCAAAAAAACACATTAAGATTCCTGCTGCTTCCAGGGAAAGAATGTTTATACGGTGTACAAGAACTGGAAGAAGAGATAAGAAAGAAAGAAACAAAAGTTTCACTGGTACAGTCTTTGCAATGGATATGTGAAGGAAAGACCGGGGCAAGTTGTTGCGTACATGCCAGAAGATAAACAAACACTGGAAGAAAAACTGAAAACTAGGTCGAGACTTTAAAAGGAATTAAGAGGATGCAATGTGGTCTTGTTGGACCATGAAAAATGAAATAAAAGAAGGACGGATAAAAAGGATGAGTGTTAATGTGTCTGTTTACACATTCAAGAGTGTTTCTGAGAGAGAAAGCATGAAATATGGATGCAGCAAGGTGGCAGACTAACCTTGCTGAAGCGTGGCGAGCAGGAGGAGAACTGTCTTATCTCCACTGGCTCATCGTCATTGATGTCGTCCTCATCATAGGAGTTGATGTGCCGATAACGCTCGGACCGTGCTGAAACAGAGAGAGCGTGAGATGATGGTGAGAGATAGAGAGATGGAGATCAAGGGCAGACGGAAAATCAAATGTGAATGTCCTTACTGTCGAAATAGCTGGTGTCCTCCTCAGACTCTAGATGAGGGATGAACTCGGCCTTCTGTCGAAGTAAACCAGTCCAGTCCACTGCAGAAAAAAACGAGTGCTGCTTCACTTCAAACGCTCCACCTGTTTACAAGAGTGAACAGAAGTATATTTATGTTTAAACACGTGAACAAGCAATACGAGGTGTTGTGGCCATGCATTGAGGTGCATAAACTGGTTTAAACCTCCTGTCTTCTTTCTTTTTGCATTTTTGATCAAATAAATGTAGCCTTGACATTAAAAAGTCTTACTGACCCAACACTTTTGAACAGTAATACTAAAAACAAGAAAGATGTGAAATTCTATAAAAAAGGAAAAGAAATAAAATGCACAGACAATTTATGTTGCCTTGATGTATCGCATAGGTGTGTTAAACTTGTGTACCTGTGCCCAGTCGCACTAGAGGATTGGTTTGCAGCAAGTCAGAAATCAGGCTCTGAGCTTCACCGGGCAGCGCCTCATCTCCCACAGGCCACTCGATATCATCTACACAAACACACACAGAAATCTGATCATCACATCTCAGCTTTGTGAGAAATATGGAGCATTCTCCAAAAGGTTCCTGGAGGAGAAAACTCATCAATACTGCTGCTGCTTATATTAGCCCAGGCATTGCTTTGAAGCTCTGATGCGATCAGGATACACCTCAAGCTTCACACTCACCTGTGATCACCTGACCAAAGAGCTCTTCAGGCGTGTCTCCGAAAAACGGCACGCAGCCCACTAGGAACTCGTAGAGGATGATGCCCATGGCCCACCAGTCCACTGGTTTCCCATAGCCCTGCCTGAGAATGACCTCCGGGGCGATATACTCCGGTGTGCCACACACCTGAGACACAGAGACAACCCCGTCCTGTTTACACCTGCTACAGTACGTGAACCCATCACAAGGCGATAGGCCTGTTTTTTTTACCTGTTTGTCCAGGAACTCCCTGGCATCCTTCTCGATGTGTCCCTCGTATAGGTTAGTGGTGAGACTCATTAGACCCATCTTAGACAGGCCAAAATCCGTCAGCTTAATGTGGCCCATCGACGTGATCAACAGACTGTGAAGAAGAACCACGAGTCACGAGCGTTTATGAGAGATTGACAGTCGGTTTCCCAAAGTAAAAAAAAAAAGGTACAATTTTATTCTATACTGCACTGCACATAGGATCAATATATGTTGTTTTCAAATGTACTTTGTAAATTTTGCTGTGATACCGATCCTGACTTTTACTATTCTACTTGCAGATGTCCTCCAGTCCAGTAGGGGGCTCTGACTTACTTGTCTGGTTTCAGATCTCTATGTACGATGCCATAATTATGAATGTACTCCAGCGCTAAAACTGTTTCAGCAAAGTACATCCTGGCCATTTCCACAGGAAGGGCTCCGATATTTTTCAGCAGGGTTGCACAGTCGCCACCTAAACAGAAAATAAATGATAAGATTATAAAATAAAGTATAATAACTAAAATCTGGGGGATTGAGTTGTCGAGTGTGCCTCATGCCTTACCCTCCACATACTCCATGACCATACACAGGTGACGGCGAGTCTCAAAAGAGCAGAACATGCTGACCACAAAGGGGTTCTCGGCGAAGGTCAGGATGTCCCGCTCCACGAACGCCTGCTGGATCTGGTTCCTGAGGATCAGGTTTTGTTTGTTGATCTTCTTCATAGCAAAGCGCTGCCGGGTTTCTCGGTGTCTGACTAAATACACAGCTCTGCGATCAAAACGAGAGCGAGATATCTGGTTTATCCATGTTTACGCATAGGTTTGTAATGCGCATATGTTTACGCATTTAAGAGTAATTTGGGCGATATTCTCACCCATATGCTCCGTTGCTGATGAGTTTGATAGTCTGGAAGTCTGATTCACAGGGCGGTTTCATGGCTTTCAGCTTCCCCTGAGAGAAAGACAGATAAAAGATTCAGTGCACAGGAAATAAATTGACTAGAGTATAATTTCGCTCCCTATGCCGTTTCATTTCTACCACTTTTATCCTGAATCCCTGCCGCTGCAGTTGTGCTGCGAGAGTTTGTTTGGTCCTTCATTAAAAATAAGTTTCCACGTTAAAGAGTGAGAAAATTGCAGGCTTATATAACACATCTTGTTCTGTTTTTCTCCCTTTTTTCCCTCTTAAATAACTAGTAGCTAAAAGTTTTTTTGCTCATTACAAAACAATTTACACTTGATTTTACTAACTCTGCTGAAAAAAACAGCATGTGTTGGGTAAGTATGTTTTTAAGATGGTTTATGCTGGTTTAAATTGTTCTTTTGCTGGTTTAACCTGGTCTTTTGCTGGTTTGAGCTGATTCATTGCTGGTTTAACCTGGTATTTTGCTAGTTTAACC
>JAUMHP010000001.1:3663693-3685869 GCA_032361065.1 Enteromius trimaculatus | reverse complement strand
CAGTTTGCTTATGTACTTTGCATTATTTTTCTTGGTTTATATATATATATATATATATATATATATTCTTTTTTTTTTTTATTATTTTAGCTGAAGTTCTAGTAATTTGGTTGTGCTTTTGAAATTTGTTTCTTTTTCCATTTATTTTAATTTTAGCTATTTATTATTTAACTTATTTGCCTTTTAACTTTTTTTATCTGACCTATTTATGTGTGGTGTATATATTTATAAATATATCAGACGTCAGTTTTATTTAAAATACTTAAAATTGTTACTAATATTTATCATTTTTTAGATGATCACAGCACTGATCTGAACACATCACTGTCGGATGAATAACACAAAGTGAACATCTGAATGTAAAGAGGAGAGTGCTGGATGTCTGGATGGATATGGTGCAGTATCTCTTTCATATAGCTGGAGACAGGAAGTGTCTTATAGACAAGATGCGTTCATATCACTGAAACATAAAGCATGACTGACAGGCGGATCTTATATCCCTTGTTTCTGATCTTTAATGCCTGTAACAGAATAGTCTGGAGAAGGATTGTGTGTGTCTGGGTGCATATGCTTGATCTGTGCTGGATCTTACTTCCAGCCGAAGAGGGCAATAAATCACAAACACTTCTGACAGCAGGCAGCACACAGACACACAGCCACCCGTGGAGAAAACACCAGCGCCTGATACTCTTATGATGCTGCCAATCACAACTGCATTATACAGCACCAAAAATAAAACACAAAACTACCACAGTAACACTGACATTCAGCAGCAATGACCCATTTATCAAACTCTCTTTCATTAGCTCCCCTCAGTATTTGTCTGTAAACAAACAGAGCTATTTCAGTGTTTGTGAAGCGCTTCAATAGCAGAGAAACGTCTGATTTATCCTTTACGGGCCTCCGCCAGGCCATCAGGACGAGTCGCTGTTGGGGTTTAATGCTCAATTCATCAAGAAAAAGTATATCCAAATGCTCAATTTGGTTTTTTTCATGCGTGTTTCCAAGTCGAAACAAAAGAAAAATATTTTCACGCTGTTAGTTTGACTGAATGAAAGCACGCAGTTTACGGTTTCAAGGGGAACTACAGCTTTATAAAGTTACATATCAAAGAATATGACTACAGTGTGCTCGGAAAATTAATGTTGTATTCGGTTGGAGTACAAAAGAGTTCAACAAGCTGCAAATTTGTAAATGAAAAGAAGTAAGTAGCATTAAAAAAAAATTGGAAGCAGTTAATTAAAACACAATTTGATTTATTATGTTGTATTAGAACTAACAATGACTAATCATAATATGCATATAAATCCACGAATTACTATTTTTGTTCAAATATGCCATGAGCAGGGTTGTTATAATTAACAAAAACTAAAAACATAAACACATTTTCATAAATTTCTATCTATCACTGATACTCAGAAGTTGACCCGAAGCTGATTTGATTTGTTACTCCAGAATTCTTTTTAAATATTTGCCTTCATTCTAATTAATATTCATGAGATCACCTTCAACATTCCAAATGTCACTATTTACATATTCATTACATAAAACCTGCAACAAATCACAAGTCAAGCTACTTTTGTACTTTGAGAGACGCAATCCTTTGTGACTGGTTCAAAAGTGGCATGTTCGAATTAGTAACGGAAGCTTGGGCTCAATCTGTTAAACTGTCAAACCTTGATTTGAATCAGTGACTGGAGGAAGTAGTTATGCATAAAAGAGGGCTTTTAAAAACACCAAAGCTGTTGTTTCTTATGGTTTTACACACTAGTGTCATTGAACTGTTGTATAAATGCAATATCAGACCTATAGATGTGTGATACAGTATGACTGTAATTGTCCATAGTACGTACATATATATGTATACATATATAATTTATGATATAAATGCTGGTGATTCGTTTGTGCTGGATTTAAAGGATTGTGTGTGCAGTGAAGCAGAGATCTGACCACGACACCATGACGTCGGTTCCTCTTCTTACATTATATATATACACACACACACACACACATATTCAGGAATTAAAAGAGAAAAGCATCACACAGAAACATTCATCTACTAAAAGAAAAAGCATGGAAGATGGAAGAATGAACACAAAAAGATAGAAAGACCTCATTTTCCAGTCAGGTGAAATCTTTCAGCACAAGGTCAGAGGTTAAATCAATGGTTGCCATGGAGATTGACCCAGACAGCCACCCAATTAACAACTGCTCAGACTCTTAAAGGACACACTCGTATTAAGACTAATAATCTAGGATTAGATTACAACACAACTAACACACTGAACCTGGTAAATGACACACAGCAGGGAGACTGACTTATTGAACGCAGCACAGACAATGCTTGCGAGCTCTACAGAAGAGCAGTCGGTTCACTAATGCTCAGAGAGCTGCTCCGCGGCGGGACGCTTCATCATCTTTACTGCACACCTGTTACATCTCTCATCTTCATAGGCCTCTAGAGCTGCCTCTCTGATGCTTCATCTGTTGCTCCTGCTGTAGAGACTGGTCACTAGCATATGTTTGGATACAGGTGTGCGGCTTCCCCACAGTGTCAACCACAGGCTTACAAACTGCTTCCTGAGTTTGGCTAACCTCCAAATAACCCTGTGGATGTAGCCCAAGTGTAAGGTATGTAATGTGAAAAGCAGGTCTGCTTAAGATAAAAAAAATAAGATGAAATGGTTTCACCTGTTACATTCACCACATGTTAAATTAAATATTCCAATCTAAAAAAAACAAAAACAAAAAAATTATTAAATAACTAAAGTAAAATGAAATTAAATAAACTTAAATGGTTTCACCTGTTACATTTATACAGGGCCTGTTATCATCGCCTCGTGGATCTCCCAGACACCACGGGACTATGTTGGAGGGAGGCTATCTACCGTCTGACCCTGATTCAGCACGCTGTCCACAGACCTGCCGACTGACCCCATAGAGGGGCGCCGTCCAAGTCCCGCTCCGTGCCCTCCAATGCCTGCGCTGCAAGAGTGCCCGCCAGAGCCTGCTCCTACTGAGCGGCATTCCGCAGTCATGCCAGAAGAGCCATTCCAGGGCCCCAAGGATTCTGTTCCAATGTCATGGCCAGGAGTGCCGTTCCCGAGTCACGGCCAGGAGAGCCATCCCTGATCCCCGCGGATTTCGTTCTGCAGTCACAGCCAGACGTGCCGTTCCCGAGTCCCGTTCCCACATCACGGCCAGAAGTGCCATTCCCGAGGCCTGTTCCTGATTCACGGCCAGGAGAGCCGTCTCTGATTCCCACGGATTCCGTTCCACAGTCACGGCCAGGGGAGCAGTTTTCCGAATCCAGTGACTCTGGTGCCCGCACTTCGTCGGCGACCTCCAGTGGTGACTAACAGGAAATAAACCCCCTCCCACCCCCTCCAGCGTCGCTGTGGTCGGAGTGTCCCTCAATTGTGCCTCCACCCTCCGAGGCCCGGACTACGCCTTGGCCCGTTGACCCAGAGACTTCACCTCGGCTCCTAGCTCCTTCGCCTCCACTGCTTCCCATCGGCTCCCTCGTCCCTCCCGATCCGCCTTGGCCTAGCGTCGGCCATCCTGCACCATGGGACTTCTTTGGTGTTACCCCTGGATAACCACTTCCATCTCAGTCACCAGAGCGCTCAGCACCAGTCAGCAGCCACTCCGGGAGAGGGGAGTAATGTCAGTCTTGTGTACCCTTGTGTAATTTTTTCCCAGCTGTGTTCCCCAGGTGTTTTCAGTTCTCCTATGATTTCCTTATGTATAATTACCCTGTGTTCCCAAGTCTCCCTGGTCGGTCCTTATATGTCTACATGTCTGCGTTGTATCCTGTGTTTAGTGAGTTTAATGATTAAAGGACTTTCGTTTGCACACCTTGCGACTCCTGTGCTCTTCTTACAGCAAGCATGTGACAAAAACAAAACAAAATCAAGGCTTCGTTTTATCTGTTGGGCTCACCAATGATTAAACAAAACAATGTCTTTACTTTAAAATATTTCCAAAAATAAAATAAAATAAAATACAAAAGAAAACATATATCTAAATATTCACACACATATGACACATATCCTGACATGTTATGTATATGGAGCATAAATTAAATTTATAATGCAAAGGGGTGTGGTGATGTGATGCCACCCAACTTCTGGTTGCTAGGCAATAGGATGTGGGTACTACAGCAGATACCAGTTTAACCACAGTTTGAAGAAAGAGAAGAAAAAGCAGAAGGTGAAGAGAATAAGGTAGTGTGCAGATGAATGGGTAAAAGAGGCTCAGAGGAGGTGAACGGGATAAATATAGACTCTGCTGGCAGTGTGAGAGAGCAAAGCTCACAGAGGACCTTCAGTCCTGTCTCTGCTCATGAGGGAAAGAAGGACAAAAAGGACTGATAAACAGAGTGACCGGATGTCCTGCTTTCACCAGGTTTGTGTCTCAGTGTCCCGACACATTTCACTGAAATCTAAATTTGGCCCAGTTTCAGCTGTTAGACTTAGATTAAAAAAAATATGATGTACCCAATGTCCTCTAGCAACAATATCTGGTGTCCTTGTGAAACAGAAAAGGTATCCCTGCATTCAAATTACTGTAAAGTTAGTCTAAAAAAATAATTATTAAACAGAATAAATACATTTCAAAACAGAATAGAACAAAATAATTTAAAAGGCATACAAATAAATATATAAATAGAAAAAAAAAGAATACTTTTAAAATAAAATAAAAAGCATCATAAGAAAATATAATGAAATAAAGTGAAACGGAATAGAATAAAACACATTTAAAGAAAATCAAAGCAAAATAAATTAAAAATGCATTTATAAATACAATTTATAAACATCTAAATTCTAGAATTAGAATAGAAAAGAACTTGGAATATTTGAAAAGTAATTAAATATAAAATAGAATAGAATAGAATAAAATACATCAAAAAGAAAATATATACAAATAAAATAAACTGTTAACCATAATTTTATAGATTAAAGGAATGGGGTAAAAGATTAAATTCTGAGCATCATCTGTCAGCTGACCTCTCATACTTTGGTCAGTGTTGCAGCCAGTCCCATGAAATGGTTTGAAGACCTGCCTCTAATGTGCAAGTGAAGCTGGTCAAGTGTGTTTGATCAGTGATCTAAATTTTGCAAGAAATCTCCAGAAGAGGCTTTTTTAAAATCTAAAATGCCGTGATCATCTACAGGCTAAACCTCAGCCAGCCTAGCAGTAACGCAGGCTTCACATCAAACTTTCATCCTAAAACAGCACTGGCATATTGAGCAAGTCTGTTTCACTGGGATTCGGGTGATTTATCTACAATTAATTCAGCATGCGAGCCACATTAATTATCTAATACATATTGGCCACATTCAATTTATGGGAAGACTTTAAAGTCAACTCAGTTCCGCATACTTCTCTATTTTGAACTGAAAAATAAAGTCACAAAAATATATATAAAAAGATATAGATATTAAAATCAAAATGACTCAAAATAAGATTGTATTCATATTGGTTATAGCAGATCTGGGATCTATTTATGTGATATAGATTAGTCTGGACGGAACAAACCACATCATGCTGGCAAACTCTTGATGAATGAATGCAGTGGTTATGAATGAAAGTCATCTCTCCCGCTCCCAGCATCACACCATCAGCATCCACTCCAACTGTAATCTCACAGATTATCTGAGAGTCCCAGACAAACAAGATTACACCGCCAGCAGCCCGTATTCATCCGCGCGTACTGCTGCGCTTTCATTTCCTGAGCTCTGATTGAAGACTGTGGAGTCAAGGACGTGTGTCATTTCAGGCCACAAGGAATAATCTATCACTGTTATGTGATCTATCGATCATTGTATATAAGTATATGAAATGTATATATATATGAAATGTAATTGAAAAGTCTAACAAATTTAGTAAAAGGTCTTTTTTACTTAACAGGTTTGTTTCATAGCATTTTTATTCTTTCACCATTTTTGCGATCATTTCTACATTATACACACATAAAAAAAATCATGTTTAAAGGGGTCATCGGATGCCCATTTTCCCCAAGTTAATATGACTATATAGGGTTTTAATGAAAAGTCTTTTTACTTTTGGTTCAAATTTTTCAATGCTAGTGTAAAAACACCCTCTTTACCCTGTCAAAATCAGCTCTGTTCACGCGACCCGTTTTAGTACATGTCACTTTAAATGCTAATGAGCTCTGCTGACCCATGAAGAGTCATTCTCTGAGAGACTGTTATCCTTAATTTATCATGAAACTTGTAAAAAAGTAATAATAAGTGCATGTAGCATCCGATGACCCCTTTAACATTCATAATTAAAATCATATACTGCTTCAAAGTAAATTCAAAAAGCATAAATAAGTAAAAAACAATGTTGTGATGGCATCACAAACACAGCTCTGAAAAGCTTTGAAAACAAAGTTATGAGAAGAGCGTTTCACAGCAGTCACCATCCAGTGTCGGCTGAGGTCTCATGATCAGATGAGACACGGTAATGAGTCAGTAGGAAAGTAAGTGCAGGATGAAGAGAGAGAAACTCAAGAGCTGGTGTTTTAGAGAGAGTTAACCCGCTCGCTGTTCTTAAATATAGGCCAAGACATCTCCTCAGGCTCACACTTTCTGTTCTCTTCCTCTCATTCATATTCCCTCGCCGTCTGTTTTCTTCCATAAAAACATCAGAGGCACTGAGCAGCCCATCCCAAAGCACAGAGCAACACAATGCACTAAACTCCCAGAGGCAACAAATATTATATTATATATTTGATTAAATATTAACAACAAATATCAAAACACATTTTCCCCAAAACATCATCTGAAGACAAATATGTGAGGACAGATGTGCTTCTAGCAACACACATTTAATTCTGTGCAGTGTCCAGAGCTGTGATGTCACATGCAGCAAACAGGGGAAAAGTTTCATTTCATTGTTAAAAAAAAAGAAATTAAAAAACCAAGTACAAAAAAACAATCTACTAAAATTTAGTGAAATATTTTGGATTTACGTATCTCTACAAAAAAAAAAAAAAAAACCCTCTAAAATTAAAAATAAAATAAATAGAAACAACTACTAAAATATGATTACATATATTTTAGATTTACTTGAACTAAATACCTCTTAAAAAAACTAAAATAAAATAGAGACACATTTTCTTATATAAAACAAAATACAATAAAACAGCTAAAGTTTCTACTAAAAACGTTATATACTAAAATTAAATACTAACATTTGGTGAAACATTTTGGATTTACGTTATCTCTAATAAAACAAAATATCTTTTAAATTAAAATAAAGTAGAAAAAAATAAGCAAATAAAATAAAATAGGTGAATATGATGAAGTACTTGGGATTTATATACCTCTAAAAATAAAATAAAAACAACTACTGAAATTTAATTAAATAACAACAACTAAAATATGATTTAATATTTCAAATTTACATACCTTTACTAACGAAACACCTCTAAAAAAACTAATAAAATACATATAAAAAACAAATGAAAAAATACAATACAATAAAATAGCATCTAAAGCATCTACTAAAATACAGATTTATATATAGGCTCTATAAATGAAATAAAACAACATAAAATATAGTATCTGATGAAATATTGGGGATTTATATTTCTGTATAAACTAAACACCTCTAAAATAAAATGTAAATTTTATATATAGAATGTGTAAATGCTATAAACGTATTTTCCCAAAACAAAGTGATTTTTGACTGACCTTTAATAGAGTTATATGCTAAATATGAGTTATATGCTTTTTTGTTCACAGAATAATACAGGTAACCAGCTAAACCTTGAACTCCTTGGTCAGGTCAGTGAATTTCATAGTGGAACAATCAAAACATAATAATACCTAAGGTTTAATCAAGCTCTGCTGACTCTTTTGAGTGAACTACTCCTGCAACGAGAAGTAAATTCATCTTTTTTGCAGCGCTGAACAAAATAATTGAACTTTAACTATTCATAAGCCCTTGCTCACATACACACAGCAGAATATGACTAATGTGAGCACGACAGCGTCAGTGCAGACAGAATGGAGCACCGTGGGGGACAGACAGAGATGAAGAGAGAGAGAGAGGCGGCGAACAGACACACACACACATACTTGTTCAAAGCCACTTTAATCTCTTCTGTCACACAACATCACACACAAACAGAAGCACAAGCAGCATATGCACAAAACATAAACACATGTAGTCGCTGTTACCATATCTTCTCATGCCAAGCCAAACAAACGTATGTGTGTGTGTGTGTGTGTGTGCAGTTTACCAGCAGTTAAGCTATATACAGTCAATCAATCGCAGTTATACACAAGTGGTCAACAGATACGAGTTTTCCGATACCAAAAATGCAGAGATCAAGGTGATCAATGGCCAATATAATTAGCCAATAAGCATGGCTGAGTATTGCCTATACGTCACAAATGCAAAATTTTGAGATTACCAGCTTTTTTTTCAATATCTGTGTCTAATCAGATCATTAAACAGAAGTATTTTCTTCTAATACACTTTATTCTAAGATTTGTGGTCAATATAATTTGTATAATATAATATAAGTCTCTCACCAGAGCTGCATTTGTTTGATGAAAAATACTGAAAAAACAGCAATAATGTGAAATATTATTGCCATTTAAAATAATAGATTTCTATTTGAATAGACTTAAAATTTGAACTTATTCCTGTGATGCAAAGCTGAGTTTTCAGCATCACTACTCCAGATTCTTAAATGAACAAAAACCCAATACGTCTGATCATTTTAATCCATCTTTACTAAATCCAATTATTTATTTTTTAAAATTATTGTAGATTATATAAAGTATGTTACATTTTTGTGTCTAAAATCAGTATATGATGCTGTTGTTAGTAATATACCAACTCTATTATGTGGCAAAAAATATTTTTATTTAATTAGAAATACATTTTAAGTATTATTACTAAATAAATAATGCAAAGCAAAAAAAATATGTGACGTAAATGTTTATCCAGCATTAGCAGGTGTGGCAAAAAGTCAATTTTGGATCTGTTTATTGGCCAATAATCTCAAAATGGCCATATAACGAATGACCAGTTATGATCAGCCTAACCGATATATCGGTCTATCACTCAGACCTCATGAGCTCACACACGCAAACACACTTACAAAACACAAGCTGTCATCCCTCCATGAACCAGCCGAGAGACGATGACATCAGTGTAAACAATCACAGTGCATCATCATCATCATCGCCAAAAACAACAAAATCAACAATTCCTCAGAACAATCAAAGCCGAGCAGCACATTCTGATGAGTCATAAATGCAAGCAAGAGCCAAATAATGCTCTCTCTCTGCTTTACCTCTTGGTTCGGCGGAACATGTTGCTATCCAGGACGGCCGGTTGGCAGACGCACACGCGCCGATGAGAGTGACAGCGGCAGCCGAGTGTGTCAACACACACTTAAACAACACTCTCAGAGAGCAGCCGACTACGCCATGACACATCACGTCCTCCCTCACACATGCTCCGGGTTCGTCTGAGTGCGTGAGGCTGACTGAAGGAGAGAGAGAGAGAGCGAGAAGGTGGCTCTCAAGGGTAATGTGCCAAGCCAGGAAGTAAAGACAGCAAGAGAGCGAGAGAGAGAGAGTGTGTCTGTGTGTGTGAAAGAGAGAGAGAGAGAGAGAGAGACAGCGAGCAAGGGAGGGCTGTCAGCATGTGTGTGTGGCCATTAAAAGCCTATCAGAGCTCAGGGCTCAGGACTGCACCGCTGGTAATGGAAATCTGAATGACACATGGGAGGGATAAAAAAAAAAGAGAGAGGAAAGGATTATGTTGATCCTGTTCATAAAATATAACACAGGTTATTTGGGTCCTTAAACACTGGCGCTCAGATCGGATCGGTCCACTTTATTGTTGCACAAGATATTTTTAGCCCTTTAATGATATTAATATTTATGTATCTTTACTGAAATGTTTTTAATATTAATGCATGGATAATAATATTAATATTAAAATAAGTGTTTTGTGTTTGAATATATGGTCAAATGTAATTTATTCCTGTGATACAAAGCTGAATTTTCTGCATCATTACTAGTCTTATTAGTCTTCAGTGTTGTATATGCTCATTTGCTGCTCTGGTGTTATTACCCTAATATTTATGTGTCTGCATCAAAACATTTTGCCAGAGAACCATAATTTTGACCAAATATAGTAAAAATCCGATTAAACATAAGGACATTTTGTTTTGCACAATGTTAAAAATGGAGAAAATATATATATTTAAAAATAAATACTATTTTTAAAATAAACAGTACATTTAAAATATCATTAAAAATAAGTATAATGAGAAATAATTATGCATAAAAGAAATCTTTAAATCAATTTTAATATTTTAATCAAGCCAAATTCTACGAAAAGATAAATATTTTTTAAAATGAACGCAAAAAGAATCTCTAAAAGAATTTTAGTCACTGAGACTAAATTGTCTTGATAATAATTTTAAAAATTAATGATTTTTGACGATATTACAAGAGTACAGTAAAAATCCATTTAAACATAATCAAGGCATCTTCTACACAATTTTAAATACAAAGAAAAATATTACTAATATTAATAAATATATTTATGCATGTATTGATTATAATAAGTCCTAAACCAATTTATATAGTAACAAAGGTTTCACATAAATCTGCATAATTGTGTTGATTCCTTATTTTATTTTAATAATAAAAATGCAAATATATGTAAACATATTACTTTTAAAATACATAAAAACATTATTTCAAAAATAGTATAATAGTATGTAAAAATGAACAGGAATTTTTATTTTATATTAAATATTTTAATGTAAGAAAAATTCCACAAAAAGATAAAGATGTGTGGACAAATGAATCAGTGTGAACTGTTTTTAATGCAGACGAAATGAACTTTCCAGTACTAATGTAATCTATGTTTAAATCAGCCGGGTCAAAAGAAGAGAGAAGCACATTATATTATATGCAGAGATCACACCACGGGGTTTTGGGGTGCTTATACTTGGATAATGGCATCCAATTGGTTGATTTCTTTGTGATGTGGCTATCGAGCCCCACCCATCTCTCTCGGTGTGCCAGGCTATATAAGAACTGACATCATCTCTGTGCCCTAGATAGCTCACCACAATAAACCTTGTCTGAACCTTCGAATGGCGTCATGTCACAGTCGGGAGGGTCTGTTGGGACTGGGAGGGCCGCCATCTCCCAAAGCACACTCACTCAGCTGCGCACAGGCCCAGACACACATTAAAAGCTGCTCATTTCAATAATAAATGATCTGGATGGTGGAAAGAAAGATGAAATATAGATGAGAGAGAGAGATGCAGATGAGCTTTTAGGAGTTACCGGGTCAAATTCATAGAAGGGAAAATATGACCCGGAATAATAGATGGAGGGAGGATGTGTGTGACCTGTCCAGTCTCACAGTGGAAATGTCACACTAGGGCTGCGCTATATAGATTTAAAAAAATAAAAATATTTTTTCCTATATTATATTGGATATATAAATATGAAATGTAATATTAAATTATAAATTATAATTTTAGAATTTAATCAGATTCTAAATTTAAGCAGGCCTACTTATAATCAGATTATAATACTTTTTGTAAATGACCACAGTTACTTTTTTATTGATTACATGATTCCACATTATTTATACAATTAATGACTAATAATGAAAAATAAAAGTAAATTTACTCATAATACATGCACTTTATGTTGTTAATAACAACAACTGCAATGTATTTTCTTTCTCTATTAGTGCTATCAAACGATAAATAGCGATTAATCACATCCAAAATAAAGGTTTTTGTTTACATAAATATATGTGATGTGTATATTTATTATGAATACATAAATACATTTTTTTTTAAATATATTTTATTTAAGAAACATCTCACGTGCATCCATGAGTTGTTTCTTAAATAAATAAATAATAATGAATACATAAATACACACACGTTTTTTTTAAATATATATATTTATCTTCATATAACTTCTATTATATATACAAATATTTAAAATATAAACATAACTTATTTTTCTCAAATATATATATGACCCTGGACAACAAAACCAGTCTTTAGTGTTAATTTTCAGAAATTAAGATTTATACATGATCTGAAAGCTGAATAAATAAGCTTTCCATTGATGGATGATTTGTTAGGATAGGGCAATATTTGACCAAGATACATCTATATGAAAATCTGAAATCTGAAGGTACAGAAAAATCTAAATGCTGAGAAAATCACCTTTAAAGTTGTTCAATGTTATCTTATCAATGCATATTACTAATCAAAAATGAGGTTTTAATGTTTCTGGTAAGAAATTGACTAAATATTTTCATGGAATATGATCTTTACTTACCATGCTAAGGATTTTTGGCAAAAAAAAAAATAAATAAAATCTATAATTTTGACCCATACTATGTATTTTTGGCAATTGCTACAAATATACCCCAACGTCTTAAGACTGGTTTTGTGGTCCAGGATCACATATATATTAATGCAAATAATCATGATGAATCATTTGACAGCACTAATATTTATTTATTTAATAATTAAATTAAAGGTCAATATTAAAAAAACAGACAACTAAAAACATTGCGTAGGTTTGTGGATGTAAGATGTTCTGAAAGTCACGGCGGTCCAGACAGCGCTGAGACCGTTTCCTGATTATAGCTGGCACGGTTCAGCAGTCCTGGAAATGTCATATTGATCATCTGCTGATTAATCTTCTGTATCAGCCCAATTAAACAGCATGACCCGTACGGAGCACAAAAGACCCATCCGTTATTAACTGCCATAAGCTGCCTCCAAAAACACTTCCACATTTCCTTGTCTCTTCACAAACATCCCAAGAGAGAGCTCTATTCATACACACACATTTGAGCACAATATTGTGTGTGTCAGTCGGTGGAGAGGCTCTTTACAGCAGGTATGTGAATGCTAATGGTGGTGGCATGGTCCACAATAGAGCCCATTACAAACAACAGCCTGATCATCACACAAAAAGCCAAAACTCTCACAGGAGCTAACAAAACCCACACACTCTTTGACACTAAATGTGCGAAATGGAGGTGTTGTGGTGCTATATATAGGCAATAAACAGGCGGAAATCACACAGAAAAGTCTTCAGTATAGACAGTCATAGAGATGCAGAGGAAACACTTCCAGGGAGTCTCTCACACCAGAGAAGGGTTCAGCACCAAGGCCAGCGCTTCATTCATTATCTGTACAGCTCAAACTCTACAGTGCTGGTTTCGCTTCAGAACAGGATTTTTACATATTGGACGGTGCTAAAATGCCATACTGTATAAAGCTTAACAAAATTGTCCTTTAGATAAATTATTAAAGCGATTCATTCTTGAATTTCAAGGTTTTGTGTTTTTTTCTGAAGCCAATCGTTTACTGAACACTCACTGTAGATGCCAAAAACCATGGATACCCATGTATCCAATTTGCACAGATTTGGCTTTTGCTGATGTTGGCAGATTTAATATTATGCCTAAATACCGTAGGTTTACTGAATGCATGAGCCTTTAAAGTCAACATAATAAAAAAGGATGTGGGAAGTGTTTTCTCCTCTCTTTTAAGTATTAAGACTATTCCTCTAGCTACCCATAATATGCACATATGAATGGATGTTTTGATTTATTTGCATGTACCCTTCCATTTACCCTGCAGTCTACAATACAATAATAATTGAATTTTGATCTTATGACCACCAGTTAAGAATCACTGCTCTCTAGTGTACCGCTGCATCACTGCATTAGTGCATCCTCACTGCACTAGCATATCGCTGCATCATTGCACTTGTGTAATCTTTGTATCTCTGAATTGCTCCAGAATGTATTGCTAGATTCCTGCACCAATGTATTACTGCATTCCTTCATTGTTGCACTGGTGTATTTTTGGGTTCCTGCATGGCTGAACTAAATTATTCCAGCATTACTGCACCCCATACTGTTGCACTGAAGTATTAATGCTTTCCTGCATTATTCCCTTTACTATACGTCTACAATATTGCCCCACCATACCTTAGTAGCAACACGTGTGACCCTGCATCCGTTGCCAAAAAACAGCAAAAAAACGACTATTTTTCTTTGCTCTGTTTACATATGACCAGTTTCATAACTTTAGCCATCACTTTCATTCATCACATCAAGTACTTTTAACGTTGAGAGGCACAGTGAAAAATAGACACAAAGTCTGAGGTTGTGTGTTTCAGATTGGGTTTGGGAAAAGTGCTTTTACTCACTACCGCATTAAACTAGGTCCCAGCAAAAAGGGAAAAAAGTCCACAGACAACATTTGGACAAACAAATGAAGATTAAATCAGGTAAAGTGGATTTGCTAAACTCACCCACTGCTCTTCCTGGGCAAGGGAAGATCCTTCTGGAAAAAGAGAGATAGAAGAGATAGACTGAGTGATTATATTACAGAGTGTAAAATGATACCATCAATAACTGCTCAATACCAGTTTGCTTCAGGACATAAATATCTTGATGAAACCAAACTGGAATAATCTTATGCCAGCTGACATTCATTATAACCCATAATGCTCTTCAGATCTCTGAGAGGCAGGACAGCACTTAGGGGAGAACAATCCCCAAAACATTAAACTGGCCAATTACACAAACAAGGTCACTGGAGAGAGAGAGAGAGAGAGAGAGAGAGAGCGTGCATGTTAGAAAGCAGGAAAGAGGCCATGCTGGTGCATGTGACGGTACACTAAGGGCTTCAGTCGGAGGGAAATGACTTCACCCACTGTGACTCACTTTGATGACATCGTGTGTGACAAGGACTTCCCTGCCAGCATGACTGGCGCCACTGAGCAACTAATGGAGGATTAAGTGGACAAATAGTCTGTGGCCGCTGTGTATGTGTGTGTGCTGTTCTACACTTCATAGACACTTTAATCTTCGAATTTATAACCATAATGGTAAAAAAAGACCAGTAATATCTGAGCGCTAATATTAATTATACAGTAAGTATTATAGTTAGCTACCAATGAAATAAACATATATAAGCAGTACCAAGCAAGCATGACATAAAAACAACAGCTGAGAGTGTGTGGTTAGTATAGATTCATAGCAGTGTTGTTATTGAAAACTAAAACCTACTGTGAAGTCTGCATTTCTGAGCATTTTCTTTTCTCTTTGTCGTTCCTTCTGTGTATTGCCCTGGATTGTTGTCCCCTGTTGATTGTTTGCTACCTCAGCCTGGTTATCGTTTATGTCTCTGGATATTCTCTGTTACCCCTGTCACTGTTGTATGAACCTTGCCGATCTCACATTGTCTAATAAATGCGGCATACGGATCCACTCACCGCAGACTCCTGCGTTACAAAAACTGCACTGACTAACTGACATAAGGTTGAAATTTAAATATAAAGATGGATATTTGGTGGTTGCCACAGCATTACTATGCAGTTGTTATAGTGTTCTACAGTAGTTGGTTTCCTACTGTCCCAAGAGCTCACCTCTAAGTTTGATAGCCTTGCCCCTTGACATTGCATTAGGTCCATCCTAGACTTCATGACTTTCTTTGCCTATAAAATAATAACTCATCCTCTATACAGGCATCTAGTGATCACACCATTATATTACACAATTTTCTACATTTTCCCCACCAGATGGTACCCATCTGCCTTCCACGCATAACATTTTTAAATACCTTTGCACTGTGCTTATTCCTTTTTTTTTTGCATTAATTTCTTTTCTGCAATTTGTATTATTTAAAGCTGCAGTCCGTAACGTTTTTGTGTTCAAAATGAATATAATAAGCGAGTACACCATGAATCCATTTTCTGAGCCATGTTTTTGGCCTGTCCCGAATGACTATGGCATACCTTTTAATAAGTGTTTATATGTAAACATAAAAGTGACAGGGTTAATAATCAGGGTTAGAGTTTCTCTGAAACCCCTGACTGTGCACATGACCTGAAACTGATGAAAACCGTGATTTCTATTTCAAGACTGTATCTCTTAGACAAAATCTTAAAGTCGTGCCATTCTCTTCGCATCTTCCTGCTCCTCTCTGCAGGGAGTGAGAGAACAGGAAAAAGAAGCTGTTATTTTCTCTGCACCAACACTTCATTTACATTTTCATGTAGTCTTTGAACTCTATTCTAAGAACAGAGAAAACAGTAAAGAGATTCTCTGCTCTGACGATCCTGCAATATCTTAATTATTCATTCATTAGAATACTGTTTTCCTTGTTTGGATGTTTAGTTCAAAGGTCAGGGTCGACAGGGGATCTTCGCTAAAGCCGTCTTCTCCCACCGTTTCAGTATCTTTACCAAAGGCTGAAGTGACATTTGATATTTTAACTCAATCTTTGTAACTACACCGATCCCTAGCGGCTTTCAGTCAGTAATCTTCCAGTCATCCGCTGCAGAACTAAATAGCTATTGATCAGTGATTTGAACTGACCTAGCATAACTGCAACAGATGCTAACACAAAATCTGATATCAAAAACCAGTCAATTTTATGATGCAATAACATCCCAATATGTGCATACTTGAGTCAAATAAGTACGCAAATCGGGATGCAACCACCTTCCCAAAGCTGTGTTTCTCTCATGCCCAATGGAGTGGCTACAAACTGAATCAATATAAGACGCGGAAAGAAACATATCCATTGCATGCACTTGACATAATGGCAAAAGACGATATTGACAAACACCGGGCTCATTAAGTCTGTGAACTTCCAGACCGGTGATGAATAACATCCAGCCTACAGCTGAGACTAATGAAACAGACTGGGCTCCACGCCCAGAAGAGAGAGCCCTATCGTTCCCACTGAAGATAAAACAAGGGAAGGAAAAGAGGAACGAGGGTAATAACAGAGTCGCCACACTGCCAGACTAGGCTGTCAGTCAAAGGCAGAAATTACTCCATGAGTAATATAAATATATGAGTATTTACTAAATCACTTTTTCAAACTTTCAGCAGACAGAATACAAAAGTACATCACATACCTACATATAAAGATGACACTTTTTGATCATTCTTTTAAGCTTTGTTTTTTAAAACAAGATCCAAAAAGAAACATACCTGGCATTTCTTAAAGAGGTCATACTGTGGTACATGCACTTTTTCAAGCTGTTTGGACGGAAATGTGTGTTGGGAGTGTGTGTACACAACCACCCTACAATGATAAAGATCCACAGGTAGTTTTATTTTTATTTAAATAAAATTTTTAGCATTTCTCGAATGTCGGTGTGACGAATGCATGACGTCACACCGACAGAGGCCACTCCCACAATAGTTGATTGACAGCAGCGTGTCACACAGACAGAACTGGTGTCCGGAAAAGAGGGGCGGAGTCAGAGGAGCTTGTGAAGATTTAAAGGGGAAGTACACAGAACAGAGTGATTTCACAAGAGCTGTTTATGACAGGGTAAAATTAGTGTTTTTAAAAATATCTTTGAGAAATTTTAAAACAAACCATATTACAAACTTTCCATTAAGACCCTAAAGAATCATATTAGCTTGTGGAAAACTGGGTTTGTATGACCCCTTTAAAGGTGCTCTATGTGATGTTGCAGGATTTTAGCTCGATTTCATTTTTATCTCAAACCGTATGCATCACCCCTTGATCGTCTTGCTGTCTGCCCTCTGAATACATTGGGAATTAAACAGGTCTCGAAAGACAACACAGAGGCTGCAATACCGAAATAAACACTATGGGCACAGCATTAATGCGCGCATATAACCCCACCTCTTCTTGTCGACTGGTTGGCCGGAGTTTGTTTTTGTTGTGGTGCACATCCTGTGCCCATAGTGTTTGTTTCGGTATTGCAGCCTCTGTGTTGTCTTTCGAGACCGGGTTTTTCCCCAGTGTATTCAGAGCTCAGACAGCAAGACGATCGAGGGGTGATGCATACGGTTTGAGATAAAAATGAAATCGAGCTCAAATGCTGCAACATCACATAGAGCACCTTTAAGTCAACTTAATGGTGTTTTTTTGTAATGGAGGAATATAAATGTAAAGACACATAATCACATGACTGATGATTCATGCAAATCAGAATATTAGAATGATTTCTAAAGGATCATGTGGCACTGAAGACTGAAGTAATGATGCTGTAAATGTTACTGTATGTGTGTATACTGTACATACTGTACAGTATGTCTATGATATTTATTCCCCAAGGCTGTAAGCTGTAAGGCTCCCATTAACTTCCTAATGGTGCTTGAAGAGCAAACTGTGTTTGTCCCAGGAAAACCAGACCCTCCCTTAAGCCCATCATCAGCTTGATGGTATGGAATTGAACGGGTGTATATATATTTCTCTAATTATTTCCTGTAAAGCTGTGCCTGGGTAAGCTTTTACAGTATAACAATCAAAGTGGTTGCTAGTTAAATCTATGCATCAATGATACACAATCATTAACTGTGCGTTGTATAGCTTTGATGCACCTTTACACAATAAAGATGCATGCAGTAGTTAAGCTGCCTTCCCAGAATTCCCCAGGGGTCAATTCCCAAGTGGACAGGTTTCTCAGAAGTGCTCCCTAAAACAAATCTTAGGTTGCTCAAAACTCTCTGGCATCCCTGAAAGCAACCACTAATCTGTGGTCTACATTTAATCTCCCATAATGCTTTGCAGGCTGAAAGCCATTGCAACTTCGCATCTCATAAGACCAGATGGCTTTTTGGCAGAAAGCAGAGCTACAAACCTGGATAAGAGCCTCGTGGGGTGTAGATCCTGAATATCCGAGTGAAATTATGTTAATATTTTCATTATGCCTAAAGAGAACCTTTTAAATGTATTTTTATCATATGATATTTTACCCCGAGGTCCAATTATAATTATTTTGTATGAAAACAGTCATTTAGTTCTTTTTTTGTGACCAATTTCCATTTCATTTCCAATCTACTTTTTGAATTAAACATTGTGCATGAAAATGTCCTCTTTTGCTGCATTTAAACATGGTTTTCTGTCGAGTTGAATGTATAGTTTTTCAATGAAAGCCTATTTGCACTACAATCAAACAATTAAAAACTTTGTTTAAGAAATAATCAAGGCAATTATATGAAAAGGTTTGCAGAGTGTCAGGTGCTTCACACAGCTAATAACAATGTGACTAAACAGGCCAGGTTTCTGAACACCAAATATGTGGTAATTGCTTTACAATGTTACAGGAGAATATGAAACAAGCCGTTTTTACAGCATAGCTTTGTTCTCAGACGAGGAAGTTTTAAGGCACTGTGTGTTTTAACAATACAATGAACTCTACTATCACAAAAGGGATCAAGGAATGCTTTATTCCTCATTGAAATGGCTCGTTTCATTTTACAAGTAATAACAACACTGAGACATTGAAATAGCTACATATTGTAAGGCCCGAAATTTCACTTAGGGATTATAAACAGTTACTGTCAGTAAGAGCAACTAATACTGTTGACCAGCACAAGTACAAACCCTAAATTCTCTAATTCTCCAGTAAATGAGCTAAAAGGTGCTGACCCCTTTGTAAAACGTTGAGCTGTCTGGGGTGGAGTGCAGCGGCGCTCTGAAACCCAGATCAGCTGGAGCTTGAAAATGGCTTGTTTATTTTCAGCAGTGAAAGAGGGGAAGTGAAAGTAATACGCGCACATTTTGTTTTAACTTCATACAACAGCAGATGGTTTCCGTACTGTACTAACAATAATACGACAACTCAAAACCTCTTTTATGTTTTTTTTTTTAATGTATATGTTGCTCTGGGCAAGAACTGGAGATGAAAACAATAACTCCCAAACCACAAAGCTAATATGAACTCCTGTGTGTATGCTGGGACTAGTGAGTAACTGACAATGAAAACAAATCTAATCTAACTATTATGGTTTAGATAACATTTTGCATTTACATTCTGTTGGGCAAGGAAGTTGTGTTAGGAACAGTTTTAAATGATAGTAAATGAAACTATACTAGCCACTTTATTTATTTTTATTCAAAGTTCAGGGAGTTTTAGGCTACTTACTAAGACTTTAAGTGCACTAAAAACAAAAACCTAGTTCAATTCGCTTTCACATTACAGCCTTGAATGTAGATTCAGGTCTTTTTTGGTGCACTTTACATTCACGCATGTCCTGATTTTGTGCAAAAATATAGTCTTGTCCATATCTCTACACCAAAACCTACCCTTACCCATGAGTAATGCTTAAAATCATATTTAAGCACCAAACACTAAACTTCACAAAAACTGTAAACTGTTTCTTCAAATCTGATTGGTTAATCACAATGTTGCACAGGTAAACATTATTTTCACCATTTTACTCTTCGTAATATAGGAATAACTAATATGGACCATATATATTATATTTTTTTGCAAAAGCACCGTTTCTTATTTATTGGAATAGCACTGAAAATACATTTTAATCCGTTTTGCTAACTTCTGCCAACTTAAATAACACGCCCACTCCAGAACCCCGCCCTCCGAAGATGCGTCAACCAATCCGATGTCAGCAAACCTGACCGCGCCAAAGGATTGACAGACCGATGGCGTTTCTGATTGGTTCCTCGTTTAGACAGCTGTGATTTCTCTGAATACGGATACCAGGCAGTATTAGATTTTTATATGGGATGTTAAAATGTAATCGCATGCAAATCTATAACGTAATTAAGTTTGTAAAAATAAAATTAGACAAAACGTCATCTCACCTGCATCCTCCGCCGGCGGATGATGCCGGAGTCATCCATGGCATCGCTCATCTCGTCTTGTCAGTCTTAAAAAAAACCCTTCACCGATCACATCCGAGTCCACGTGGTGACAGACGCCTACAGCTGACGTTCAAAAGTTTCTCCCCTTGGCATTTTCCTCCACAGGTAACGGTAACGTTAGACAATATCATGGGCGTTGTAAAGCGATGCGCGAGACACGTAAACAAACATCCGGCTGATGTGGAGTACGCCAGATAACTGTTTAAAATAAACCGGAATATCGCTTTATAACGGTTAAAACGCTCCAAATGCAGCGAGCAGGGTCAAAGTGCCCGCTTCTTACGGCTAGAAACGAGTAAAGGATTCATCTTGAGTGATCTTGATCACGAGCTTTCGGAGAGCGCTCCTTTTGGACATCTGGAGCACTAACGAGACTAATGGACCACAGTCTGTCCCCCAGAGGACATCGCCATCATATCATATTCGCTGGCAGCTGGAGCAGTAATGGCATCGTTTATGCGAAATGCATCCTGCTCTGATTGGCGCCGTGAGCTTCTTTCTGAATGAAGTACAGTAAGCATCCGTTCCTGTGCGGCACTGATGAGCGCGCGTCAAATCTGCACTAGCTACTACCGCCTCTGCTGCTGAGGGATCCACATACACACTGTGTACTAGCCTGGAGAATACACACGGGCGTGTATGTGTGTGTAATGTATCTTCTCACGCTGAGGGAGAAGCACGTTAACCCTTTGCGCTCTGAGCGGGATTAAACCTATGTAGGTGGCGCCTCACTAACCGGTGCAGAGCCACAGCTGGGAATTCTGGGATAGTTTTTAAACTAAAACGATTTGAGAAGTCTAGGTAAACTTTAAAAAAAATCTATTGTATTTTGCATGAAATGTTAAATATGCAAGTATAGATTTTTATTTATTATTTTAATAAAAATAAAATCTTTAATTATTATTATTTTTAAAATTAGTACTAGTAATGTATTTATTAAAAAATACCTTCAAATTTAATACCTCTGTCAAATTTAATGTAATTTTAATATTACCAATTTTATTTGTTATATATTGTAATATATTTATTTTTAAAAAATTCTTTTTATTGTAATGTTTTTTGTGTAATATATTTAAATTATCTTCAAATAAATGTGATTTGTAAATTGCATTATAATAAAATTCTGTGTGTATATATATATTTATCATTATTTTATTTTATCATTCGTTTTTTGTGTATTTAAATTATCTTAAAATATTGTAATTTAATAAAATATATATTTTATTTAATATAAATACATGCAAACGTGTATATGTATATATATATATATATATATATACATACACACACACACACACATGTAATAAAAATGGACATGTTCTTAAATATATAATGTAATACTGTGTGTGGGTGGGTGTTTATTTAATTATGTTTGTATTGTTATTATATATACTGTGTGTGTGTGTATATATATATATATATATATATATATATATATATATATAAATATAAAAATATTTTAATAT
>JAUMHP010000001.1:3637875-3658699 GCA_032361065.1 Enteromius trimaculatus | reverse complement strand
AATATATTTATAGTATGTATGTATACAATATATATATATATATATATATGTGTGTGTGTGTGTGTGTGTGTGTGTAGGCCTATATATTAATAGTATATTTATTATATATTTTTACTGTTTTATTTTACATGTGAGACCATAATTCTCCTAATTGATTGTATAAATTGAATGTATACATATATCTATCTAAAAAAATCTATTTTTTTACTTTTTCATACTTTATTTTATTTTATATGTATCAGTTGGATCATAAAGGCCTAGTGAAACAACCATGCAATTGAAAAATAAAAGTTTTAAATACACCTTATCATTTCAGAAAATGGTGCGGTTTAGAGCTATTTTGAAGAAAATTGTTTTAACACAACGTTGGTGAGTGGCTCCTGTCACGTTAGGCTAATAGTGTTAGTGTGAGACTTCCCGTCGCTCAAATCCCTTCTCTGCATTACAGAGCCTCTGCTGGACTCCTCTTAAAGAATTAAACTCAGACGTGTCTGACTGTGCGATCCCCCTTTAGCTGACCTCTGTTGTGCTATCTGTGCCACATCCTATTGACGCACAAAGACGCTGGGCTAATTTAGGGATTTGATGCGTGTCATGAGGGCGGGATGGGGCGAGGATTATAAAGGAAGGAGCAGACAGAAGGGATAGTGTTCATGAATGGATGTGCGTCTCAGCGTCTTCTTCTTCAGCCTGTGAAGCTACTTCTGTATCTCCGACTCTCTTGACGAAGGTCCAGGTGAACCGTGTTTTCTCCTGATGGCGAGCATGGAGTCTGTGTCTCACATGTTACCTCGTCCTGATGGATCCATACCGCGGAGAGCCCTGAAGGTCCCGGCTCGTGGGGCCTCCTCACATTTCGTGGGGTCCACCATCGTCATCCTCTCCTCTTACGCTGTAGCGACGCTGGCTATGAACTGTGGGAAAAAAATCCAGGACCAGCGACTGGGCACTTTAAAAAACTGAAGCTGTTTGAGGAGCACTTTATCTCTAAAGGCTCATAATGGAATTGCCTTATAACTCTGTCAACTCAGTTTGTGAGTATGAGCTGTCTGCTGGCTCTGTCAGTGCTGCTGAAGACAAATGACAACTAATAGAGCTGATGTGATCATGATCTGTACAGTAATGGTGTAGGCTGAAGCCACAGGACAGCATGAATGGATTCAGGTCAGCATCTGTGGACGGTCGGCGGGAGCAGCAACAAACATGTGTCGCTAAATAATGTTTAAATAAAGTTTATTTATTTTTGTTCTGGATGTGACATCTACAGAGATCCATTACCAAAAAAGTGATTTCTAAAGTTATTTGTAAGTTAGATAATAAAAGCATTTAATAAATTAATTACTTCTGTCCGTCTTTATTTATTTTACTGACTATATATGACTGTTTTTTAGTATTATTTATCCTATAGTAATTGTTATATTCTGAATTTTCAGTTTTTAATTTACATTTTATTATTAATATTATTATTAATGCTTCTTTTTAAGCTTTATTTTTTATTATGATTTTTTTATATTATCTTTATATTATTAATATAAAGTTTTACTAATTCTGAATTTAAACTTGTTTATTAATGGTTTATTTTTATTTCACAAAAGTTGATTGTGTATTCATATTCAAAATGTGTTAAATATCTTGTTCATTAATGAGGTACTGTAATTGAATGCCTCAAACTGTGCCATCAGTAAATAAAGTTAAACTACAGCAGTCGAGAGACCTACCTGTTTTATATTATTAACAAAATAAAATAAGTCAGGGGTAAATAAGGAATAAAGGTATCAAATCTGTGGTTAAACTGAGCTAACCAAGAGAGCATGCTCTTATTATTGGATTAAATGCAAACCTGTAATGACTAAAGTACACTTAATTAGAATAGACAAGAACAGAGAAGATTAAAATAGTATATAAAAATATAGACAAAAGTCTATTCGTTTTAATGTGGGAATTTGAGACAGACAAAAAACATACGTATTTTGAAAGAAAAATGTGACCTAGCCAAAATTAAAGTAAATGAAAAATAAATTATTAATTAAATTTAACGTTAAAGGTTTTTTTTTTTTTTCAAACAAAGTCTGATAGTAAGACAAGCAACTCAGTGAGAAATGTCATATTTTTATGTATGTATTTATATATTTTTAATTAAAATATAGCTTACCTAGTCTTTGTGGTAGTATTCTACCACTAAAACAAAACAAACAAAGGACCATCTTATTTTAGTGACTGTAATGGTAAAACGTATCATAACATATATGTATATATATGATATATGATTATACCAGCCCAGGTATTCCTGTCTTAATACAGCATACATTAATTAATTTACAATATCGTCATGTGAAACGGTTCCCGGCAAAATCCATATTGTTGCCAAGTCCACAGTATTCCCGCGGAATTGGGCTACTTTAACGCTGTTGCCGCGGGTTTCTCCAGAAGCGTGAATTTAACCAGTGGAAACCCGCCAAAAAAACGTGTAATTTACCCCCAGAGAGAAACTGGACTGGTTTAGTTTTTGCTTATTTTAAGTAGCATTTGGGCTGGGTTTTTTCTTTTTTTTTAGAAAACCTGGCAACCCTGAAGATGCGAGCTGACTCCAGGCCTGCAGGCGGCAGTGTCTCGTGTGCTGTGTGTTCAGCATCTCACGCTGCTTCCAGCAAAGAGCAGACGCTCTGAATCACTCCGGGAAAATAGCACGAGCTGAACAACAGCGTCCAGGACAAGTGAATCTTCTCACGTGATGACTGTTGTTGAGTGAGCACTAGCCTCTCATGGACACACTGCGCTGTTTTCCGCGGACACAGACACATCCTCCGGAGCCGCTCAGAGTTGTGTCAGTCACCCATGAGAACTGAGTGACTGAGAGAGAGAGATTGTGTGTGTGTGTGTGTGTGTGTGTGTGTGTGTGTGTGTGTGTGTGTGTGTGGGGAGGGGGTTCTGGTCCTCAGGGATGTGTCATGGCATCGGTTCGGGTGGCAGTGAGGGTCCGGCCCATGAACAGACGGTGAGTGGGTTTTAAACACACAAACGTCCGCGTGAATTATGTCGCAACAGCTGCGGAGTGAAGTGCATAAACATGAAATACACGTGAAATACCAGTGAGCTGTATTTCTTATTAATAGCATTAAGCATGTACTAATCTTCTGTTTATTTGGAAAGTTGTCATGACGCGGGTCAGATGCGAACCCAGCCGTCCCTGAGCTGACAGTTACCTGCTGCGCCACGGCTCTGACCGCATCTTTGGGCGTCAGCATGTCCATAATGCTGTCTGTTTAGTTAGCTAGGTGTGCTTTTGGAGTCTAAATAAAGAACCAGACAGATCAAAAGTGCCCTGGATTACACTGTTCCTGGTTTTGAAAGTGGATTCAGGTCTGTTTTTTTGGTTTATTGTAGTTGGGGTCCCTTTTGTCCTAAAACTTGTTATTTGGATCCTGGACTAAATAGTTATTATCATAATATTTGATTATCATCATATAAGAAAAATAAAAATATATATGTGTTGCCTTTAATGTGCAGCCTATTTAATGTGAATGCCATCAGGAAATCATCAGTGAGTGTAATAAGAGTTATAAACATGCTTTAAAGTAAGACTATATGCACACAAACCTGTGTATAGTTGTATATTTAGCATATAGCTTGTGCAGCTTCTGTATGACTGTCAAAACTTGATCCCATATGTCTCTCTGGATGTATGCAGCTCATTTTATCTGGAAAAATCCCAAGAATTTGGGACATGTATGGTGCTGCCATTATAGTAGAGCTAATATGTTTATTACTTTGTTTAGAATTTTTCTGTTCATCCCTTATACTTATACTGAACTTATACTGAATATTCACCTGTGGTCTCAAACTGCTTTCCACCTTAAACAGCTCATAAAAAGGATTAGATTGAAAATAGACACCTAGTTTGATCTGTTGATTGGTCTAAATTAAATCGTCTCCCTCGAGAGTAAATGCTTATGGACTATGGATTTACAGTGTGTGTGTGTGAATAATAAATGAAGTGCATAAATGTATATTTTATTCATGTTTTATTGATCTTTGGCACAGAGAGAAAGACCTGTCTGCCAAATGCATCATCGAAATGGAAGGCAACAAAACCACCATCACCAACTTAAAAGTATGTAGCATTGAGTGTCTCTAACGGAAAGAGTGCCACAGATGAAATTATATTTTTGATCTAATTCGTGTGCTATTTTTACATCAGATACCGGATGGAGTGACTGGAGACTCTGTAAGGGAGAGAGCAAAGACGTTCACATATGATTTCTCCTACGACTCTTCGGACTGTAAAAATGTCAGCTTTATCTCACAAGAGAAGGTCAGACGTTTTTAATAATCAGCAGTCAGTAATGTGTTAAATAGCTGCGAGAAATGCACCATTTGAAATGAGACATTTGCTCTTAAATGACTTGGTTTAAAAAATATATATATAAAAAAAAGCAAAGAGCACTAACTAAGCAAATAGTTGTGAATCCACAAAATCAGACAGTGTGAACTGATTCACAGATGTGAACAATGTTTCAGCTATTCATGTTTAATCAGAGACTGCTGAATGCAATGCAAGTCAGCCTGAACAAAAGGCTCTGACAAATGCATACACATGAAAGAAATCTTGTTTTAATGTTTACTTGCTTGCAAGATTAATTTTACTACATGCCACGAATGGCTAAATGAATCTCTGCACAACGCAGTATCATTCAAATGTAGTGTGGGCATTTAATAATAATTAGAGCATGTTTGTAGAGGAATTAATTTTAATTGTATAACTCCAGCACCATTTGCGTATAATAAAGTAATCAGATCTCATTAGGAGCTAATCCTCTTAGCGTTTGTTGCCCAATGCTCAGAGGTATTAACAATCTTCAGTGTTGTGTTAGATAGTGAGAAGGAAAATGTTTGTATTCAGGGCTGGTTTCCCCTGAGGCATAAAGCACAGCTATTACCAACAGCACAGTTGAGCTCATATCTTGACTTTATGATTAGCTTTTTGTTACATGTATAAATACTGTAATATCACAGGCTTGATGAGTGTGTGTGTGATTTCAGGTGTTTAAGGATCTGGGCACTGATGTGTTAAAGGCAGCATTTGAGGGATACAATGCCTGTATCTTTGCTTACGGCCAGACTGGATCAGGGAAGTCGCACACCATGATGGGCATCCCTGTAAGCGAAAGTGTTTTCTTTTGATAAAAACATGTTCTGTAATTCTCTGTGAATCTCTGAGGCGGTTGATTTATCGACCGCTTGTGGGGTTATCGAGCTGACTATCGGCTCTGATGATGGTTTGCTGTGCCCGTAGAGTGACGTCGGGCTGATCCCACGGATCTGTGAAGGATTATTCAGCCGAATTTCAGGAATGACTCGGAGAGATGAAGCCTCTTTCCGTACAGAAGTCAGGTGAGTCGAGTTCAGAAGTCGCATGTGAACGCTCAGCTGTGTTTGAGAGCTACAGCGTCTATCTGCGGCGTTTGGGGTCGCAAGCAGAATTACATCGAGGATTTCCATAAAGGAAAAACTGCTGAAACTCGTGTTTCTGTCACGCTGGCAGCTATTTGGAGATTTACAACGAACGCGTGCGGGACTTGTTAAGGAGAAAGATGGCGAAGACGTATAACCTCAGAGTCAGAGAGCATCCTAAAGAGGGACCCTATGTGGAAGGTAGGAGAGACTTAAACATGTCTGTAAATCTGTGAATAAGATAAAGACTTCAGGATTTAATAACACTACTCGAGAAATGTATGATTCTCATATTAAATTTGGTGTCCCGGCAAAACAAAAACACTCCTCTAAATATTAAAAAAAGCATTAATATAAATGTTAATAAACTAATCAATTGTGGTATTAAGTAAATGTTGATTAAATTTCAATATAATTTAAATATAATAATTTAATTTATAAAGTAATAATTCAAATGAACACTGCAGGTAATGTAGCAAGTAGTAAGTAAAGTTAATAAATAATATTAAGTACCAGCAGGTATTGCAATATTGAGTAAACGTTGCAAATATTAAATAAATGTTATGTAAATATTGTAATATTATTGCAATATAACTTGCATATTGAATGTAGTAATGTTAAGTAAATACTGAGTAAAAAATGTTAATATTAGGTGTCAGTAAATATTGCAGTGTTATGTAAACATTAAATGTAGATATTGAGTAAACATTGGAATATTTATTTAATATTGCAATATTTACTCAGTCAGTGAATATTGCAGTATTATGTAAATATTGAATACATATTGTAACCTTAAGTAGACATTGAGTACATTTCGTAATATTAAGTAAACATAAAGTTTAATATTCCTGTATTGGGTGAATATTAAAGCTTTATGTAAACATTGATTAAATATTGTAATATTAAATAAACATTACATGCATATTAGTGACTATTGCAATATAATTGCGTAAATGCTGATGAAAAATTGCAGTAGTAATTATCCCTTAAATGAATATTGTGTAGATATAACATGTCACTTTTAGATTGTGTAGTTGCTGTAAGTTCTTCTCTTTGATGCCAGACCTGTCGAAGCACCTGGTGCAGAACTATAGTGATGTGGAGGAGCTGATGGAGGCGGGAAACATCAACCGCACGACGGCCAGCACCGGCATGAACGACGCAAGCAGCCGCTCACACGCCATCTTCACCATCAACTTCACACAGGTAAACGTAACGCCTCGTGTTATTGACGCAGACTGAATGAGCATGAGCAGAGGCACGAGCGTGATATCACACAGTTTGTTTTTATTCCTTTCTTCTCAGGCTAAGTTTGATGCTGAGATGCCAAGCGAGACGGTCAGTAAGATTCACCTGGTGGACTTGGCAGGAAGTGAGAGGGCCGATGCCACAGGGGCCACTGGTGTCCGGCTTAAAGAGGGCGGCAATATCAACAAATCACTGGTCACCCTGGGAAATGTCATCTCTGCCTTGGGTGAGAGGAACTGTTGCGCCTGGTTTCGTTTCCTTAAATTCTGAAGTATTTTCGGGGCACAGATGGGTTTAATGTCTCTCTTTTAATCTGTATTCTAACGGCTCCTTCTGTCTTTGAAGCTGATCTGTCACAGGAAGGAGGGAACATTCATTTGAAAAAGAAGCAGGTGTTTGTTCCTTACAGAGACTCTGTGCTCACGTGGCTCCTGAAGGACAGCCTGGGAGGAAACTCAAAGACCATAATGATTGCTAGTGAGTGAGGAGTCATGTGACATCATGTTGTATTAACAGGATCTATGAAGTTATATAACACTTATGTAATTCATACAGACAATGGCTGGTTTTATTTATTTATGTTTTAATTTCTTTTTATGACACTTAAATAGTCATCAAATCAGTTTTTATGGAAAAATGATCCAGAAATGTTTTTTAAAAAATACGTTATTTATGAAATGCAATGCTATCAAACGATTAATCGCATTCAGAATAAGTTTTTCGTTTACAAAATATGTGTGTACTGGGTATATTATGTATACACACATGCATGTATATATTTAAGAATAATATGTGATTTGTAAAAATAAATATATTTCTATATAATGTAAATTAATTATAAATATATTCACTTAAATACATGTAATTATTTTCAACATATGTACGAGTGTGTATTGATATACACATAATACATATAAACACACATATTATGTGAACAAAAACCTTTATTTTGGATGCGAAAGTAAGTTGATTTTTGTGATTGACCCATGGACCTATTTTAGAAGTTGTGCTGTAGGATTTTGTTTTTAAAAAACGTTTTCGTGCGTTGCTTCCTGTTTTTTCCAAGGAATATCATGCATGTGAGATCTTAAATATTTTTGTCCAGCTGTATCACCCGCGGATGTCAACTACGGCGAGACGCTGAGCACGCTGCGCTATGCTAACCGTGCCAAAAACATCATCAACAAACCCACCATTAATGAGGACTCCAACGTTAGACTCATACGAGAACTGCGGGCAGAGATCGCTCGGCTGAAAGCACTGCTCGCGCAGGGAAATCAGGTCTGAACGTGAATTTGGCAATAGTTGTTCATCATAAAACATTATATTCCTTCTAAACCTACTGTATAATAACCTTTAATCTTACTTTCTTATGTAAGTAGTAGTTTTAATGGATTTTCACTTGCTTTTAGAGTTGGGGAACCAGTCTGTGAAAGGTGTAAATATAAACATGTCGAATTTTAAATAATAGTAGGCACATTTTTTTTATTCTGAAAATATATGAATGGACATTTTCAAAAAGACTTCTCCTGGGACAACCCAAATATACATATATACACAATATATATGTACAATATATATACACAATAGACTCATATAATATATAATAGTTTTATCACTTTTGTTTTTAATATTGTTATTACATGTTAGATTTTTTTGTGTGTTTGTACTTGCTTGCTTATTTATTTATTTACATATATATAATTTTAAAAATGGTTATGTAGTTGCTTATATAGTTTAACATTTTTATTTTATTTATATATATATATATATACATTTTTTTTTTTTTTTAAATTATTTATATTTGTTTTGAAATTATGTGTGTGTGTGTAAATATATATAATATATATATAATTATTAAATATATAAATGAATTGTGAAATTAAAAACTTTCATCTTGCCATGAATATAGCCACTTTTGCTGACATGGCGTTTAATCATAAATTAATAAAATTTAAAGCTGTGGAAAAAAATTTTTAATTATAAAATAATGATAAAATGTAAAGCTTTTGTAGCTTGCAACGTTAACAATAATTGAACTGAATTGAATCAATTTAGAAGTGATTTAAGATGAGTACAGACACTCTTGTCTTCTGTTGAGCTGCTTCTAGTTGCATTTTGCCCCTTCACGTTATTAAACTGTGTATCACTATTGTTGTTTAGAGCTGCTTTACAGCAGAATTAAAATTAATCTGATAGTTTGCATCACTGATTCTGTTATTTTTTTGCAATCTGTGTTGTATAAAGCACTACATGAATGGAGGCGACTTGACTTGGCTGTTATATTTTGTGTGTTCAGATAGCCCTGCTCGATTCCCCCACGGCGTTAAGTATGGAGGAGGAACTGCACCATAATGAAGCCAGGGTAACACACACCCTTTCATAATCACATAACAGTTCTCATCTGATGCAGTCGCACTGAATACGCTGTTTCCAGAGATGAATGTAAATGTTGGTTATGGCACACAGCCGTATGCGTCGGTTTTCTGTCACAGGTGCTGGAGCTAACCAAGGAATGGACGAACAAATGGAACGAAACACAGAACATCCTGAAGGTTTGTCACCATCTGTCAGTCTTTATCTTTATTTTTATCGCCAGGCTTTGAGTGTGTGTGTGTGTGTTGAACAGGAGGAAACTCTGGCTCTGAGGAAGGAGGGAATCGGAGTGATCCTGGACTCAGAGCTGCCTCATCTCATCGGGATTGATGACGATCTGCTCAGCACCGGCATCATTCTCTATCATTTAAAGGTAATGGTGTTCATCACAGTACGGGTGGTGACTTTTATTTTATCATGTAGTTGTATTATATTAGTTTACTGCAGTGCTTGGTTGTTTTGTGTGTGTTTGCAGGAGGGAAGGACATACGTTGGCCGTGATGATGCCACTAATGAACAGGATATCAGTGAGTTTATTGACACTGATGTCAATATCTATCCAGTTATTGTTTGATTCAACACAAAATTGTAATAATAATAATAAGCATTTATAATTTCATAATTTATTCGTCATATATTTTCTAGAATTATCTTATTAATTAAATATCTATAATATATGATTTTGTTATTATTGTATGTATTGTTTTGAATGATTTATTTTTTGATTTAGTTGTGCTGTTGGTCAAAATTAATTGTATTAAATGTTTGTGCTAATTATTTATATAATGTTAAGGGTAGTTTAGTTGAGGACAGTATAATATAAATAATCAGGATTGATTATTGAATTGCATTTTTAAGGTAAATTCTCCTTTCTATGTCGGTACAATTTAAGTTCCATGCAACTTCATGTGTATGATGATGCATTTAGTGGTAATTTATGCTAAAAATGAAATCAAAACAGTGCATCCGTTATATGCATATCTTTGAATTCTATTTGAATTATGTTCTTAGTGATAATTTACCAAATACATACATTTCTATTTATTACTCTACATCATGTTGTTCCAAACCTACAGTGTATGACTAAATAAAATGCTTTAATTTCTCAAAATATCTTCTTTTATGTTTCACAGAAGAAATCCTAGTCATACAATCATGCAAAACAACATAAGTGGATGAATAGTTTTTTTTTTTCTTCTTTAAATTAATATTCAAATTACAGTGCTTCATCAAGTGTATTTCGCAATTCAAATGAATGAGATGCAGTTAGTTTGTATTGCCATTTCATTTCACCACAACCATCAGTTCCAATTCTCTCAACTCAAGAACTGAATTGAAATCTTTGCCTGGCCCTAACCCAGATCAGTCATAAAGGTATGTTTTCTTTGCAGTTCTTCACGGTCTGGGTCTGGAGAGTGAGCACTGTCTGATAGAGAACCAGAATGGGACGGTCACTCTGATTCCTCTGAATGACGCTCAGTGTTCAGTCAATGGAGTTCAGATCACTGAGCCCTGCCAGCTCAACCAAGGTCACACATATATATATAACTTTCTAGAAAAATGTCTTTTTTTTTGTCAATATGAATGCAGTTTTATGCACACTGATGTTTCCCATTGATTAAACGGTAGATTCATTTGTACATTCGTGTTTCTCAGGTGCTGTCATTCTCCTCGGCAGAACCAATATGTTCAGATTCAATCATCCCAAAGAGGCGGCTAAACTTCGAGAAAAGAGAAAGGTGAGAGGAGTTCGTATATGAAGCTTCAGCATCGAATACACGACATGGTTGGGAATATATATGCTCTTCCTGTTCTACAGAGCGGCCTCCTCACCAGTCTGAGCTTATCCATGTCTGATCTGTCCAAATCCTGTGAAAACCTCTCTACAGTCATGCTGTATAACCCTGGGTAAGCCTCCGCGTGTGTGTGTATACATGTGCAACAGAGCGAGTGGTTTCTTCCTCCCCACACTGCCTCCTATTCCTCTTTACCCTCAGGAGCCTCCTCTTTCCTCCTCTCTCCATCCTCCTCTCTCTTCATGCCCTCCGGCGCCATTGCTGGTCCTGCTGATGCCCGGTGCATTAAAACAGCTGACAGAAAACTTTGCTTGCCAGATCACCAGTGATCCTTCCCCAAAACAGCCAATAGGGATGCACGATATATAAGTGATAATACTGGTATTACAGTGGAGGGTAAAGCAATAGTAGTTTTCTATATGTATGAATTGGATAATTATGACCACACCAATAATTTCAGTTTTGTAAGGCAGATCATAATTAAATTTGGTGTATGCACTATATATACTTTAATCAGCAGGAATGCATTAAACTGATCAAATTTGATATAATGTGACGAAATAGGTCTATTTAATAAAAAATAAATGTTTCTTAAGAAGAAAATCAAGGTATTAGAGTGATTTCTGAAGGATCGCATGACACTAAAGATTAGAGTAGAGATGTTGAGAATTCAGCTTGCATTTTAAAAATGAAAATCAATAACATGTTATGTTACAGTTATTGTAATTTTAATATTTATTTTAGATCAAGTAAAAGCAGCCTTGGTGACTTATTTCCAAACATCTTCCTGGCTCAAACCTTTGAACGTCAGTGCACTTGGAGTCAGTTTAACCTAATTTATGGGTCGTGATTTGTTTAAGCCATTATTGGATAAAAATAATATTAGTGTTTTCCAGTTTAAACAGTGTTTTTTTTTTTGTGTGCTGAGCACATTTTAGTCCTTTTTGTTGTACACGGCAACATATTAAAGGAATAGTTCACCCCAAAATAAAAATCATAATTTATTTCATTTTTGTGTGAACTATTCCTTAAATGCCTAAATTTGAGGCTTTTAGACGTTTAGATTAAAAACAGGCTGAACTAAATAGATTTATATTATTGGCTGTAATATTTATTGTTTTGTTTTTAATATCGATGCATCCCTAATAGACAACCAAATGCATGTTGGCTTTTTGCATCGACACATTAATAGAAGACTGCACGGTAAAAATGAGTTTTCTGAAGGTTTTGTTGGTGAGGTTGGGATCTGTGATCACGCATGTGGAAACTGATTGGTCCGTAAAACCCTGGACAGTTGTGTTGTCATGACTGATCACGATCCTGGGCAATGACCTACTACACCAACTATCATGAATGAACACCAAACACCCAGCTTAGTGGATGTTTTATTTCCAGCGAATTAAAGAATTGTTCACACAAGAATTGTCATCATTTTTTTTATTATTATCCTTTTAACTAATTTGTGGATTTGTGCAGCAGTATTTAGTAACATTTCCTTTTTCTGAACTTCTTCATGGCAGTCTCTTCACTGAAAAGGGTCCCATCTTTCTCAGGTAGAACCAAAGCAACACAACTAGTGTTCTCATGTTAACTGTCGTGTTTTTATATACATATTAATGTCGGTATTCGTGGGTTTCAGTCTCTCCATTTCTCATTCATCATGCTTGAGAAGCTCTTCATTATCATCGTAACACTTTAGTTAAACGTGCGTGTCTCTTTTATTTAAGGCTGTGTATTCTGCAGCACTTGCTTGTAGTTGCAGCGCATGCTCAGTGCTCGTAAATGCAGACCCTCATCCCATTCGCTGGTGTGAGTTTGCTGTGATTTGTGTGCGTGTGTGTGTGTGTGTTTAAGGGTGGGAACTAATTGTCTTATATGTTTCAGACTGGAGTTTGAAAGACAGCAAAGAGAAGAACTGGAAAAACTGGAAAATAAAAGGTGTGTCATATGACTTATCAAACATTAAAATGCTAAATACATGTGAAACGTAATTGAGATAAAGCAGTCCTGTCCACTAATTTATGTTTAGCATTTTATATAAATCAGATTATGCAAATACACAAAAAAGCAAGCAGCATAAATTATTAAAATAAATCTAATATATATAGATAATTTTGACCCATAGAATGTTTTGTTTGATATTGCTACAAATATACCTGTGCTATTTAAGGGTCACATAATAATAATAATAAAGTGATTTGTAAAATAATTTTATTTACAATGAATGTTACACAGTAAATAATGATCCAATAATATATATTCAATTATATAAATCAATTTAAAATGAATGACCTGATCACTATTGTCTCCTCTGTTTTGTTGCTGCTGAAGGCGGCTGATCAAGGAGATGGAGGAGAAGCAGAAGTGTGAGAAGGCGGAGCTTGAGCGGATGCAGCAGGAGGTGGCGTCTCAGAGGAAGGAGTCTGAGCAGGTCCAGCTGCGCATCCGCAGACAGGAAGAGAGTCTGCGCAGACGCAGTCAGGACATCGAGAGCCGCCTCCGAGACTTGATCGCTGAGAAAGAGAAATTCCAGGTCAGACTGCTGATACTCAACTAGTTCGTTTTGATGCTTGCCAGCAGTGTTGGGGAAAGTTACTTTTAAAAGTTACTCCCTAATAAAGTTAAAACTGTGTTACTTTTTGTGGAACGTAAAAAAAGCCATAATCGTAACAACTTTCTTAAAAACCTTCTTGTCTTGGAGACAGTTTTATATGATATTGTTTGTTGTGTTCAGGAGGAGAGACACAGAGATCAGAAGGAGCAGGAGCAGCAGAAGCAGAGAAGACTTCAGCCAAAGCTGGAAGAGGAGGAGGTGCAGGAGGAAGATCTAGAGGAACAGGATGAAAAGGCTCAGGCCCAGCGAGAACGAGCAGAGCAAAACGAGCTCTTTCGTGAGCTGGAGCGACTCAAGCGAGAACGAGAGGAGCAAACCTTTAAACTCCAGCTGGAACGCAGGTGAACATGTCAAAGTCATTCATCTGCTGTTAACACTAGACATAGAAAATATGAGGAGTCTCAGTATTACATACAAGTGTTTGAAATCAATCCAGACTAACTTGCAGCTAAAATTAGTTATTTAAAATTGAAAGATTATTGTTTAAATATTTTTAACTTTACTACAAAAATAATGAAACACAAAAGTTATTAGTAAAAATAATTAAAATATTTTTAATACAATTATTTTTACAATAAATGTAAATATTTTAAACACTTTTAAAATGTGCGACATGTACTTGTGTGTAGGTTTACTTATTACTTCTTATTATTATTATTTATCATTATTTATCAAGTTCCCCTATTATGGGTTATGAAAGGTTCATAGTATGGTTTTGGAAATCCCAAATAACGGTGAAATGCATGCAAGCTCAAAAAACACTTTTTTTATTTTCTTATAATATGCATTTATTTTTACTTGTTCAACGACCCCCAAACGATTTTTGTAGATTTCATTTATAGCAGTGTTTGTGAGCTTTTAACGCTCCAAAAGCGACACCTAGTGGCAAAGAATGAATTAGCATTTTCATTCAGACCAACGTGAAAAGAGCAGATGTTTCATATTGACATGAAACAACTTGGGATTGGTTTTAAAAAAACCGCGTCATTTCAATCATTCAGAGTCAACTCTTTCTTTTGAGACAATAACTTAATACACAGTGCACTTTCAGATTTAAAGGCTTTCAGGATGTTTTCATTCACTTGTTGCACACTGCATGAGGGAACATTTTCAAAAAATCCGTAATAGAGGCACTTATTATTAAGTTAAAATAATGAAGTAAGTTCATTACCACTGTATGCACTCTAATATTGTTATAATATATTATGAGTATGATTATATTATAATTATTAGATATATATTTAGATGATTATACATTACATAATATATATACATTAATACCTGTATGCATAGTTTTGAAACCATGTCAAAATGAATGTGTTGAAGGCGTCTGGAGGAGCGAGAGAAGGAGCAGCTGATTCTGGTTGTGCGTCTGGAGGAGCAGCTGCGGGAGCGGAGCGAGGAGACGGCCGCTCTGCTCATGCCGGATGAAGCGCGACGACTGGAGGAGGAGAGGCGGACCCTCGCCGAGCTCAGGGAGGAGCTGCTCAGAGCCAAGGAGGCGCGGATCGATGGGGAGGTGGAGAGCGGTGAGGAGGCCCGGAGGAGCGCTCAGACGCGCTACCAACACTTCAAACAAATGCAGGTGGAGGAGCTGAGCTTGCTGGAGGATTCTCTGATCCAGCAGAAGGACCGGCTGGAGCGGGAGATGGCCCATGAGCGCACGTCACTCGGCCTGCTGCTGCACGCAAACAAGGACAAACAGAGACAGGTACAGGGTCCTTGTGTCCGAACTGAGGAACACCGAGGTGTTTTTAGTTTGCAAATCCACTGCACTTCAATAGTATTGTGATGTTAATTTCTAATTTCATTTTTTGATATGATTCAGTGCGACCGGTGTGTGGTGATTATTTTGAGATGGTTCTTTATAGTGAATCCGTAACATGCAGTGTGTTCTGATTCACAAACTAATGACTCTTCTGAGATTATTAGATTATTCTCTTGATATGATTTGTTTTTTAATTCATCAAAACATGATGCAGTGCAACCTATGTAGGCCAATTCAGCAGCAAATGACTTCTCACAGGATCTGTGTGGGCTGATTCACAAACAAATCAGTATTTTGAAATGATTCATTTTGGTGAATCTTTAACATGCATATATGCTGATTCAGAAACAAATGACTCTTTTAAGTTGATCTTTTTAGTCAACTAAAACCATATCGAAGGACTGGTGCAGTCTCATTAACAAACGCGGGATCTTTTGATACAATGCTTTTTAGTAAACAAAAACCTGATGACCTGTGTAGGCCAATTCACAAACAATTTAAACAGGGTCTTTATAGTGAATCTGTACCATTACTGGCGTAATTCTGATTCACTTGAGATGAGGTTATGAGTCTTAATGAGTTCATTAAGTTATGAATGGTTGAATTAAATTAGAGAATTAAACAAACGAAATAATTTAAAAGTGTTAGAAGACAGAGAATTTATTTTGGAAGTGTGGAAAAACGGACAGAATCAAGACTCCGTTCTTGCAGGTGCATGATATGATGGAGCGCGGAGTTCAGGACATGTCCTCTCTGAGTCAGGAGGAGGGTTTGATCCAGCAGGCCGAGTACAGTCTGCAGTTTAAAGAGAGGCAGCTCCAGTTTCTCTGTGAGAAACATCTCCCTGCTGTCTCAGAGGAGCGACAGAGAGCCCTCGAGCTCCTGGAGAGAGCCAGAGGAAGTGCAGGCTCTCCTGTTTTGGACACAAGTCCAGAAGAAATAGACAAAGAGCTGGATGAGACTCTATATCAGGTAAAACCGCTCTCTTTCTGTCTGGAGATGGACTCACTTGGATGAGTATTAGCGTCTTATACTCATGTGTCTTTTATACAACTCCGTCTGTTTGTTTTCTGCAGGTAGAGAAGGAGTTGGAGGAGAAGGAGGAGCGTTTGTCTCAGTACAGCGTGAGCGCCGAGCAGCTGCAGCAGCTCCAGCAGTCGTACGAGTTCACGGCGAACGTGGCCCGTCAGGAGGAGAAGGTTCGGAGGAAGGAGAAGGAGATCCTGGAGTGGAAGGAGAAACAGCAGCGGGAGGCTCTGGAGGCGGCGGTTGCTCGCTTGGAGAGAAAACACTCTGCCTACCGCAGGAGCCTCAGTCTGGAGCCGGACACTGAAGGGCCCCGAAAGAGGTCACAGTCTGCTTCAGGAACAAGCACTTTCAGGTTCACAGGAACACAAGACCTGGACCAGGACAGGTGTGTAGGTGTTTGACACGTTTGTGAAAGACACTTTTGATAATTATAAAGGTAGTTGGATATTTTTGTACTGTTTGAGACAATGATTAAGGGATGATTAAAAAAAAGTTAGGAATATTAAAAAATACAAATATTAATTACAAACAATAATTCTAGTGCTTTCAAATGATTAATCGCATCCAAAATAATAAAAGTTTTTCTTTACATAATGTATGTGTGTGTGCTGTGTATATTCATTATGTATATATTAATAAACATGTGTGTATTTATATTTAATATACTCAGAACACATATTTAGATTTTATTATTATTATAATTAAAATAATTATAATAATAATTAAATATGATTAATCATTTGACAGCACCTAACAATTGACATAAACATAATTATTAATATCATAAATATTAATATAATATAATAAAAAATACACTCAATTAATATGCAAATATGAGATTATGGTAAAATGAATTGTCATATGATTCATATCAAGATAAAAATATTTTGAAAGAAATTCATAAAGATTTTTACTTTAGAAAAACATTAAGAAATCAAATTATAACAATTACAACTATGTATTAATCATTTACAATAATTCATGTTTTAGTCTTTACCAGAAAGTGTAATGAAATGCTATTAAATTAAATGAATGTGACTAAAAACAAATAAATAAATGGTTGAACACCTATTTCATTAATATCCTTCCTTTTACACAGCCCTAAAATAAACATAGTTAAAGAAAAAAAAAAACCTTGCAGCTGCTGGGCATCCCTGTGATAAATCTAGCTCTGCTGTGTCTTTTCTTTCTCTCAGGATGGAGCGAGAGATCGCGCAGCTGAAGCAGAGGATCAGTGAGAGTGAAGGAAGTGTGCGGAGTCTCAGTGTGAGCGGGGAAGAAAAAAACAATGCAAACCAGTCGCCCGTCAGCCCCATACAGACCCTCCCCACTGTCCTGTCCATAGGAGACGAGAGGTACTGCCTTCACTGCTGCTCAGCATCTCAAACAAGCATGTACTGCATGGATTTGTTAGTATGTCGTTTTATTATTGGCTGAATTGGTCATTGTCCTCTCAGGATTAATGCATATATCGAAGAAGAGGTTCAGCGGAGGCTGCAGAAATGGAATCTTTTGAACAGAGAGAACAACAACACACTCTCACTGTCTTCAGACTCACTGCAGGTATAACCCTACAGCTAACACACACACACACAGACTAACTTTAAACCGCAGCACACACGGACAGACATGTATACAGAAAAAATTGTGTATTGTAAATAGAGTTTTGCTTTTTAAAGCATAGGTGCATATCAATGCTGCCGTTGTTTATGAAAATGATTAAGTGTCGTTGAATGTCCCTTACAGACCCTCCCCCTTAATTACATTTTTAATTAAAATAATAAATTAAAGCTAAAATAAAATTCATACAAACATCAAATATGTATACAAATTTAAGTGAAAATTATTAAATATGTCTGAACTACAATTAATATAATTTATATAAATTAAAACTAAAAAGAAAAAAGTGCTATATGAGAAAATATTGATATTAGTCAAATTAAAATAAGAAAAAAAAAAGAAAAAAAAAGCACAATTAAATTAGCCACTGTTTGTAACTGCTTTCTGAGAGATGGCGTCATGCTCAATAGACACATTAAAAGCCATAGAATTGTTTCTGGCCTCAACAAAGTTGTTTAACTCTGCAGGAGGAGGAGCAGGATAGTGAGGGTAGCTCTGTTAGATTGACGGATGAGGTAAGCACAGGCCTCAGCCAATCAGCACCTGCCAAGCGCACGCTGATTTGCATGATGTAGCCTTAATTTGCACAATCTCTGATATCAGTAGATTGGGTCTTTCCTCTTCGGTTTTCCTTTTTTGGGAGCATGCAGCCTGCCCTCCGATGTCTTTTCTAGATTTATTTCTCCCTTTTCTGTAATCAAACTCCTTTGTTTTGCTACCCCACTGATGGGAAATGACAAACAAGTGCTTGCTTGACCACCTAAAATCATCTACTAGTAATTAAGACTGCTTACATTGTTATACGACCCTAATAAAATGTTTCATTTTCTCAGGACAACGATAAAAAACGCAGCGATCAACGCAAACTGAAATATGAGGTATTGTCTTGTGCGTTTATTTCATTAGCGCTTCAGTTGAGGATGTTTTCTGACCTTAATTTCCTGTCTTTCCTCAGCGGCTGGTGTCGATTCCTCTGGATCCCAGCGCTGAGAGTCTTAAAGATCCGCTGAAGATCAGTATTCCCCGCTACGTCCTGTGTGGTCAGGGAAAAGATGAACACTTTGAGTTCGAAGTCAAGGTTGGTCTTGGTCACAATCGCTGCATTATCTTTCAGAGCGTGTGGTGACGTCTAGACCAAATGAATGGTCTGAAGGGTCATGTTGGATGTTTGAGATTTGGGTCTTTGTCCTGTGTTCAGATAACTGTTTTGGATGAGACGTGGACGGTGTTCAGAAGATACAGCCGCTTTCGGGAGATGCACAAATCTCTGAAGCTGAAATATCCAGAGGTATGACTTACGTATGTGTATATGAAGAGTTTATTTGCAAAAACAGATAACTCAGATAACAGATATTTGTATTTGCAGTTGGATTGAGACGAAATGGAATGCACAACGAAAATACATGATTTTTGAGAATTGATGCTAGCTTTACAAAGGTTATGGGTTTGATTCACAAAATGCATCAGAATGCATTGTAATTTGTAATATTGCATTGGATGAATGTATAAATGTAAACATATAAGTGCTTTCAAATGATAAATGATTATAAATTGCGATTAATCACATCCAAAGAAAAGTTTTTGTTTACTTATTATGTATTTATATTGTGCATTTTTTATTATGTATATAGAAATACACACACATACTATTTTCTAAATGTTTACATGTGTATAAATGTATATATTTATATTCTATTTCTATTTTTATATACATAATAAATATACACAATAGACACACATATATTATGTGACAAGACTAATTGTTTGACAGCACTAAAACATTTAAAATTAATTCCAATATTTAATTTTTTTCCCACATTTATTTTTCATATTTTTTCTTTTTTTAAATATCTATATACCTCACCCATATATATATATATATATATATATTATTTTTATAGTTATTTTTACATGCAGTTAAAATTCATCCATGCATATGTGTAAAAAAAAAGATCAAATTCATTCATGTAATCTGTCAACTTTTCTGTATTTTTAATTTATTTTAAATACAGAAATATACAAATATACAAATTAAATTTTATGCAAATTGTCATGAGTTTTTGGTTTGTTTTTGGTCCTACTTTATTCTGTGGTGTTGTTGTGAGCGATGTTTTAAATTGTGAATCTTGTTTTAGCTTGCGGCTTTGGACTTCCCTCCCAAAAAGATTTTTGGAAACCGAGATGAGAGAATGGTTGCGGAGCGCAGGAATCAGCTGGAGGTAATCAGACGTGTTTTCAGTCGATCACTTGTGAATGAGACACTTCTGAAGAAGCTGATGATGTCGCTGTGTTTTCCCAGCAATACCTGCGGAACTTCTTCTGTGTGATGATGTCACCCTCCTCCTCTTCTCCTCTGAGAACAGACAAGTTTGAACTACACCTCTCAAAACACGCCGTGTGCAGCATCTCTCCTTTCTTCAAGAAGGGAGTGTTTGACTACAGCAGTCACGGGACGGGCTGATACACACACACACACACACACACACACACACTAAAGTACTAAAAAACACTCATTTACATAAATACAAAGGAAATGTTATAGAAAAAGATTTACATTAAGAAAACCTGATTTTGTAACCATTATTTTCCAACATTATTTTCATGGCATTTTTCCAAATCAAATTCAAAATATTAAGCATATTGATTTTTTTATTTCTGCGGTTCTGTCTAGTTGTGGTTCTCATAATACAGAGGGTTTTTTTTTTTAAAAGTTTTGTATTCAACTTAAACAATTTTTTTATTATTATTTTTATTAGTACTGCTGCCAGATGATTAATCGTGATTAATTGCTTCCAAAATAATTTTTTGTTTAAATAATGTGTGTATATTTATTATGTATATATAAATACACACACATGCATTTATATATTTAAGAAAAATGTTGTTTATTATAATATTTATGTATAATATAAATGTATATAG
>JAUMHP010000001.1:3609568-3620240 GCA_032361065.1 Enteromius trimaculatus | reverse complement strand
CCCCCCCCCCCCCCCCCCCCCCCCCCCCCACCGGTACCAAAATATATATTTGGCTGCACAACTGTTTCCAAGATTGATAATTCTAGTAATAAATCAGCATGTTAGAATGATTTCTGAAAGTGACACAAGACTGGAGTAATGATACATTGTATCACAGGAATAAATTACATTTTAAAATATATTCACACAGAAAATTAATTTTAAATTAAAAAAAAAAAGTTATTTTAAATTTAAATAATATTTCACAATATTACAGTGGATTTTTCAATCTAATAAATGCAGCCTTGATGAGCAGAAAAAACATCTTTAAAACCATTAAATATCTTACTGTTTTAAAACTTTTGAACGGTAGTGTGTATTATAGTTAAAATAAACTAAATAAAATAAAATGAAAAGAATTTATAGATGGGTGTTATGTAATACTAACATATTTATATATGTATGTTTTGTCAGTGTATATTAATGATTCATGTACATTTCATTGCTTTTTTTTTTTAGGACTGAAGGAAACAACTGAGAAGCTGGTGCAGAAAAAAATGGAGGGCAAAGATCAGCTGACTCCATGGGAGCAGTACCTGCAGAAGAAAAAGGAGAAAAAGAAAGAGAAAAGGAAAGGAAAGAAGGTAAATGTGTTGCTGTAGTATGTCCTTCATTTCTGTCCTCCTGACTCACACACATGCTCTTTTGTCTCGTGCAGAAAACAGCGGAGGCAGAGCCTGAGATCAGTGATGATGAACTTCCTGCTGATGTTGACCTCAATGACCCCTTCTTCAAAGAGGAGCTTGGCTCGACGGGTTGGTGATGAGTTTAGTGATGAGTTTCTCACATTCATTAAGGAAGTACTACAGCTTATCCTCTCTGTATGTTCTCTGCAGCATCTCTGAAAAATAAAAAGAACAAGAAGAAGGCTGAAGAGCGGACACCGGAAGAGCAGGAAGAGCTGGAGAGACAGAGGGTGTGTTTCTCTCATGTTCATGAATGTGTGTTTGTGGGTAACGTATGATTTTTTAACAGCTGTGTCGTCTCATCTAGGCTGAGATGGAGCTGCTGATGGACGACGAAGAAGACGACAAACACAAACATTTCAACTACGACAAAATCGTAGAGCAGCAGAACCTGAGCAAGAAGAAGAGGAAGAAACTCCTGAAAAGCAACACGCCTCTAGAGAAGGACGACTTCCGGGTGGACGTTCACGACTCGCGCTTCCAGGCTATGTTCACGTCCCATCTCTACAACCTGGACCCGTCCGACCCGTCCTACAAGAAGACCAAAGCAACCCAGAGCATCTTAGAGGAGAAACAGAGACGCAGAGAGGAGCAGCAGCACAGCCAGGAGGAGGCGCTAAAGAGCAGAGCTGAGCCGGAGAAAACAGAGGCACCTTCATCCTCATCTAGAGTCATGGACCCCAGCTTATCACTGCTCATCAAATCCATCAAGAACAAAACTGAACAGTTTCAAGCACGCAAGAAACAAAAGACACAATGATAACAGGAGACTGGAGTCTGAAGTGGATTCATTGCTGGTTTATAGAACCGAGCTGGGTCTTTGTGTGTTACTTTAGTGGCTAATTTGTGCTTGGAGATAATAAACATCATACTTTCTCCTAGTTCAAAATGGGTAAAAATGTCAAGGGTTTGTTTACACAAACATACAAATCTCATGAGCTGCTGCTTCTGACCGCTGTTTCTAGATCAGAAATGAAATATTGACGGATTAGTTGGTTTCATGAGGAGTCATTAGCAATGAAATGAGAACCATGTTGTAAATCACACACCCCCATCCAATAAAAAATGTTTTGAAATCAAAAAAATTAAGTCATGCATAATTACTATTGTAATTTTAATGTTTTCTGTAAAAAATAAATAATACTATTTCTTTATTTTACAGCATAGTATTATTACTAATAGTTTATTTAATATTAATTAACAAAATAAACATTTTATTATATCATCATCGTCACTATAGTTAATACCTAGTAGTAGTCATTTTTTTTGTAGACAAAAATTAAACTAAAAACTAAGGTTATTAATTATTAGAAGTTGCAATAGTAAGGTATTCTTAGTCTAAAGTGTAAATATTTTCAGATTTGTCAATGATTTTATTTTGATTCCATACTTCGATTGTATTTAGAGCTTGCAGAATACACAAGAATATGTGCACTTAAGCCCGATGTGAAGAAATAGTCTCAACTTCTACATACATATATTTTCAAATAGATGTTGCTATTGCGTTTTTCTGCTGTGGCAAAAATTGATGGATTTTTAAAAATGATTTCAGGTAGTGTGTAACACAGTTCTAAGTGAATAAAAACATCATGTAAAGTTAAAAAACTGAAAACACAGCTTGTATGAAGTTATTGTCTCTCTGAAACCATTGAAACGAGTCATTTTTAAAACGAATCCCAAGCCGTTTCATATTATAGACAATGTGAAATATTACCCGCCAACTTTTCGCCTTGGTCTGAATAAAAATGCAAATTCATTCTTCACCACTAGATGCTGCTTTAAAGGGGGTCATACAAACCGGTTTTCCACAAGCTAATATGATTATTTAGGGTCTTAATGTAAAGTTTGTAATATCCCTCTGTTCTGTGTACTTCCCCTTTAAATCTTCACCAACTCCACTGACTCCGCCCCTCTTTTCCAGAAGCTCTCAGAGGATCTTTTATTAACTGTATTCATTGTGAAACTTGCTAATTAGTACATTATTATGAAAGGCACTTTGCAAAGATTCATTAAGAACATTATCCTCACTGCTTCCGTAGGTGAGGCTGGATCATGAATGATTCTCGCGAGCATAAACGCATTCGGGTTGATCAAGTGGGCGTTTCTAACGTTTTTAACGTTAATCCTCTGCGTCTTCAGTCACTCAGATATCGGGAGTAAATCACTACTGTTCTGTTCATTAATACATTCAACAACAAAACACCGGCTCGCTCAGGGCGGGTCTGAGGTAAGACACCAGTTCAGTCTGTGTGACACGCTGCTGTCAATCAACTATTATGGGAGTGGCCTCACACCGTTTGAGAATGGCTTGATTTCAGAAGGGGCAACTTATTTTTAATAAATTAAAAGAAAACTACCAATTTATCATTGTAGGGTGGTTGTGTACGCACACTCCCAACACACATTTCAGTCCAAACAGCTTGAAAAGGTGCATGTCCATGTATGACCTCTTTAAGTAAAATCGACCAATCACTGAAGGGCTTTGGAAAAATTAATTGTTAATCGTTTAGGTGTCCTTGAACAAAAAAGCAGCATACTATAAGAAAATTAAAGTGTTTTTTCACCTTCCATGCACATCAACCTGTTTGGGACTTCCAGAACCAAAATATGAACATTTCATAATTTATAACAGGGGCACTTAAAAGGGATCAAAATGACCTTTTTTTTATGTCATCATTTACTAACCCTTTCCAAATTTACGAGTTTCATATGCAGAAAATATATTATTCCTCAAAATCTTTAAATAACCTCCTGTGAGCTACTTGAAAAGTCTAAAAAAAGTCAAATACTCGCCTCCAGGAAGAGATTAGATTTACTGTAGTTTCAGAGAGTCACCTTTAATGAAAAACAGACCGAGAAGTTGGAGTTAAAGTTAGTTTTATTCATGTTGACACGAACGCCGCTCACACATTCAAAGAAGTCTGTTGGCACTTTCACAGGCACCTCCTTTTCTACATAACAGAAGAAACAGGCTTCCTCACTCATGCCATATATATCAAAATACAGCTGTGAATGAATGACTGAAAACCTCCCACACTTAAAATTCCAGTCAATGCGACCAGTGCTCAGAGCATGTAAAAACATCTCAACTCACGGTCCAGGAATTAGTGTAGTGTACATGTAGGAACCGTTTGGGTAGTAGTTCACATCATTAAACCCAATCCAGGAAAAAGGCACAAATTACAGTTTAATGTCAATAACACAAGGTTCGATTTGACCAAATAAAGCTGCAACCCAGTCCAGATCACAAGCATTTCAGAAGTAAAACCAACAAAATCTAATCACTATAGATTGTGACACAGTGTTACAAGAAACAGCTACTTTATGAGAAATAGTGCAATTAAGGTTTGACACGTACACACACATACACCATCTGAAAGAGCTGGAGTGTTATATTTTTATCACCACAGTACAATTTGTACAGTTCCTGAAGCAAATGCTGTTAAAAAAAATGATTGACAGGCCGGACTGCTGGGCGACTAACTGGCCTTAGTAAACAATGTCACTGCCACTATGATTTTGTGGTCCCTATATGGCTCCTTTAGTGTCTGTGATTTTTTTTCTCTCCCCATTGATTGCAAAAACAGATTGAGTCGTGCACCGTAGTTTTAAACAAATATGACAAAATAATCACCCTCAGGCCATTCAAGTGTTTTTTGGCTGTTTGGACTCTCATTCTGACGGCACCCATTCACTGCAGAGGACTTCCCTAATGGGTCCTGAACTCATCTACATCCTGGATGGCCTGAGAGCAAGAACATTTACAGTAAATATTAGTTTTTAGGTGAACTGTTCCTTTAACAAAACCCATGTTGCAGTTTGAGTTCATAATAGTAATAGTGATATTATCTTAACCAGCACCACTAGTTCTCTCTCTCCTTATCTCTTCTCTCAGTCTTTGTAAACCCCTCTTAACTTCACACCGCTTACATACAATGTTGTGTGGCACCAAAATGTTATAAAATATAGGATTACATGAATATTAAGTAGAGAAAATATGTTTTTTTTTTTTTTTGCGAAACGCTTCTGGACAAATTGTGCTTCACGTGTTAAGTAAAAAAATTATACAAATACTTTAGAGCTCAGTAAAATACAGTTTCATTACGATACGACACACGAGGCAATACAAATGTGATTCTGTAGAATAAATCAAGTGTGTGACTTCAAGATATTAAATCATCTTTCTCAAGATAAACACAACATGTCTGCTGTTAGTCAGTAAACATCAGCAAATGATTATTTAGCTGTCAATCACATGAAAACATGAACCTCACACGACCTGTAAACCGAAAAGAAAGGCTCCTTTACGGTTTTACCAACACTCAAAAAACTCACTTCATCAAGCACGTTATTTGTCTTGAAACGTTTTATCTTTAGCTGACATGTTCTTATTAGTGTCTTTTAATTATGCTTCAAGATAAAGACTTATCCATTAATCTCATCTCTTGAAATATGTCACATAAAAATGAAAATGAGATCATTTACTCAACCTCATGTGATCAGGGTCACTTACAAGTGATCTTAAGTCATATGACAGCTTTTATGTGAGGACATTTGTCATTATTGATTAAATATTCATTCATCCAGCTGGAAATGAAACTAAAAAAACCTTAAAACCTTTGTTCATCAAAAGTTTGGGGTTGGTAAATTTGTTTACAGTAATACTGTAAAATATCACTAGAATTTAAAATAACTGTTTTCATATATTTGAAGATGTAATTTATTTCTGTGATGCAATGCTGAACTTTCAGCATTACTCCAGTCTTCAGAGTCACATGATCCTACAGAAATAACTCTTAAATGCTGATTTGCTGCTCAAGAAGCATTTCTTATCATTATGAATGTTGAAAACAGCTGTGCTGCAGCTGCTTAGTTTTAATTATTGCTTATTAAACTATTAGAAGGTTCAAAAGAACAGCCTTTATTTGTAATACCTTTTGTAATTTGTTTAATGGATCCTCGATGAATAAGAAGTATTCATTTATTATTTAAAAATACAGTAGACAATGTTTGAAGTGGATTAAAGTTGTCCTAAATAAAAGAACTGACTACTACAGTATTAACCCCAAACTTTTGTACGCTGTAAATCACAGCTCGGTAGTGCTTTAATTCCTCCGGACTCTGTCAACCATTGATCCTGGATTGAAAACAGCAGGATGAAATACGTTTGAGGTTGAGTAAATGATGCCCAAACGTCTTGGTTTTTTTTTTAGGTGCACAAACACTTCTAATATAGTCTATATGGATTGTCAGTAATATCTAATAATCTGTTGTAGCCTCTGAGCAAATTCTGAGCAGCACTTCATTAAAGAACAACAACATTGGGTTCCAACTACGCCCTCTTCTCAAGCGTAAAATATGAGTTCAGGGATCTGCCCCCCCTGTACACCCGTCCCGTTGGTGCTGTCTGACGAGCACTGGAACTGGAAGGTCACCTTCCCGCACTGGACCTCCGTCATCCCCTCCTGGCCGAAATAGCTCAACTCGTTTCCGTCCAGAACCACGCTGGCTGTGTAGAAAGTGTCGGGCTCGATCTGCACCGGATACTCGAAGAAGACGGGGAAGGTGTTGCTGGAGCCGTCGGAGAAGTACTTCTTGATGGCGACGCCGAGCGTCACCCCCTGCCGCTTCAGCTCGATCTTGGCCTGGTACTCAGCTGAGCCACAGCTGGAGCCGTACAGGCCGAAGCCGGCGATGAAGACGCGCTTGTCCACGGCGAACTGGATGCTGTCGCAGCGGCCGCGGTAGCGCCACTGGTTGCTGCGGTAGGCGCAGGACTGGAAGCGGTGGCACCTCTGTGGCGTTAACCCCTTGCGTGGTTTGCAGACAAACTTCAGCTCCGGTTTCTTGGCCGCCGTGTACCACAGGAAGATATCGTTGGTCTCGTTGAGCGTCAGCACGCCGGACTGCGCCACCCCATTGGCGAAGTCATCCAGCGCCATCGCCGGGATCCGTATCAGGTAGATGTTCTTCCCCAAAACGAGCCGCTTGTTCTCAATGCTGGGCTGCAGCTCCTGCCGGTGGCACTCGGCCTCCGCCCAGCTCAGCGCCGCCTCTAGCACCACCATCTCCTTGGCGTTGAGCGTCTCGCGGTGCAGGATGCTCTCCAGGGTCTGAGCGTCAATGTCGCAGAAGCCCTCGGAGCGTAGCGCCAGCTCGGCCTGCGCGTCGATCACCTCCCAGCAGCGCTGCGTCAGGTCGGGCTCCTCGAACAGGCAGCTCTGGGAGAGCAGGACGCAGGCGTTTCGTGCGCTCAGGCTGGTCTCCAGGAAGTTGACGCAGGCGCGGGCCAAGTGGGGAACGATGTACTTCTTGGCGGCATATAGAGTGGCGAGGACGGTGTCGGCACACAGGTCGATCTCGTCACAGTAGATGTACCTGAGAACAGAGCGATGCTGTCAGTGAAGCAAATGAGAGACAAACCAAAACTAAACATCCTCTCAAGTTTCTAAACTAATAACCATTTCATTTGTAAAGGAAAACAATAAAAATGACATTTATAAAGTTAGAAGTAAATTAATTTAAAATGCATTCTTTTATTTTAATGAAATAATGCAGTTACACAAAGGATATTTTTATCCTTAAAGACCTCATAACATAAGAAATTGTAGCTTTTGTAATGCAAAAAATATAATTTCTAAGCATTTAATAATAATAAAAATAATTTTAAAAAAAACTCACTTTATTGGTCCTAACTTTAGATTTTAATAGATATCTTAAAAACATGTCACGGCATCATCGCTTTAGTACTGAAAAAATATTAGAACTGTGAACGCATAAGAGATATATATATATATATATATATATATATGACAAGAATGTGCGCATGTAAATAAAATAAAAAAACACCCTAAATCTATAATCTATATGAAGTATATAATTTACTTTTTTATGTGTATTTATATACACAGTAGTCAACAATTGAAGTGTTGACTTCACAGCTCGAAGTTCATCATCAAAAAAGTTCATTAAAGTTGTTCTAAGACAAGAACAAATCTTGGTTTTGGTTTTAGGGCAACTTTGTTGAAAGGTTTTGATCAACTTCAAATGTTGACTACTGTACATAGTAAATATACACAGTACACACTAGAACCCGACCGATATATTGGCAGGTCGATATTATCGGCCGATATTAGGCATTTTCCAAACTATCGGTATCGCCATTTATAATGGCCGATAAATGAATATTTAAAAAATAAAATAAAAACGGATGAAACACCCTTACTGGTAACTTTGATTTGGTTGTTGTTGTTATTGTGTTTTTGTTCAACAGACTTTTAAAGTTTCATATCTAAAATTTTATACATTTTATTTATCTGAACTTTAATATATTAAAGATATATTTGATGTTTCCGTTGTGACAATAATATTTTAATGAATACTCAACTACAAATAACTATTCTTGTATTAAATCCTGCCTCTGCTGGACTGGACTATTGAGGATTGAATGATTCAGTACACTACCTCATATACTGTTAGCAATTTATATTTTGCTGTTGTTGTTATTTATCAGAACTTAACAGAATTTGTCTCCAGTCCTATTCAAAGTTATATTTATGAAACTTACCAAGTCTTTTAAAACTGGTAACTTTGATTTGGTTGTTGTTGTTTTTGTTCAAAGGACTTTATGTTTCATATCTTAAGTTTGTATTTTATTTATCAGAACTTTTATATATTTTGATGTTCCTCTGTTCTGTTGTGACAATAAAAGAAACAAGTTTCTTTTTAAAATGCATTATCACATTATGTTAGTTAAAACTCATAAATAACTACAAATAACTAATGTTAAGGAAATCTGTTAATGTTTTGTTGCACGTTTCTGAAATAAAAAAATAAATAAAATATCGGCCGATATATCGGATTTTACAACCAACTAATTTATGTATTGGTATCAGCCTTTTTAGTTTATAGGTTGGGCTCTAGTACACACACATATATTACATAAACAAAAACATTTATTTTGGATGTGATTAATCGTTTAACAGCACTACTTATTTAACTAGAAGAAAAAAAATCACTAGTGTTCTCAGAATGTTGGACCCCATGTGCTTTTTTCATGAATGCATCATATAAAAATGTGAAAAAATGCCATGTTTCATTAATAGGTTTGACAACCGTACTTTAACATGGCCAGGAATGATGCTGGCTCCACATCAGGGATCCGGATCTCATCTTTATCTTCAGCCAGTTCTCCGTAGAACATGGCATGAAATACAGAGCTACCCACAGCCAGGACATACTACAAGAGTAAAAGACAACGGATTCAGAAAGAGATTATAAGCATCACTCAAAAACATGTCCTGAGTCATACTTCAACCCAAAATAAAAAAAAGTTGCTTTTGCATTATATAAATAAAAAAACACTTAACTACACTATTTCCGTTCTTTCAATTATTGTATTTACTGGATTCATAGTCTGTGTATGTCACACGGCTGAACTGTGGTAATACTGTACCTTGTGTCCCGGCACTCTCTGGGTTCCTCCGGGAGGTCCCACCACAAAATGAATATCGGCCATCAGCTCGTTGTTGAACATGACTGCGTTTCTGCAGAGAACAAACAAACAAGACCCTTACATCCAGTGCCATCAATGCAACATCACATGCTGTCTAGGTAGGCAGCACAAGAGAGCAGTGCACAAGAGCAAGAGTTATTCACCTCTCTCTGATCGTGGGATACAAGCCCTGCCAGTTACATCCCTGAATGGTGTTGTTGTTGCTGACGTTCTGCTGCTGGTACTGTTGAACAGCGCTGGGTGCGACAGTGGGCAGTTTTTTGGCAGGAAACAGCTCAGCGGCCATTTTACCAACACATGTCAATTAATCAAGAGGATTTCATTGCAGAGGATCTGGCAACCTGTGGAAGACAAAACACTCCAGATATTCAGAAATATTCACAAAAGCATTTATAAGACACAATTTGCTAAAAATTACTCTTTTTTTTATACATTTACCCTTTACCATTACTACACAACACGTTATTAATTGTAGTTATGGAGTTTATGACATCATCAAATCAAACTGTCATTAGCAACCATTACATCTGTTTTGATTTATTTTTTAATAGTTTATCCATGTTATCTTAAACATAGCGTACTTTAAACTTGCGCTAATTAAAGCAGTTCACATTTCAAAAAATAAATTAAATAAAAAGTTACGTTAATTCACATTCATTGCTTGACTCGCATCAACACAGTTAGCAATAACAGCTAAAGCAGCGATACCCATGAAAACATCACTAAATAGCAAAAATACTGTTTAATAAGTGTTCGGATGATCTACAATCTAGACCGCATTTAGTAAATGCTTTGCTAGGTGTAACATCGATGATGATCTGAATTCAGATGCAAGCAACAGGAAATAAACAAAAGCAGCCATCGGGCTCACAAACCTATACAATCTCTAAAACATCAAACTAAAACAGCATCTCGACATGCCTGCGCTTATTAACTGATAACAGTTGAACAACAATAATTACCAGAGGCTGATTAGTGCAGCAGGTTTAGTGATAGAGTGAGGAAAGTTTGCAGCTGGTTTGCACATCAACATCCTCCATGACCGGAGGATCCGCCTGACAGACTGCGCATGCGCCGTTAACACTTTACAGATAAATACTATTACAGTTTTTCTCACTTGCTAAAACACAATTTTTGAAACCTTTCTCCATTTTCTGAAACCATTAAACACAAAATCTTATCTTCAAGCACTATTTACAAAACCTCTGACTCCTCGTGCAAAATGAAACTTTCGCCTCAAAACAGTTTTACCTGTGTTCAAAATCAAGCAGTCAGTAAACAATACACCAGAGAAAATAGAAAACACATTGTTCAAAACATTTTTAATCTCAAAACAAATGTAATATTTTTCCGGTTGTTCTAACGATATATCCTACCTTATCAGATTTTGCTACCTCCAATGAAAAATATGGGTAGCACAATTTGATATCAG
>JAUMHP010000001.1:3566925-3579070 GCA_032361065.1 Enteromius trimaculatus | reverse complement strand
CATTTATTACCCCCCCCCCCCCCCCCCCACACACACACATATGTTGGTTTATGGGGACTCTACATAGGTGTAATGGCTTTTATACTGTACAGACTGTGTGCGCTATTGCCCTACACCAATCCTACACCTAAACCTACCCCTTTCAGGAAACTGTTTGCATTTTTAGATTTTTAAAGAGGATGTTTTTTAAGCCTTTTAAATTATGGGACATAGGCAGTGTCCTAATAAACCACCATCATTAAACCCATGCCATTAAACAAATATGTGAACCACACACACACACACACAAATATATACAGTATGTTAAATTTAGATGTATAAAAAACACACACATATAAATATATATATATAGTATTTTTTTTGTTTAAATTCTTGTACCATTTTATATTTGTGTATGCATGGTAGAAGAAATCCGAAACACAACACTTTTCACTATTGCATTATGGTGTGATGTTTCCAGCGTCATGCGGGTGTGTGAGGAATCGTCTGGCTCTCAGGTAAACAGCGAGCATCTGTGACAACCTGGCACTGTCTCTGTCCTCCTGTATTTCTGAAGGACAGGTTTGGGTCAAGACAGTTATTTCTCCTAAACCCACGAGCCACACACACTTCACACACTCCTCTCACAATTTACAGCCCTTCGGCCAAATACCTCACCGCTGTGCTGGATTCTGGCTTGCCCTGAAAAAATTACTACGATATTCCTCTGCCCAATAGTAAACAAAGTCTATAGTACACTGCTCTTAAAGGAACCGTTCAAATCTGTCATTGTTTTCTGTTTACATGTCCATAAAATAATACATGAAATAAGCAGAACGTCTGAGCTACCTCAAAATCTGATCATATAAGGGAACATTCGTGATACTTTTAAGCTTTTATATATCTGTGTTGGTGGTGTAAATTGCATTTTATTCCGCCTAATATCTGCTTTGGTGTCTTGGAGACCTTTCGCCTTTAAGCCATTACACAAATCCGCTTGTTGTGATCCGATTTCGTGTGCGTGTCAGGGTTGTGTAAGCTGGCGAAATTTCACAGGGGCCTAATTAAACCACAGCTGCCCGCTAAAGTGTGCATTTCTCTCTGTCTCCTGCTCCTGAAGGCATCAATGGTCAAGTCATAGAGAAAGCGGTCCAGTCGGGCATGATCAACCCAAACCGTCAGTGGCAGGTCTTGAAACACAACGGCCCCACGGCTCAGTTCCAGTACCAGATTAGGGTGACCTGCGACGAGCACTACTTCGGCTTCGGCTGCAATAAGTTCTGTCGGCCCAGAGATGACTTCTTCGGCCACTATACCTGCGATCACAATGGAAACAAGACCTGCTTGGAGGGATGGGCTGGCCCAGAATGCAACACTGGTAAGGGGTGGAGCCTATATTAGACTTACAGTGCTGTTGTGTGTGAATTTGCGGATTTCTATTAAAAACATTTCATATTTGATGACTGTTTACACTGGGCACAGTAAAGTTTTATGTGTGCGCACTACTGTTTTAATGTTTGAGGTTGGTTGAACTGTTTTAATGTTTATGAAAAAGGTCTCTTCTGCTAACCATAGGTGCATTTGTTTGATCAAAAACACAGTAAAGCAGTAATATTGTAAAATATTATTACAATTTAAAATATCTGTTTTCTATTTGATTTATATTTTAAAATGTAATTTATTCCAGTGATGTAAAGCTGAATTTTTCGCATCATTACTCCAGTCTTCAGTGTCACGTGATCCTACAGAAATCACTCTGATATGCTGATTTTCTGCTCAAGAAAATGCTGCCTAATATTATATTATATTATTGGCTACAAGTTGTTCTGTTCAAGTAAAACTAATAAAAAAAAAAACAATGGAAAAAATCACTAAAATTGGTTGTTCAAAAAGTGTGGGAATGGGATTTAGGCTCGGTCAGAATGGGCTCAAACTGGCTCTGAATCACTGACCTCACGGGGATGTTGTTATTTGAGATTGTCCCTATCACAACAAAGCTTTGGCTCACACACACACACACACACACACACAGCATCACGTCTGCCTGCTAGTGTGTGTTAATGTTTGATACGGTGTGGGTTTGCGACAGTATTAGGGTGGATTTTATCTCTGTAATAGTGTTTATTCCCTCATTCACTCCCGCATTAAGAAACACGAGTAGAGGGGAGGAGAAATGACATCATGTTGGCAGATGATGTACAGAGCGGCTGGGATGGCGTGATGAGCGAGAACTGCTGAGATCACACAGATGGAGCTGATAGCAGTAACCATATTCCTCTTTCTCTCTTGTTTTCTTAGCCATCTGTAAGCAGGGCTGCAGCACTGAGCATGGCTCCTGTAAAACGCCTGGAGACTGCAGGTAATGCATAGCATTTATTTATACAGATGATGGATTTATTGATTCTTTTCCAATATCAAGTGAACTGACCTATGTCTAAATAGGCAAAAACTAAAAGCCCATAGCCTCAGTAGTAAACTCAACTAAACCCAATTTTCTGCATTGGCCTACTATTAAGTGACTTATTTTGAACACCACAGTGGCAACATATAAAATTCCATCACTAGGGCTGAACAATTCTGTCATTTTATTTTTATTTTTACTTAAATTATATTATATTGATTATTGCTGCTATTAAAAATAATATACAAAATAAGAAATATTTGAATTGTAAAATACTTTTTCCTTTAAAATAGCTTTTTTCATGTTTAACTTTTAAACCATAAGGCTTTTATTTTGGCAGAAAACTGCAGGAAATCCTCCTTACAAATTAAATTTTTACATTAAAGATAATACAGTTCTTAAAATAGCAATAAAATGCACAAATAATCAGTAAATTGGTCTTTTAATTAGGATTTGTTTTGTAATTAAACTGTGTTTTACCCATATTTTTAAGAATCAAATTGTTTGTATTCAACATTAAGTGTGTGATTTGGTTTTTTTTACAATGCATTATACGATTTCCTCATTGGGAAAAAAATTAAATCTAATGGCCTAACTAAGTCTGAAAAAACAGCATAAGGTTGCCAGAAGCAGACAGTTGTGAAGGATTTTTACTCTGCTTTAAAAAGTACTTTTCAAGTGTCTATACTTCATCAGGGAGTTTTTCCAAAACATGCTTAACTGCATTAGAAATAATACTACTTTTTTACTTTTACTCAAGTAAAAGTAATTCAAATATTTACTTGAGTCCAAGAAAGTACTGCTTTTTTAATGTTCTTAAGTATTAAAGGTAAAAACAAATACTTTTATTTCTGAAATTGTGCACCTCTGAATAAGCCACATAGCAGCCTTTGCATTGTAAGCGAGCACATACTGTAATGCCTTAGAATCATGTCTACACTGGGTATTGCAGCAGTCACATTATGCCAGTGTTTCCTTGTCTCAGTGCATATGATACAGTGTTTTCAGAGGTGATGTTCTGCCCTTCACAGGTGTCTGTACGGCTGGCAGGGCGAGTACTGTGACCAGTGTATCCCTCATCCTGGCTGTGTGCACGGCACCTGTGTCGAACCCTGGCAGTGTCTGTGTGACACCAACTGGGGAGGGCAGCTCTGTGACAAAGGTAATTCGGTTCTATTCTATTACGTTCTGTTCTGTTATATTCCATTCCATTCTATTTTATGCTACTATATTCTAATTGTCAAATTGTATTTGGTGTGAAGAATATTCTACATTCATGGACGTATTGGTGAAAAATCCTCATGCATGAAATTCTGTTCAATCTGATTTTTCCAAAGAAGAAAAAAAGTTTGATAGATGTCTTCTTGAGTGCAAAGTTTGTATGTTTTTGACCAGAACCGCTTCTGTTACTTATCAGCAAGTGTTGCAGTTCATGTCAGCCACAACTTTGGCCAAAGCCAATTTTTACTCACATTTGGCACTTGTTGAGGGGTAATTTTGGATCCTGCATGTCCATATTTCTGTTTTTCGATTCAATCTGGATTCTGTTTTATGTCTTGTAAATAGAAGCTCTATTCTATTCCATTCCTCTCCATTCCATTGGATTTGTTTTTGTTCTGTTCTGTTCAGCCTGGGTCATTTGTTGAATTGTTTTGATTGGTGTAGACTTGAACACCTGTGGCACGCAGCAGCCCTGTCTGAACGGTGGCACCTGCAGTAACACGGGACCAGACAAATACCACTGCGCCTGTCCCGATGGCTACTCGGGACAGAACTGTGAGAGAGGTGGGTCACACACAAACACACACACCTCATGGCTGATGTTACAAAAAAGAGGAAATGATGTCATGGGATGTCATGGGAAGGAGTAATGGGTGAACTTAGTGACTAAAGTTCAGTTTCATTCAGAGTATTTTAAATCACCAAAATCTGAGGATGCATCATGATTTTCCTGTGTTTATTACACTATAGATTGGATAAGATTTTGTGTTTATGTTTTTGGGATAAGTCTTTTCTGGTCACCAAGGTTGCATTTATTTGATCAAAATAGTAAAAACTGTAATATTGTTCATTCCTGTGATGACAAAGCTGAATTTTCAGCATCATTACTCCAGTCTTTAGTGTCCCGTGATACTTTGGAAATCATTCTGATTCACTGATTGCTTTTTTGTGTAAACTGTAATGCAGTTTTTAAGGATTCTTTAATGAAGAGAAGTTCTAAAGAATAATTGTAACTTTTTTTTAACATTATACTGTCACTTTTGATCAAATTAATGCACGCTTGCTGAATGAAATTTTATGTGGTGTGAGGAATATGAGAGGAAGCAACGGAAAAACCGCCATGGATGAAATTCTCATTGATCTGAATTTTCCTAAGAAGAATAAAAAGTTTGATAGATGTTTTCTTGAGTGCATAGTTTGTATGTTTTTGATCAGAATCACTCATGTTACTTATCAGCGAGTCGTCAAATTAAGCCATGTATCGTTTTGCAGTTCATGTCAGCCAGCTGGCAAGAAACTCTAGCCAAAGTGAAATTTTTACTCACATTTGGCACTTCATTTTGGATCCTGCATGTCCATATTTCCCTTTGTCAATTTATTCTGGATTCTGTCATCTGTCTTGCTTTGGGCCGGGGATTTTTATGTGCAGTAAGAGAGAAAAGAGCAGAGAGATACACACGCAAACATACACTTACTAATCAAGCAGTGGCCAAGCCGAAGAATGCAGTGTGCGTTCATTTGATTCGGGCATAATAATGCATCACTCTGTGTCACATATGTGTGCTGGAAAAATAGATCTGCTGCTCGGGTTGGTTTGGCACGACGTGTCTTCTGTCAAACACACTTCTCCAGGCCATCCTGGATGCAATAATAGAGATTTTCTTGTTCTGCTGTTTTCGTTTTGCTCTGGTTTGCTTCGATATTTGTTTATTCTTTTTTCTTGTCGTGTTTTATTGGAAATACAAGCTCATGGCCTCTTGCTACGCTCGTCTGTTTTTGTTGGTGGTCTCTGTGCGGTGTGAGAAAGGCCAAAGGGGCTTTCCCGTCCACTGACTGATCTGATAAAGAGCGATCGAGCGAAGAGAGGGAGTGACTGGGAGATTGAAAGGGGGAAAACCAAGACGTGACCCTGCCTGACTGTCTGTGAACTCTAAGACAATGTGATTGGATGCAGCAAAACTCACTCTGATCCTTCTCTGAACGTTCAGCTGACCCTTTGCTAAACTCGGGACACAGGACATCTCATGATCTCTGAATATCGGGGAAAGCCAGTTTTCAGTAAAACTTTCCAAAACAGACCGCTTCAATATATTTGCATTGGAAAACTGTTTTTGTGTGTGTGACAGATATTAGTTAAATGTCAGTTTGCATGCTGTAGCTTTACATTTGCATTTTTTACAGCACTGTAAAATAAATAGTCATAATGTACAGTCAGTCATATTTAAGTTTTTTTATGTAGTTATTTAGTATTATTTATTTACTATCAATTGGCTTTGTATATTTTCAGTTTTGCTGTTTTAATTTAAGTAAAATGTGTAGAATTTTTGTCATCTTTATTAGTTTTTATATTATTATATATTATTTTTTTAAATGTAGGGTTATTTATATTACATTTTTCATTTATTCTAGTTTTTTTTAATTATATTTAGTTTTTTTTTTTTTTGTAACTCTGCAAAGTCTAGCGAAACTTTTCTGTTTCTTTGCTAAATTTTCATTTATTTAATTTAATTTTATTTTATTTCTAACAACACTACCTAACACAAGTGTGCACCTAAATGGTTAAATTAAGGACATGCATTTTCGAGCTTGAATTATTATATTTTGTGAGTGGAAAGAGACCATGGAGTCTTAAGATGACATGAAACAGGGCAGAGGCGTACATTGCTGCTAGATAGAAAGGGAGTTTGTCACTGTTTGGCAAATGTGTGGTCCATGTGTTTTATTTTGGGGTAAAATGTCTGTGTATTTTGTGCATTCCTTTGGAAAACGCTGTTCTGTCTCAGTTTTGCTTTGATTGTGTGCAAGAACTGCATTATAACATGTCTTTCTTTGGCTCTCTGCAGCGGATAACGCCTGTCTGTCTGAGCCGTGTCTGAACGGAGGCAGTTGTGTGGAGTCCAGTCAGGGCTTTGAGTGTCAGTGTGCGCCGGGCTGGACCGGACCGTCATGCAACATCAGTAAGACATCTCCGCACTCAAACTGATCATACATCAAACTACTTTGAATGAGAGAACTGAGCCATATATAGAGCAGCCACCCACAATAACTGCATGACATCGCATTCAAATCACTCAGAATACCTTAGCAACACCATTTGAACTTTAAAGTGTGAACTTTAGTGCTGTTTGTTCTTTATTCTATGGGAAATGAGTAAAATATGCTTACTAGGGGTGAGCAATATTATTAAAAAAGACAAACTTGCCAGTAGTCAAGTAAAATAGCTTATATAAAATATATCTTACACAACATCTTGCTTTGAAAAAAATAAACACGTCTTGCTTTAATGCTATTGAGGAATTTTAGCTTTAAAATAAGACCAAATAATACATGTCAGTAATGGTTAAATAATCCTGTTAAAAATATAAATTATTATTCCTCTGTAAAAAGAGTATAAATTAAGATTTTATATAGTTATATCAGTTATTATAAAGAAATAGTGCTGTCAAATGATTTATCGTTATTAATCGAATGTAAAATAAAAGTTTTTGTTTGCATAATATATGTGTGCGTACTGTGTTTATTTAATATGAGGCATTTTTTAACTTTTATTATGTATATATTAAATGTACACACATACAGTATATGTATGTTTATAAATATTCCATATATTTATATTCCTATATTTTATATTATATATAAATATATTTAATATATTAACATAACATTTTTCTGAAATATATGCATGTATGTGCTTGTATTAACACATACATAATAAATATACACATATATGCATATATTGTGTAAACAAACTTATTTTAGATCTAATGATGCTAATCGTTTGATAGCACTATTAAGAAATATATATTAATTATTAAATTAACAACAGTGACCAACATTAATAATAATAGCATTCTTATTAGTGCCATTAATCATCATTATACAGTACCTTTGGAAATATTATGATGTTTAAAAAAGTTTTTAATGTGCACCTATTTATTTAATCAAAAATGCAGTAAAAACTATGATTAATATTGCTGTTAATAAAACTAGTAGTTTGCAAATTATTGTTTTCTATTTGAATATATTGTAAAATGTAATTTATTCCTGTGATGCAAAGCTGAACATGATCCTTCAGAAATCATGAAAATCTATTGGAACAAAGTAATGATGCAAACTATGATGTCTCCTCCTCTTCCTCAGATGAAGATGACTGCAGTCCAAACCCGTGCAATCACAGCGGTGTGTGTGTGGACCTGGTGGACGGCTTTAAATGCATCTGCCCCGCGCAGTGGACCGGAAAGACCTGTCTCATTGGTGTGTGTGTGCCCCTCTGTGTGCCTCTGCTCTCCTTTCTTAAAGTCGGGGTGTGTTTGTTCAAAAATCTAATTTACCGTGGTAACCGAGTCAGCCTTGGAAGAATTTAAGCACCAGACCACCATGAGACCCCCGCCGCCGATTCATACGAGAGCACATTTACAGTCCATTAACACACACGCACAGATTCCTCAGGGACGCTCGGCTGTGTGCGTATCAGTCTGATTGTAATTTAGACTGCGCTCACACTGATTTCTTTTGTCATCTTTGGCCCAGATGCTAATGAGTGCGAGGAAAGCCCGTGTGTCAATGCCCACTCCTGCCGGAATCTGATTGGAGGATACTTTTGCGAGTGCCTCCCTGGTTGGACGGGCCAGAATTGCGACATCAGTAAGTATGTCACGGTTTTAAACGAATGCTGTCAGAGCTTGAATTATTGGGAGCTTTAAAAGAAGTTCAGATGTTTGCATATTATATAGCAATGTGTTGGGGAGAAATTGAGTAAGGGAATACTCTTAAGTTGTTTATAATTTAATTACAGTTGTAATTGCATTAAATACTTTATAAAAGCAATTCTCTATAAAACAAGAGCGAAATCAATCAATAAAATCTATAGATATTATTATTATTACATCTAATGTACTTTTTTAATATAACAAAAAATTATATATAAATATATAAAAAATTTATTATTATTATTTTTTTTATTCAATTTCGAAAAGTCATTAGAATTAAGTTAAAACATCTTCATTTGTTGAAATAAAGCTCAAATAAAGTACAATTATTAGATGAGTGTTACATGAAAAGCTTTACCGAAAATATTTCCTTGACAACTAAATGAAATAATCAAATACTAAAATTACTCAAATTAATACATTAAAATAAACACAAAATAAAATATTACTCTTTTAGTAAATATAAATAATTTTTAAAAATACAAAAAAAGACAAAAAACCTCATAATTTATATTAATAATCAATACTGTAATTGTACATACATCATACTAAATAACACTAATATTACTTGCTAACATTTCTTTTTTTTTTTTTTGCTTTATTTTTTATTTTTCCAACAACCAGTGGTTTAGTGTGGCAAAATACAGCATTGCTCTTTAGTAGGTTCTTTGAAATGAATTAGTTCCCAAAAAATGATAATTTGGTTCAGCAGACAGTTTCCTAAAAATCCCAGCATGACATTTAAGCAACCTTTTTTAATGACCAGACTTTTTTGTCTGGCTGATAGTAAAAGGGTCATAAACAACTGAAATAGATTTACTGAAGAAGGGACCCGAGTAATATCTAGATACTTTTGGAATTTCTTTAGCTTTTCAGCTGCTAAAAGCGTCTAGTATAACATGTTTCACCTGGTTTAAACTCAGGAAAATGCAGAGAGTGCAAATAAGAGTGCTTAGACTGAGCCTCTGCGTGATTTGTAAAATGTGAACTGATATTTTGATGGGTTCCCCCCCCCCGCAGATGTCAACGACTGCCACGGACAGTGTCTTAACGGAGGACTGTGTAAGGTAAGGACTCAAATGTATCCCAGAGCTTCTGGCAGATGTGAAAGCTTTCTCCGTTTCTATCATTCCTGTTTAAAAATAGCAGAAGCTAAGTCATGTTTTGGAGAGCGAACATAAAGACAAAGTGGTCAAAAAGACAGAGTGAGTTTGTGAAACGATCGGATTACCATAAACATTCTTGTCTCCTATTCATTGTTTTTTCTCTCTCTCTCTGTGTATACTTTGCTCGCTCTGGCTCAGTGTTGTACAGCTGGAGTGCATTAGGACTTTGTCTGAGCCAGTTAGCTATCAACACACAGCGAGGAAAGACCTAATCAGTCCTGACAATCCCCTGTTTGATTTGATCAAATGAAACATGTTGTAATGGACTTTAAGTTATTAGTCCCTTATAGAAAGTAGAATATCTGTGCTAGTGGTAAGCGATATTCTCTTGTGCTTGATTTACGCTTTAAAACAACAGCTATTTGTCAGTGGGCCAAGACAATTAAATTCAAGATGTACTCTATGAAAGTATGTTGTATCTTATACTTAATGTAATTAATATTGTTTTTTACTTTTTTTTTGCTGTTGGTATTTTTGCTTTACAACAGGACTGTTATTTAATAATTATTAATATAAAGGACTTATATTTATTGAATTGTTATTGCCTTGTCTTGCCTTGCCTTACTGTATGGTCCAGAAAGGTTTGAGAAAAATAATTGTTGTTGATGTTAATATATTGTCTAGAATTCAGAAAAATCTGTAAATTATTAAATAATATTATTATCAATAATTATTGCCAAATTATTATTATGTTATTATTAATGTTTACAGTAACTATTATTTATGATACACAATTACTTTTTTACTGTATAGCAAGGATGAATTGTTATAAATATTAATAACGATAATAATTATTATTATTATTACTAGAATTAAGAAATTATACAATAAATAATAAATACTACTACTAATAATAGTTATTGTTGTTGACGTTATTAATATATTATATAGAAGTAAGAATTCAGAATTATTATTAAATAATATTATTAATAATTGTTGTCAAATCATTTATTTATTAATAACAATAATGGTAATTGTTATTAATATTATTATAAATGTTTACGGTAATTGTTATTTTTTACTGTACTTAGTTTAAAATATTAATAATAAGAATTATTGTATTATTATATTTTTTATGGATTAGTATCAGTTATATTATCAGTGGTTGTAAATATTAATAATATTAATACAATTATTTTTTAATTGTATAGCAAAGACTAATTGTTATTATTAATATCAATAATAATTATCATAATTATTGTTACCAGAACTACTACTACTACTACTAATTATTATTATTATGAATTATTATGAATAAAGTTTATAATTATTATTATGTATAATCGTGATCAATATAAAAATGACAACAACGATGACTTTAATTCACAGTATATTCAATTATAATTATTATTTCTTCCTGATTTTTGTCATGTTTATTTTTGAGTGAATATACCATTATATGGCTCATTTCTAATGTGTGTCTCTCTGTGTGTGTGTGTGTGTGTGTCAGGATCTGGTGAATGGCTATCGCTGTGTGTGCGCAGCAGGCTTCGTGGGTGAGCACTGTGAGCGGGACATGGACGAGTGCTCGAGTCGACCCTGTCTCAACGGAGGACGCTGTCAGGACGCTGTCAACGGATTCCAGTGTCTGTGTCCACCCGGATTCTCAGGGGCCACGTGTCAGGTGAGCGCCAAAACCTGTTCTGCTCATTAATAATCAGTTGTAAACGTGCGAGTTGTGAGCAGGTGTTTGAGTGTGTGTGTGTGTGTGTGCTTTTGTCTTCAGCTGGACATAGACTACTGTGAGAGCGGCCCGTGTCAGAACGGAGCGCAGTGCTTTAGTCTGGCCTCAGATTACTACTGTAATTGCCCCGAAGATTACGAAGGAAAAAACTGCTCCCAACTCAAAGACCACTGCCTCATCACACCATGCCAAGGTAGGTTACCCAGAAATACAGTAGTGTACTGTATATCAATACATGGTTTATAATATTATATATACAGTTTATATATGAAGAATTATTAGTGCTGTGAAACCAATAATCGCATCCATTATAAACATTTTTGTTTACATAATATGTGTGTGTACTGTGTATATTGATGATGTATATAAATAAATATAAACACATACAGCATATATAGAGAAGATATTTACGTGTATATCCATTTAGAGACTTATATTTTGTATTATATATAAATATATTTCATATATAAACATATTTTTCTTATATATATATGCATGTGTTTGAATTTATATATATTTAATAAATATACACAGTACACACTCATATATTATGTAAAAAATTTATTTTGTATGAATAGTTTGGCAGCAATGATACATATTTTGATTAGGTTAAAAACCATCAAAACATAATGAAAAACTGATTTTTGAAAATTGACAAATTATAGTTATAATAGCAATTATAGTTTTTATTAGTTATCTGTTTTTTTTTTCAATTAAACTCGTCATATATATGTGTGTGTTTTTATTATTAGTAGTATTATTAGTATATATATAAATACACACACATACAGTATATATTTTGAAAATATTATAGTATATTTATATCAACATAATTTTTTATTATCTATAAATATATTTATAATATTAAATATACATTAAAAAAATTTCTGAATATATATATACACATGTATATTTATATGTACATAACAAAATTTACACAGTACACCTGTATATTATGTAAAGAAAAACTTTTATTTTGGATGTA
>JAUMHP010000001.1:3523209-3543274 GCA_032361065.1 Enteromius trimaculatus | reverse complement strand
CCGTCTCCACCACCTTTGCCTCCTCTGCCCGAGAAGAGAAAGAAGACGGCGACCAAAGACAACGAGTAGCTGCTCAGCAAGGTGGGGAGAGTTTAATGTGAACTGTTCATCAATATAATGAAAACCGTGTTATCTTTTACTCACCCTGGTCACTAACTTTCAGCTGTCATTGATTAAAAGATACCGATGCCATCATTCAAGATTACAAGATGATTGTTTGTGAAGTCACACAGGTTCGGATGGAAACGAGAGTAAATGATGGCAGAAATCATTTTAACTGGCACTTAGATGAGTGTGATATCTGTCCTTGAGCTCTGTTATCAGTCACTCCGGTCACAATGTGTAGTTGCTGACACAAGAATATGAATGAACACGGTGTCGAAAGTGTGTGCATTTAATCTTATCTGTAAAGATTACAGGAGCGTTCCCTGATAATGTCAGATTTGCTCAAAGTGTAGAAAGTGCAGAGGTGCTTTTTTTTATTACATTTATAGTTTCTTTTTCATTGAAAGTTTGGTATTTTGTGGCGTTTTATTATTTTTATACATTTTCCTTCATTCTTTATTTGAGTTTTAGTTGTTTTAGTTCACCTGCCTTTTATTTTGCAGGTCATCTTCTGAAGACGTTGGTGTACAGCGAGGACGGAGAAGATGAGGAACCCGAGCTGGCTGAGGAAGAACTGGTTTTGGGTCGCCGGCGGTGCATTCGCTAGTATACATTTTGCCACGTGGCTCCTGCAGAAGGTGATGAAGAGTTCGGTGCAGACTGAACGGCAGCTCAAAACCAAGTCCGCTTCAGAGGAGTAACAACAAATCATATGCGTTTGAGGGATTATGGGGGATGTGTTAAGTTAATTTAAGTGCTTTGTTGTCTGTCTAGTGACAAATTAGAAAATACACACGCTGCTTGTTGATGTGCACATATGGCAAAATATCTTGGATGGAAATAATTTTTTAAAGTTCTGAGTGGATGAAGCATTCACTGAAGGCAGAACATTAAGAAACGATTCAGTTCAGTGGACTTTGAACAGTTTCATAAGGAGCAGTGACACTTGACACCATTTGTGACTGATGAAGTCTTTTATGACAAGTCTGTGCAAATGGGAACATGGTAGTATGTGTATAAATGACCATTCCCCACTATGTACAGATGTAAAACATAGGTTTTTAATGATGTATTTAAAAAAATAAATACAAAATATGTTAAATGTTGCCTTGTATGAGATGTACTTAATTAACACGGCATGTAATCTTGTTTTTTGTGGCTGTTAATGGTGTTTCATTCATTTTCAGACTTTACTAAAGCAGGAAAGGGATCACAGCCTTTCTTGATTTGGGGTAATCTTTAAATTTCTCCAAGTAATACCTGTAAAGAAAACAAGGTTTGTGTTAGATAAAAACAAATGCTTTATGATAATCCACAAGGAAACTTTGTGTGCTGGATCAGGCTTGACCAGGTTAATTAAAAATACAACCATAAAAATGTTACTTTAAATAAAATGAACATTAACTGAAATAAAGCTTCAAAAAACCTGCTACTTAAATTCGCCTTGTTGTCAAGACAATATTATCCATTTTAGTTTAAGTTGAAGTAGAACTAAAGGTAAAATAACAAAATATTTTAATAAATGAAAATTAGTAAGACATATAAAAGTGATGAAAACAGACAATTACCAAAGGATTAACTGAAATATCAAAACATAAAAATAAAATCTAATTCAAAATGTGTGCGCTGTGTATATTTATGTGTAAGAAAAATATGTTTTTATATTAAGTATATTTATTCATAATTAAATTCTATCAATATAAATATAGACATTTAAATTAAATTGTGTTTTATATATATATATATTTATTTATATATTATACAGAACAAATATATTATGCAAACAAAAACTTACTTTGTATGCAAATAATTATTTAGCATATACTTTTTATGTTAAAATAACATTGTTTGGGCTGATTTTAAAAGTCCCTGTGGTACCCTTTTGAACTTTTTTATCAGTATTTTCTGGGAACAGCCGTCACATCGGAGTGTGCCGATGTAGGTTTAAAGCAAGGTTTGTGTTATTTGTTACAGCACCTGTGATGGTGGTAGGCTCGAGGCCCAATGGAGCAGATAGTGAATAGAGCGAAGGAGAAAGCAGGAATGGACCAGCTGGCCACAGCGTATCCACACCACTCAACAATCTCTCCAAAGAAGTTAGCGCCAGAGACCAGCTCAAACATTCCTCCTAATGAACGCAAAATGTAAATATATAGTGCAGAACTCAATTCAGGAAAAAGGAGGATAAGTCTCATTTTAAGAATATGCCTGGGTCACATTTCAAGTGTAATATCTTGATGAACAGGCTAAATGACACATCCCCTTTTATTCTGTCTGTTCGCAAATCTTTGACTTATTTATTGAGTCATGAACAACACGTACTAGTTCATTGGGTTGTTAAACTTATGAATATTTTAAAGAACAAAAAAAAAAATATATTTTTTTTTTTAAATTAAAAATGATTCATTTTTTATTTTCTTTTAATATAATAATAATTAAAATTGGGAGATGTTATTAGTAATGTTATTAATTAAATGTAGTAATTCTAAAGGTAAATTAAATACACACATATGCACGTGTGTGCATACTGTATTATTTTGTATATATAACTACACATGCATGTATTTTAGAAAATTATATAAAAAAAATATATAAGAATAAAATGTAAATAGAAAAAAACAAATCTATATACATGTGAATATTTTCTAAATATATACTGTATGTGTGTGTATTTATATATACATAATATAATAAAGCACACATATATTATGTAAACAAAAACTTTTGTTTTGGGTGCAGTTAATCACAATTAATTATTTGACAGCACTGATTTATATTGATTTCTGAACTCATCATAATCAGACACTGACCTCTGGGGATTTTATAGCTGACCTCTCCTGGTTTCCTCAGGTTTCGTAAAATATAGTCGCTGTGGATGTTAATGGCCATTCCAGTGAAAAACAGCAGCAAACCTGGAATGAGTGGTTTTACAGCAGCATTCACTGACTACATTGAGATGAATCATGCAGTTCTTCAGAAGGATCTGATGGTCTGTTAGCAGCTTGTACAGTACCAGTGATGAAGCGTGTGTCTCTGTGCCATTGGCTGGGGTACTTAGTGCAGTGGAGCGTGTAGTGACCCTGAAGAAAGCCGTTCACAGAGCAGAATATTACAGCGCTCACCACAATATTAAGAGGAGACGGACGGCCTTTAGTCAGCAAGGAGTAGACAAAAGTCCTGCAGGAGCAGCAAAGAGTGAGAAGAAACATTAGGGAAATGGGACATTTTAAAACCATTACCAATTCTACGGTAAAAAATTTAAATTGGTAAACTGACATTCGCAAAATTCTCAATGCTAACATACTTTGTTTTTCCCTTATTGTTTTCTTAAATTAATGTTAAATTTTCTTAAATTTTCCAGTGCTGTGTTTAGTTGGTACACTGATAATTGTGCCCATGATAATTTGTGTATTTTATAATTATTATTTATTTATTTATCCCATTTTTTTGCATCTAACTGCATAGAAAGGACAACAATTAGGTCAATTTGTGTTTTCGCTTTTTTATTTTGTTTTTGGTGGTTGTCAGTTTATGTTAAAGGTACAGGTCTAAAAGATTGTAGTACTTCAGCTGGTTGTCATATTAACATTATAGCAGTTATTAAAATACAGTGTGTTTTTTAAAGACCAGTCTGTAAACCAACAAGTGGTGCAGACCTAGCTGTTTTTATGTCTGTGGCAGGATGTTTATTTCAGCTGACACAAGAAAGATAAAGTGTTAGCTGATTTTTGAGTCAACAAATGACTGTATTCTCTTGTCTGCTGAGACCGGCAGGATATTGTTGCTGAAAAGGTCGTGTTTGAATTTGCAGAGATTTGGTTTGATCTGCTTGCTGCAACATGCTGGTGCTGGCATTTCCTGTAAACAAGATTGTTCTATCAGAAATGTGACTAGAAACAGACCTTAAATGACAATTAATCAGTGGAAGTTACATTCTGCACCAGAATCTGGCCGGTCATTATAGTTATGCCCCAGGTTTTCTAGGGAATTAGCATGCAAGCGCATTTGTGAATCGGGCAAACCTCCACGAGCTGGATCGCTCGATGAGCTAAGCCCAATTAAACTTAAAAACAAGATGACACATAGGTCGTCGACAGTGGTTTAGCTGAAACGGCTGTAACCGAGCATAACGACTCTTAACGAGCATTACGCCGTAATATTAGGCTACTTCGGTCGGATACCGATTGCGAGAAGCCAGGAAGTTGCATCGGTTACTTCGATGTCGATCCACGCAAATTCGAGAGCGACTTCTATTCCGTACACACTTATTTTCACTCCGTATTTAAACATGACTGCCACTCCTGAATCTTCACACTGTGTAGGCTACATAGCCGTATGTGAAGACGCCTGTACTGAGATCATAACCTCGTGGGTGTTCTTGCAAAAGATGTTCCTTCCTGTTAATTCTACTGAACTGAGTTGCAGCATAACTGAAAAAGAATATAGCCTACTTATAATCAGTTATCTAGAAAACGGTCTAAAACGGTCTAAAGCTCTAAAACTCTTAATTCATTATTACTACATTAGCCTACTTCACTGCTTAGCCTACTTTCATTACCCTACCTTTGTGCAGGTCATCATCTCTTAAAGCATTCCTTTTTTTATTTACCCATTTTTCCAAGTTCACCACTTTGTCTAAGACTAAAACAGGATATTTTAAACAAAGGGTGGCAGCCTTACGGACTATATTTTATTACATTTTTTCTTCAGTATATTACATGCTAAAATATATTGTTTTGCATATATATGCTTTAAATATATATATTTTTTTACTCATTATAGCTACCGTTTTTATACTTTTCAGTACATTTTACAACTCTTTAGAGATTATATTTAATGTGCCACTAACTTTCTTATTGCAAAACCACAAGAACAAAACAACAGAGTAATCTAAAATATCTGTAATTCTCTTTAAAGTTCCTTGCCAGTGTGATTGATATGCTACTGTGGCACTAATGCACTATAATGCACTAATTAAAGCACTATATGTGAAATATGAACATTATTACCTCTGAAAGTAGTGCAAGCAAAAGGTCCAGAGCAGCAAATGTCTTCCTATCCCCGGCGTACTTTCTGTTGTCAAAAATAACAACACGGGAACTAGGAATGATGGAAGCTCTTGAATAAACCATGCCGCCTTGGCTGGGACCATTATCCCAGGGGATTTTGTGTCCACATAACGTCCATATGGTGTGTGCATGGTCATTTGCCGCAGAAGGTAAAGTACTCCACCGACTGCAAATGTCCAACTACAATAGTGAATAGTGTTTTCTTGACAAAGCATTGCTGCTGTCTTTATGCTCCTCAATGCACTGCAGTGTTCCCTTTTCACTGTGTTGACCACTGTAGTGAGGAGGAAACCACCCTCGTGTAAAACTCTTGGGTTCCTCCCACCAGTTTTCATTGGCTCTGTATATGCATGAAACATAAGGTCCATCCTACTAGGTGAGAGAAAATAAACATCTGAAATCAATGAGTGACTTCAGTCATAAAGAGACATTGAAACCCTTAGATTTTTTCAACTTGATTTGATCAACTGCTGAAAAAAAAAACCCATGCAGTCATGTGTAGTCTGAATACTTGGCCTGAAGAGAGATTTGAAGATAAGCTTGTTGCCACATGTTCTGATTGTATGTAAGTTTTTCAGTTTGGTTTATAGATGACAAGCCGCAGAGCTCCTTATTTAATATATTCATATTTTACCCATAAATTGTCAGAAGTAAAGCATTTACTGACAGAACAGCATTTATATAAACCTTTTTAATCTGTTTTGTTCATTTATTTATTTATTTATTTATTGCCACAAAGTAATCAGGTGACCATTTTAAACACATTCAACATTCAATAAATCATTGTTTTAAAAATAATAAATGTTTTAAAAATGTTTTTTATGCCCCAGATCATAAAATGGTAAAATAAGTGGATTATATACTAAAATTACTATTATTTATTATTCAAAATAATAAACACTGGTAAATGTAAAATATTAAATACAATTTATGCAATGCAAAAGGTATCAAAAGGTAAAAGCACAAAATATAGAAAATCATTATATTATCAATATATTTTAAGGTGTAATTTCACTTATTTAATTTCAAATGTGAAATATGTTCACAGCACCTGTTTGTGGATATATAAATATATTATACTAACTATTTTTGTGGTCCAAATAATTAAGGAAGCTAAATTAAAAAAGAAACGTGGGAAAACATGCATTAGACACTTTTAAAGATTCCATTTCTAAGGAAAATAATTTTGTGATATGTATTTAGCCAGTTTTATTTTTTTAGACAGTTTCTTTCAAAATGTTGTAATGTAATCTTGTAATGTTTGCACATACAATTTTTTTTGTCCCAGCTTCCAGTGCACAGAGACAACACAAAGAAGAATAAAATAAACACAAAAACAATAATACGTTTAAATAAATAAATGATATGTACAGGTGTGCTATGGATAAAATAGAAACAGTATAAAATAATACTTCAAAATAATAATAATATGAAGGATGTTCTATAACATAGGGTGATAAATATAATTTCTGTTAAAAATAAAAAAAGATTATGTAAAACAATATCGAACTTTAGACCTTTTTATTTATATTTATTATTAAAATACTTAAATAACAACAGTCAGAAGTAAAGGTTTTTCCTGGCAAGTCTGAAATAATAAACAGCTTTACCAGTTAAGTTTATGATTGGGCGACGTGAAATGCGGTCAGCGGACGTCACGCGCGGGCGTCACGTGGCGAGGATCAGCTGATCGGGATCACTTCCTCGTTAGAATTCGCGATGTTTTGACGGAGTCCTGCTGCAATTATCGCTGCTGGATCGTCCTTCATGTAAACACGGTCACATTTGAAGGTATTTCAGTCTTCTCGTCTGTGCACTTCACCAGATGTGCTTTTACTTTAGACATGGGGAGGAAGTGGCTTTCCAGACACAGGAGATGTCGGACAGTCCTGGATCACGATGAATGCTTAGATCTGGGTTTGTGGAGCCTTATTAGAATATGACAGTATAATGAGTAAGAGCAGGGGTGTATGACACTCAATAACTCTGTTTGTCTCAGAGATTATTCGTCGTTTATAAAGATAAACGTTTTAGTGTTTTTAATCTAGTTCACTTACAGAAGAACTGTGATACTATTACATTACAATGTCAGACGGTAGCCTAATATCATATTAAGTGGAAATATAACCGACAAAGATGTATATTATACATTTGTTTTCCTCGTCTGTTTTTATAAGTGTTGACTGAACACTGTATAATATTTCGTCACTGGAGAAACATGATATTTTAGCACCGTATCAGTCACAGACTTGCAGTTTACTTGTTTTCATAGCATATTTCATAAGAATATTTGTGATGAGTTTTTCATTCTAGTCAGTTATTGGCTGTAACATAACATAATTTCAATGCATGCATCACTAAAAACACGTTGAAACAGTCCAGTGCTCATCTCAGCCACAGACAAATGTCAGTTTCTGCTTCCAGTATTACTGATTTAGACCGATAATAACATAAATAAGTTTAAATGAATGCTATGATTGGCATAAATCGTCAGTAATATATACTATGCGTTGTGTAAGGAAAATGTCCCTCCTTATTTTTTCTGTTGTACTTTATACATGTTCATTGTCCTTTTTTATATAGTTTCCAGTTTTTCCTCACACTTAATGTATTTTTATCCAAGCTGCCATATGGTTTTTCCATCATGCGTTTTGGTAAAGGCTGCATTAATATTCATCTGGCGTGATGTGTTTGTTGCAGCTCTGGGCATTTGGCTTCTGTCACCTTCTCTTCATGAATACCTCAGACAGTGAAGAGGACTCTTACAATGAGAGGTCCGCTCTGGTCCAGTCCGAAAGCCCAACCATCCCCTCGTATAACCAAGATCATGATATGTCTCTTCCCCAGGAAACAGACACCAAACGAGTAAGTGCACTTGAGCTCTCCTTCCTCTCTTTTGAAAGAACTAAGCTTGACCTGTGCTAATATAGAGTTGCTACTTTGCATTCTATCCATATCTGCATGCAAAAATCACACTTTTATGATTCTCATTGTAATTTCCCACAGCGGCGAACGGCCAGCTCGGTGTTGGACGAGCCAGGGCCGGCGGAGCTAGAGCGAGCGTCCACTCCTGATGGAGAGGAAGAGGAGCTGCCCCTTAAATACGGCGCTAAGCACGTCATCATGCTCTTCATCCCCGTCACGCTCTGCATGGTGGTGGTTGTGGCAACAATCAAGTCTGTCAGTTTCTACACGGAGAAGACCACACAGAGGCTGTATGTACCTCAGAGTTCAGACATTCATTATTCATCCTCGTGTCATTTTAAATGTGTATATTACCATGGAACTGCTTTTCAAAAGCAGATCCCAAAAAATACGTTTCCTCTTAAAATAAATCTATATATGTTCAAATAATTATTGTTGACCATGTCATAAACATGATTGAACAGTTTGTTCTGATATTATCTGATTCCAGAATTAAACGATTTATGCTGATTCTGGTAATAATGTAAAGAAATTGTATAAGCTGCTATATACAAGAAGCTGGCCTATACAATATTTCTATTGATATGTTGTGCATTTTAACTTATAAAAATATATTTTTTGTTATCTTATATATTTGTGTGTGTGTGTGTGTGTATTTATATCAGTCTGTAACAGTCCGTTTTACTGCCTTTGTTTTTGATATAATATTTTTATATAATAAATTTTACATTTTTTAAATGTTTAAACAAATAATACTTTTCTTTCATTTACTTTTAAATATTATTTTATATCATTATTTTAAAATGTGAAGAATTTGCTTTCCATAATATTGTATCATTATTGCTGTTAATAATCACAGCACTAGTTATCGTACTGCTATGCTATGAAGGTCAAAAAAAAGGTAACGGGTAACATATTTGAGGGTGAGTGAATTTTAACCAATCCTTTGTAAAGAAGCAGAAATGTGTGTTTTGCAGCATCTACACTCCGTTCGAAGAGGATCCGAACTCTGTCGGTCAGAGGCTCTTGAATTCGCTCCTCAACACCATCGTCATGATCAGTGTGATTGTGGTCATGACCATAATACTGGTGGTGCTTTATAAGTATAGCTGCTATAAAGTGAGATCCTTTTTATTACTACAACACAATAGAGTTCTGTGGTTTTGACTGTGACGGATGATTATAACACTAAACTACTTCTGTCTTGTTATAAAATCCTTGCTGTGTTTTCTAAGGTGTTTTTTTTTTTTGTGTATGTGCAGTTCATTCATGGCTGGCTGATTCTGTCTTCACTGATGTTGCTCTTCTGGTTCAGCTTCATGTATCTGGGGTGAGATTCTGCTGAGCTTCGCTTTCTCTTAATACTGTTGTTGCATGTAACTGATCTCATACAGGAGGACGTGTCAGTGCTGGAGGATATAGCCGAAAACATGATATCTTCATACTTCTAGCCTGTCGAGAAGACCGCATGATTGATTTTTATTGTGATCACGATATGTGGTTCTCTCAATTAAGCGTTTTTCTTTAAAAAAGAAAAATAAGGGAAACAAATTCTCTTAGCTTTCAGCATTTAAGATAAGCTTCTTATTAACGTATGTGATAAATATAGACCAGATCAGGTAAAAAAAAAAACAAGAAAAATAATTTGTACAATAATAATGAATTTTGCCTTTTGATGCTATCTCAATATTTATCTGCTTGCTCTTAAATGGATAGTTTACCCAAAATGAAAATTCTGTCAATAATTACTCCAAATAATTACGTTCCAAACCCATAAGACCTTTGTTCATGTTCTGAACACAAATTTAGATATTTTTGATGAGCTCCGAGAGCTTTCTGACCCGACATAGACAGCAACACGTTTCCAGACTCAAAAAATTGTGAGCAACATGAATGTGAGTAATTATTGAAGAATTTTCATTTTGGCTGAACCGTCACTTTAAATGGCATAGAATAGTTATTTTGTTTAATTTAATTGCAAAAATGTGGATCAGAATCACAATCTTTTTTACCCTTAATGAGCAAAAGAAATAATGATAAAAAGTTATATAGCAGTACATCGTAAGAAAAAGCAGCAATATTTTAAAGCGTTTTTTGTTCCATTAACAATTTTGAATGGAAACGAATTGATTTGGCAGAAATGAATCAAATCAGCTGACAGTGAATCAAACAAACCCTTTTAAATCAACTGTACTCCTAATATAGTTCATTATTCATAAGTAGTTCCTTATTTTCGTGAAACCCTCTCTTTCCAGGGAGGTGTTCAAGACGTATAACGTGGCTATGGACTACCTGACGTTAGTGATGATCATCTGGAATTTCGGCGTGGTGGGAATGATCTGCATCCACTGGAAAGGGCCTCTGCGGCTGCAGCAGGCGTACCTCATTGTTATCAGCGCCCTCATGGCCCTTATCTTCATCAAATACCTGCCCGAATGGTCAGCATGGGCCATACTAGGAGCCATCTCCATATATGGTACAGTGTCTAAATATTTACAGAACGCAAACCATCTGCTTCTGCATTTGTTCTTCAGCTTCTCTGTGTCGCTTCCTATACTGTGACTCTCATTCACAACTAAAGTGTCTCTATTATGGATTTTTGAAAATGAGCTTTGAAAACAACTTTCATTATGAAATGTAAATTGACCAATCTGACCAATCACAGCAGATTAGCATCAGGCCAAAAATTAATCATTGAGCGAATTGTTTGGAAGAGGCTGAGCAAGTAAAGTACAAATAAATTATTCAATCTGTGATCACCCTTGTTCCAAATTTCTATGAGTTTCTGTCTTCTGTGGAACATGAAATAATACTAGGAAGAATATTGCTAAGAGTTTCAGTTGCCATTGACTTCCATTGTATTTTTTCACGCATGGTTGCAGGCATTTCTCAAAATATCTTCTTTAATGTTCGGCAGAAGAAAGAAACGCTTAAAAGTTTAAAACAGCATGAGTAAATTATGACAGAATTTTCATTTTTGAATGGACTACCCCTTTAATTTGTTTACATTTAGTTCTTAAAGGTGCAAAAATAATAATAATAAAAAAATACGCTCATATCTGTGGGACTAGTGCTCACGATTGTTTCACGATTTGTGTGTTTATTTTCCAGATCTGATAGCGGTGCTTTCTCCGAAAGGCCCGTTGAGGATGCTGGTTGAGACGGCGCAAGAAAGAAACGAACCAATTTTCCCTGCGCTCATATATTCATGTATGTCCTAAAAGAATTAAACCCAGAACAGACAACAGACTCACAGCAACAGTTGGGACTGTCTAAAAATAGTTTACATTACCACATTTGTAATCCGCTAGTTTAACCACTTCCAGTCAATATGGGTCATGTACTAATAAAGGTTTCTCTCTCTCAGCTGCCATGGTTTGGATGGTTGGCATGGCTAATTCTAGTAATCCAGATTCTGGTGAGTTCTTAACTGAAATTACAAGCACTTTACTGACATTTTAGTACTTTTTTTCTTTTTCCCAGACCATAAAATGCTTTGTGCAGAAAGTTGGAAGTGATATCCTGTAACCTAGATATTGGTGAATAAGTTTTGTTGTCCTCTCAGCTGATGAAAGGCAGCGGAATGAGGCCGGAGCCCGGGCACAGGAAGTGGTGGAGTCAGAGGATGATGCGGCTCAGGGAGGAAGGCGGCGGTATTCAGCAGAAGAGGACCTTGAGGAAGACCGTGAGTGTTTTCTGTGACTGTAGCCTCAGTGTGGTACAGATCATGTTCTTTGCTTACAGTACTTCTCTTACGAAGCGTGTAATTAAGGCTCATATGAGGAGAACTAAACGCTTGCCGCTGGGGATCAGAGCAAACTCAACAAACAAGTTTGACTATTTTCATTCTAGTGTCATATGCTGAAATGCCTGTTGGTTGACTTTCTCATAGGAGGGGTGAAGCTGGGTCTTGGGGATTTCATCTTCTACAGTGTCCTGGTGGGGAAGGCGGCCGCCACCGGAGGAGACTGGAACACCACACTGGCCTGTTTCGTGGCCATTCTCATCGTAAGTGTCTCAGTTAGGCTTTAAAGTCCACGTGAATGTGATGTTTGCGACTGATTTTACTTTCATACTGAAACCGAATATTGAGGAGGAAATTAGAGGGCGTGGCTTGTTTTTTATACTGCAAACTGATTGGATGGAATAAAGTAGGCATTTCATTGAGATACGAGCACTGACAGTTGGAGGGGTGTGATGTCATGCTCATGCCCAAACTGATGTCATCAGAGACGGGAGAAGCATTTCAGATTTGGATTAAAGATTACAACTAATTACAACTAGGCAAACATTTTTTTGTGTGTGGACTGGCTTGCACGGATGAGTTGTTCACCACAAAAATAGCAAAGTGAGCTAACAAAATAAATATAGTCAGTTTTGATTTAATAGGTACTGTACATACACTAATAGAGATTTTTTTCAATACATTTTGGCGTGCTTCCCAAGTCTGAATTTATTTATGTTAAATATATTTTTAACCTGTAATTTATTCCTGTGATGTAAAACGTCATTACTCCAGTCTTTAGTATCACATGATCTTTCAGAATTCACTCAAATATGCTGATTTGCTGCTCAAGTGACAGAAACTTGACTTCAGTAGACGCATTATTACAAGCCATTACATAGGTAGCTTTAATTTTTTATAGAAAAAGGGTAAAAATTCTGTAATAACATGAAATCCCTGAATGCATGGTATTATATTATAATAAAACCTATACTTGTATATTAATTAAATATTTCAATGTTTTTATATGTAATATTTTTTAAATATGTTTATTTTTTATTCAGTACTAAAGATATTAAGGATTGTATTTTAATTAAACATTGACTGTTGTAAACAACAATTGTTTTTCTAGCTACCTACTATATGTTAAATGTTCCAAATGAGCGGATGATGCCTTAGTAGTGCAGTAGAGAGCTCACTAGGTTTTGGAGCAGAGCCCAAGAGTTGTTGTTGCTGATATTGTGGTGGTTTTTCAGGGACTGTGCCTGACGCTCCTCCTGCTGGCCATTTTTAAGAAGGCTCTGCCGGCTCTGCCCATCTCCATCACCTTCGGCCTGGTCTTCTACTTCTCCACAGACAATCTGGTACGGCCCTTTATGGACAGCCTGGCAGCCCACCAATACTACATCTGACAGAAACCCCACTGACACATGAAGGACTTTATCAGAACACAGTCGTTACCTTTCAACGAGATTCAAACATTTTTAGTTCTTATGAATCTGAGCAGGTTTCTGATCTTTCTGAGACTCCCTGGGTGAATGAATGAATGGGTCAAATGTATCAAAACAAGCGAACCGATTTCAGTTCTGAGTTGGCATTTTGGTTTTTAAGAAGAAGCTGCACATCAGCTCTTTAGAATATACAGTAGTTTTACTATTTTTTTGTACTTACTGAGAGGCTAAATGACCTGCATCTCGAGACGTGTTAGTGAAGGATCTTTTTCATAAATATCGACTGCTGAAGAGAAGAACAGAGTGCTGCTGGACTCTGACAGAAGCCTGCATATGTGGACTACATACAGCAGCGTGAGTGCTGTAGGCTTGCCAGTGGTAACAGCATAAAAAACTAATCACACAAATAGACAGAGTTTTTCCTGCATACCTTCATTTTAAAAATCACTAACATCGTGGAAGGTTAAAAAAGGCTAGAATGTAGGTTTATCGTGATGTCAGAGGGCAGGATGTCATCTTAAATAAACAAATTTGTTGGACCTACATAGGGCTGGGTGATACATTTTATATATATATACATATATATATATATATATATATATATATAATGTAAGTCATTTACATTATTACATTGCACAGTGTTGCAGAACATGGTTTTGAAAGAACCTAGAAAGCAAACCTTTAACACATTAACATTTTAGTAATGGCTAAAACTAAGCAGATGCCTAATTCTAATTTCGATAAGTCTGATTTTATTTACATAGACATACATGTTTTAAACAAAGGACATAAAATGTGTTTGAATATGGTCGTTTTCTCTGTTCTAAATTGCCTGAAAACACCAGTGTAATGTGTTACCTACAGATACAAAACCAGAACTAATTGCAGAGTGTTTCTCGTGTAAATGCCGTAATGAAAGATTCAATGCAGATACATTTTAATAGTCTGTCTTAAAAGTTAACTAATGCTGACGAATCGTATTGGAGTGTCTTACCTAAATACATGAATACTAATATATAAAAACAATAATGTCAAATGGCTAAAAATAATATACTTTAAAAAAAACTGACGATAAATGTAATATTTCCTAAGCTGTATCACCCAGCCGTATTCCTGGAACCATAAGGCAAAAACATGGTCACTGATGGGATTTTTGTGTTTGAAGGTTTTAATTGAAACGCACATTTGCAAGCATAAGTTTACGAATTTGACCTAGTCTTTGGTTTACGTTTGATTTATGAACTGGCAATGTCAAATTAGAAAGTTTCTACACTGGGCACGTATATCTAGGATTTCTTCTAGACCCATATCAGGTATGCAAGCTCTTAGAAGTTGTTGGTGCCTTGCTTTGTTGTTTTTCTGTGCCATCGAAATTGCACACAAGAGCTGGTGCACTAGAGGTGCAATACATGATAGAAACTGAATTCTTTTACTCTAGTTTACCGAGTTTCAGGTCAATAACAATGTATTTATGTTGTTTTTCAAAAGCATTTTCAGTTTAACTTCATATTCAATGTAAAAAGGCATCTATAATCTTAGTATGAATTTCCTCAACCTATTTGAAAACGTGTTGGCGTATATAGCGCTGAGAGTCATTCATGATTGGCTCTCGGCTATATAAGTGTGTTCCTTTTTTTTTTTTTTTAATCAGCTGTTACCTGAATGGAAACAAACCATTGCTATCACGTTTTTTATACTGCTTTATGAATATAGAAACCTTTCAAGGACACGGTGATTACGGCTGCTTGAGAAACAGATGTGCTTTGAGCGGTCTAGGAATATTTTGCATATGCTGAGAGTGTTTAATCTTTATACTGAAGAAAGAAATTATATTTACTACAGATTAAAATTTGAATTGTTTTTTATGTTCACAGGTAAAAGGAATTGTTTTCCTCTCTCGATTTTGTTTGTTATTGTCATGCACAAAGCTTGGTGTCGTGTAATAATAAAATGTCAAGCAAATAAATGGGAATGAAGGATTGTTCCTGAGCTGGATTTTTGTATGTGTCAAACCAATTTAGTGTAAGTTTTATCTGCCTTAATTACCAAATAAATAAAATCCACACCAGTGAAACATACGGCTGCTTGAACATTTTATTAGAGCTTAAAAAACTACATTAACGTTGGCAAACAAACAGGTTGAAGTGTGTGACACCATTACATTTAAATTGACAAAAAAAATACACACAAAAAAAACAACTTTAATTCTAATTCTTCCACCGCACACCGTGTCTTTAATTTCGTTCCTCAAACTGGGACTTGTTCTTCAGTAAGAATGCCGCTAGAAACTCTATGGGATTTGGAGGCCTAAAGAAAATGGATAGCGGTATTAGATGCATGAAATTAATTCATACAAGAAATTTAAGTTTGAAAAAACAGAATTAAAAGGAAGTGCTGAGTACATACTCACCCGTAAGCCATTCATGAGTTTGTTTCTATATGTGAAAAGAATTTAGCTTTACATCACTTTTTCATCTAAAGTGAATGGGTGCCGTCAGAGTGAGAATCCAAACGGCTAATAAAAACATCACACTACTCCAGTCCATCAATTAAAGTGTTTTTAAGAAACAAATACATCATTAAAAATGTATAACTTCAGACTGCTTCTGGGTAAAATATAAGTCTCTATCCGTATTATTTCTTGCTACACTGAAAAAGACATCTCCTCTGAATCAGGATGCTCAGATTAAGCACCATTCAGAAGTAAAACGAGCTCAAACTAGCTATAATATGTATGTTGGTGGATTTTGATGTGAAGGATTTTTTTGGAGGAAGTGCCATTATTGATTATGAAATCGTATTTTAGCCAGACACTATGAAACACACAGCTTTTCACTTCACAAGATGCTAAGTGATGGAGTGGTGTGGATTATGATGATGTGTTTATCAGCTGTTTGGACTCTCATTCTGACGGCACCCATTCACTGCAGTGGATCCACTGGTGAACAAGTGACGTAATACTGAATTTCTTCAAATCTGTGCCGATGAAAAAGACAAACTCATCTTGAATGGCCTGAGAGTGAGTATGTTTTCATTTCTGGGTGAACCGTTCATTTAAAGGTGCAGTGTGTAAATTGTGTCTTTCCCCGCTCACCCCTCCCTTTAGTAAAGCTACGGTAGCTGTTACAGGATTATGTCGTAGTCTAAGACAGTGGAGATATTGTATATAAATTAATGAATTATATCAACTTAAGTATTCAGTAAATCAATATGCTATTGCAAATATTATTGTTACTCTCTCACCATTGTGTCAGTGTTGTATTCACAAAAACAACATAGTGGAGAAACATGCTTTGTTTGTCCTGTTACTGAACAAACATGATGGAAACGACTATGTAAGGGGACCTGCCGTGTGTAGATATAAATAACTCATTCTAAATTACCATAATCATAATGGTACATTGTGTAAGGTCTTTGGTCACCTCTGTTACATATATTTCAGTGCATTTCTGTCAATAGATCCATCTAAATATTACACACTGCACCTCATAATAAAAAAAAAAGTTTTGATTTTAGCAAAAAGTTTGTGCACTAATGCAGACCTTTCCTTGGCCAGAACGGACAAGCCCTGCAGGAGAATAGGAACCACAGTCTGATCCAGATACGCTCGTGTAGGAAGGGTCTGCAGGGTCTGAGGGTCCACCTTCTGTTTGGTGACTTTTTCAGCGGTTGTTTTTTCATGCTCCACTATTCTCTAGAGAAAAATACAGACACACATAGAATACAGTCACAGAGCTGATTATATGCTGAGGCTAATTCAGAACAAGTTCCCAAAAACAAAGTAGTACTGATGTTGTACCTGGATGTTATCAGTGAGGCCATATTCTGCATGAGGATTTTCTGGGACCTGAAATAAACAAGAAACACAATGACAACTGACAACCGGCGAAGTGCTTTCATGAATTAATCTTGCTTTAATAAAATATAGCAATGCTACTCACAGGAGTGTGTCCCTCCATGCTCTGCTCGGCATCAGGATGTTCTGGAGGGATCAAAATTAAACTATTTAGCCACATTAACAAGTTTTAGAACTCATACGATGCAGTACTTCACACACTAGTCGCGTTTATGAGCACGTAAAACCACATACTGTAATGAATGGCGGGATTCAATGGGCCACTGCAGAAAAGCTCAACGCTCGCAATAATTCTAATAATCAGAGATATAACGTTCCCTGCCGTTTGGTAACTCTGACTAGGCGTAAAACTCCAGCAAATTTAATCACCGCACAATTAATTAGCGCAAAATTGACCACAAAGCTCAGAAACAGCACTTACCGTCCGCCATAGTTTGTTGTTGGTTTCTACGCAATTGACGTTGCGCATGCGCAAAGCACACGCTTGAATGACGCGAGCGTAGGTTTTAAAAGGGGCGGTGCCTTGTGCCCCCGACGTTTTATGTGATTGGTTAGATCATATATACATATCTGGGTCGGATACTTGATTTTTTATTACTATTTACAATGTATTAATGATGTGTTTCGCAGTAGTAATATTAAAATCTAAAACATTATCCAAACTACTGCTGAATAAAAACGTTAACGGTGTGGTCACGAGACAACCGTTACTTTACGACTGCCAAGATAAATCAGTCACAGTCGTTTGTGATCACTAGATATATATTAATATATGTATACCTGTAAAAATAAAATACAAGCGTAAAAATGTTTTTAAAAGTTATTGGTTATTGTTTATATCCATATTAGCGTAATGACAGAACAATGTTCATTCACAATAAATAAAGCGTCTGCTAAATGATTATTAAATAAAAACTATTTTAAAAACGTAACTAATTAAATTCTGTAAATAACACATGAAAAAGGTTTCAAATTATTATAAAATAAAATATAAAATAAAGGAAAATTATGCTTCAGTTTATCAATTATTATGCAATTTATATTTATTAATAAATGTGCAAGCTCTGATAGCCTGCTTTCATGCATAAACGAAAAAAAAATGTTGGATCCAGACAATTTAAATGTATAAAAAGCATGACTTTTTTACGCCCAATGCTTGCGACGTGTGATGGTGTACGTCATTAGCGTGAGACCATTTTCGCCAAACACACAGCAGTGACTTCCGCGATCGATGCTGGCCAAAACAACCCGGAGAACCGACATAGCCGAGAAATATACCTCTTCCTCGTTACACCCCGGCCAGTTATGGTATGGAGAGGCCGACTAGGGTGAATGAATTCTGGGGCCAGAGCGAGACCGATAGGACCAGCACGCGCAGGAGGACGCACCTGCGGACAGGTGTCTGACGGAACCGGCCGGAGTTCGCTGCGCTCGTTTATCCGAACCCTCCGCCGGCTCCCGGTGTCCCTGCTGAGAGCTCTCCTCCTGCTCCTCCTTTGTCTGTTTCGGCCGATCCGCCGAACCATGGCGGCCAGGGCCAAAGACAGAGGGTCCGAGGACTGCGAGGAAATCGGAGAGCTGATCCGAAACTACCACAAACAAGCGTTCGAGTTCATTTCTGTGGCTCTGCAGATCGACGAAGATGAGAAAGGTATGTAAATATTAGTAGTTTTATGTTTTCTTTACCTTTTCTGTATGTATCTGTCTGTATTAAATTATTTAACTGTATTACCAAGTATTATAAAATTGAAAATCAGTTAAGTAGCAAGCTTGAATATCACAGTTATTATATAAATACTATAGATGGTGTGTTTGGTTTTACTTTCACTTCATCTGTCCAGGAGCGGCCCTATCTGTTGACATTTCCCTAGTCCTGTGTGAAGTACTGCTCAGAAGATATGGATATGCTGTGCAAATACCAATAAGTATAGAGTGAGCTGGATAAGGACCACTAAATGTAGTTTTAATTGTAACGTATGCTAATTTATTATTATAGCAACACCTAACCAGGCTGACCTAGTTCCATCCAGCTGATTAACCACCCAAGCTAGTTTAAGCAATCCACAGATAAATGAAATGACTTGGTTTAGTCAGTTAGAAACCATTAAGTGCCATCAGGAGAGACTTTATAGTCATGGTTTCTGTTGTTAGTGCTTATGCTCTTGAAGAAGAATGCGTTTCTGAGATGACGATTAAACTGGGAACAGATTTTGGATGTCAGCCATGATAAAGCGGGTCCCGGAGGGGTCTTTCCGGTCAGTAGAGCGCGTAGCTGCTTGATCCCTGAGGTCAGTCGGGTTGAGAGGCCTGATTCAGGGTGATAGGGATTGTCCTCATCTGCAGTCGGATGGAAAATGAGGCCCCGTGTTATGAAGCTCTGTTGAGAACTGAATCAGTGGCTCAGTTTTGCGTATCCTCTTCCTCATATCATTTTATTATTGTATCTGCTGTTTAGTTCTGATTATGGCTTGATGTAGTTCACATCGTCTTCTAATACTCTGGTGTGAAGCCACTTTTAACTAACTGGATTGATTTTAAGATCCTTTTATTTACATTTAAAGCCTTAAATGGCCTTGCTCCCCACTATCTCACGGAACTTCTCCATCCTTACACCCCTACTCGTGCTCTCAGGTCAGCTGATCAACTGCTCCTGACCGTGCCGAAAACGAAGCGGAAACTTAGAGGAGTACCCCTTTGCTGTAGCAGCCCAGAAAAGTTGGAATGGGTTACCGTTGTACATCAGGCAGGCTTCTTCTGTATCTGATTTTAAAAACCTCACCTTTTTTCCTTGGCCTTCAACACTCTGTGAGACGCTGATTTGTATGCAATGTAAATGTGGATATGAATTTTACATAGTGTGTGTTTATTCCAATAGCTTGTACAGCACTTTGGTCCTGTGTGTTTGCGAAAGTGCTTAACAAATAAAGTTGGATTG
>JAUMHP010000001.1:3493485-3507186 GCA_032361065.1 Enteromius trimaculatus | reverse complement strand
CAGTCTGTGTTGTGTTGGAATTTGACCTTTTTTCAGTCGTCTTTTGCAAACACTTGATTTATATAAGAAGTAGGAAATGATGGTGTTTGAGACTCACAGTATGTTATGTCCATGTACTAAACTGTTATTATTCAACCATGCCCAGGTAAATTCAGTTTTCCATTCTATGGCACCTTTAAGTAAAGTAACATCAGTAAAATAGTAAGGTATGAGACTTATAATGCATTATAACTATCCATTGTAACTTAAGTGGATGAATCGTGTTCAGTGAGTTATAAATTATTATACTCTTAAAAGTTGAACATTTTTTACATTTAATACATTTTATATAATTTTCTTATATCGAATGCAGCATTTTTGGATTTTTGGTCCTTCAAGTTTGACTTTTGGGCCTTCGTATTAAACAGTTTGGTCACTTCTACTTTAATGCAAAGCACTATTAACAGTGTTAGTGTGGCTTTGAATTAGAAAAATTACACTTCAGTTATGTTCTATAAATCAGCTTTTCAGTGTGTTCATGTGTGTCCTGGATTTTGAGAGCAGTTAAAGTAGACTTTGGCAAGCCGTTTCGAATTCCCATACAAACAAACACAGTTTTGGTTCAAAAGGACGTCACACCAGCCTGTTTTTCGATTTCGCCTGAAGTACATCAGAGCCATTTCAACCAAAAATGGTCATTTATTAGCCCTGATGTCACTGAAACCAATCTGAAGTTATAAAATGATCAGTTTTGAAGAATGTTCAAGATGCTCTACAGACTGACATGAGCATGGTAACCCCACTCACCTTCACGTCAGCTCGAGTCTTATCGGTGACCTCCATGACGAATTCGCAGCGCTTGTCGCTGGGCTGGCTCATCAGGTGGTTTAAGATGTGCAGGTCCACCGTGGCGCCCAGATTGTCAATGTTGGACACAAAGATGTACTCTTTGCCTTCGGCGATCAGCTTATCCAGCAGGCCGGAGTTGTAGAAGCTGGCGTAGATGTCTCCGTGCCCCGGTGGGTACCAGGCCTCTTCATTCTCACCCGTCAGGCCCATGTTAGTGGCCACTGGTAACAAAGACTCCTTATTGATCCTAGGATACCTGTGCAGGACAGGAAAACAGACAGGGTGTGGAAAGCAGTCTAAGCTGTGGACTAACAGTTTGCATGAATGTGCAAGAAATGTGTGAATCAATCTTGAAATATATATATATATATATATATATATATACTTCAGTAACTGAGGATTTATTGTAAGGATTGATGTCCCCAAAAGCTGGCAGATATTTTTTTCTTGCATAGTAATATATTTAATATTTTAAATATAATATAATATAATAAAAAGACTTTTATTACTTTAAATTACTAATAAATGTTTTGTATTTGAAAAAAAAAAATCCTCCTTTCCTCAATATTTTTTATATTTTTGGAAGAATACAATGTTATTTTTTATGTTTTTTAGCATTTGAAAATATATAATTTTACATCAAAAAAATAAAAACGTGAACTGAAAATGAAATAATTTTCATTACTTTAAGTAATGAGTACAATATTTTCCAGAAAATATCACCGGCTCAAAATAGCAGATAAGTCACATCAATGTACAGATCACACTTTATTTTAACATCAGAAATTATGTAAAGTACTGCTTACAAAGAAAAGGTGTAAATTCTGATTAAAAAACCCTGAAAGCTTTACAAACATTATAATTGTGTATTTTAGTTCCTGTTTAGTCATGTATTTTAGTCACTCCACAACAAATCCTTTAATTTAAAATGTGCTATTTAAAACACTGACATTTATTCCATAAAATACGATACATTGCTCTATGTCCTGGATAAGAATGACGAGAAAGTGTGTGTGTGTGTGTGTACCTGCTCTGGTTGAAGGTGTGTATCTTGACGCGGTGATGTGTGTACTTCTGCAGGATCTTCTTGGTGTCTTCATCTGTGTTGAAGGAGTTCATCAGCACCAGCGGCACGTCTGCTTTATATGTCTTATTCAAATCCTGAAAGAGAGAGGTTCACACAAGGTCTTTAACATCATACACACAAATTCTTCTGAAATGTATTGTCTGTAACTGATGTGGATGTATTTTTCATAAAGGATATTGGATATTAAATGCATTCTTCTCAAAACGTATAAAGAGCGCAAAATGCTTGTTTGTGTGCAGGTTATGCAGTAAATAGCCAGTCACGGCACTGCAGAGCCCTGCATATCATCCCCATTTTAATGTTAAAAGGTGCATCTTAATAGGTATTACATAAAATAGCATTTCTCAAGATATTGCTCTAAGTGCCTTCAATTTTGTCCTGATATTACACAACTTTGGGGTAAGCAGTCATTGACACAGAGGGAAACATTTTCCAAGGTCTGAATCTGCAAACATGGCCTGACCTCATCTTACACAGATCACGCATAAGCCAAAAAGCCATCACCACACTGTTTTAACGTTACCCACAATTATTAACTAATGTGTTCAATAACCGTTTATTTCGATGGTCAGCTTCAGATAATCTACTAACAGTAAGTAACTTTGTAACAGCATGTCCACTAGCGGTCATTAGAGTATTAGTAGCTTAATAACTTCGGACACTTTATTATGATGGGTCCTCAGAAACGTATACAACTAACCCTAAACAGTCTACTCAGAGAGTCAGCAGACATGTAGTTGTGAATGAATGAGAATTAGTTGACATGTCTAAGGTAGGCTATCAAAATAAAGTTTATATATATATTAATAATGCTTATCTCCACATACAACAAAGCTGTGAAGAAATTAATACTTTCATGTCAACGGCGACAACATAACGCCATTAAATAAATAAAATGACTAACAATGATGATTTAAAAAACTTTATAGCTCAAAAAATAACACAGAGGTTTTAGGGTCTATGACATACAGGGATTTTCCACAACAAAAATTGGTATTTTTCAAGCATATAAAAATAAAATACACTTCAATTGTTCAAACCTTAAGAATGTTGTGTGCACATAAATTCATATTAAATGTTTCATCTAGCTGAACTGGCCATAGCTTAAAAAAAAAAAAGGTGGTGTGACCCTGATTTTAACTTGATACATCTTAAATAATTTAATTTCCCTAACATGCATAACATTTTTGTAGGTTCTCAGTTATTAAAGTGAATTCTGAAAATGTGTATATAACGCGTGTGTTGTAATACCTCAATCTGCTGTACGGTCAGGTCCAGGAAAGTGTTTTCGTTGCGGACGCTGATGAGACTTTTGGGTCCTTTGCAGCCCATGCTGGTCCCCAAACCTCCATTGAGCTTGACCACAGCCAGTTTATTAAGGCTGGACGCCACATCGCCAGGAAGACCCTTCAACTTGATCTTCTCATAGGGCTGAATCTGTCGAGTGAAATACACTTGTATGATTTCTATAGCAGGACACCTTATAGGAAACACACAGACGCAATCTCAATCACTATCAGGATGCAGAAACCTTGTGTGGAGTTCAGAAAATTAATAATCGGAAGTGTGCATTTTTTTATACTTTTCACTTGATTAGAAATGTAGTGCAGGTCTGCAGTCTGGTCTTATTAGAAGAAACCCTTTATGAAGATTACAGGACACCCAGTTTATTCAGAGCAAAGGTAAAATTAGGTGAGAATTCTTTTAGAGCGGGGTTTTATTTACTCCAATCAAACAGAGCAGAGACGAAGGACCTTCAAACTCCACATTTCAAGGCATTAACCTTGAGATCATGACATGGAGTGCAGAAAACTGTGAGAGCTACTGAAAAAGAGCTTTGCAAATAGTGTTGCTCTGTATGAAATATGAGCTGATTTGATCTGATCTCTTGAATTCGGGTGTGCTGCTTTTGATAAAAGCTTCCTGCCTGTGACTGATGCAGACCTTGCGCACACACTGACCTCATGAACTAAAATTGTGTAAAGTGGTCATCCTAGTTTCATCACAGCAGCAACTGTTGAACCATCTAACTGCTTTGAAAGCAAAAAGGTCAGTGACTCATGTTGCATTTGACATTTTAGCTATTTTCCTTGTGGTCCAATTTGCATTAAAACCATTCTCAATAAATTTGACTTCTATATAAAATGAACATTTAGTGCGAAATAGGCTTAATCAACACCATTTGCACAATTAACGTTTTTAATGGAAGTGAATGGGGCCAATTCTTAAACATAACAATACACTGTAGTTCAGCCACAAGAAAAATACAGTATATCCAACATTCATTCTGCTTCAATGCTGTGACAACATAATGCCATAAAATGAATAACTATAAGAGTAACTATGATGATTTAAACAGCTTAAATAATGCATACGTTTCAATGAGGTATAAGGATTTTCGACGAGCAAACCTGACATTGTCATGTGGTGCGACCGCAATTTATCATGCATAAAATTTATCATAAGTTCTCAGTAATTAAAGTGTTTAGAAAAAGTATTTACATTTTTTGTAAATAATTATTTTATATTTTTGTTCTAAAAATTATAGAATACAAATTAAATAAATAATAATAATAAATAATTATTTACAAAAAACAAAACAAAAAAACACTTCAATTATTGAGAACTTTTCTAAAAAGGTTATGCATGCTAGGGAAATTAATTAACTCTAAGATAAATGATGGTTGCACCACCTGACATTTTTAATTCCTCTAAATGCAAAAGACATTTATGCCACACATTCTCATGAAACTTAACCAGGAATTTTCCTTGAAATGTAAATAGGTGCTCTTTTGAAAGAGCTCATAACATACAATGATACACAACACATAGAAATGATCAATATACGTTCACAACAATCTATTTCTATATAACCCTCTTTAAGTGAAGTATAGTCAAGGTCACTAACAATAAAGTTAAAACCACTGACTCTACGTCTGCCAATGTGACAAAGCAAAACATCTGAGACGTTGATCGAGAAAACGACACACACACCCAGCAAATACCCAGCTGACCGATCAAGCATCCAGCCAATGAGCGCTTCCACGGATGGTGACTGAAATGGAACCATTGAGAATTATGCTCTAAGATTCAGTACTGATCTAGACGCAGCCATGATGTTGAGTTAGTAACGGGCTCTGGGAGTCTCTATCTACTGGAGCTGATTTCAGATCACCCGTCCTGCTTTACTATGTTCTGTAACATGAGTTTCTCAACGGCTGGTTGAGAAGAAATGTCAGCCAACGTTGTGGGATGCTGGAAGTGTTGTGCTATTCATAGTCTAACCTTCAGCGTGGGGGTATTTGCAGAGGGGCCGTAGGTTATTTGTGGGGGGATCGACAGGGAAATGTCATGGACTTGATAAACCACCCATACACACAGGCAGCACGTTTTCACTATTCAGCGGCTCTGTGAATGTGGTGATAGGAAAGTTACTCCAGCCCTTCAAACAACTTATACTGATAAAATAAGTGTATTTTATAAGCTAACAATGGTTTAAAAAGTACATCTGTCTAGGACTATGCAGTTGAATTGCTTTATTTGCAATCTATGAGTGTCACAGCAAAGGGTCTGAATACTTAGGACCATGTGATATTTTAATTTTTATTTCTTATTAAATCTGCAAAAATGTCAACAATTCTGTGTTTTTATGTCAATATGGGGTGCTGTGTGTACATTAATGAGGAAGAAAATGAAAAATGATTTCAGCAAATGGCTGCAATATAACAAAGAGTGAAAAATTTAAGGGGGTCTGAATACTTTCTGTACCCACTGTATATTTTATTTTCAAACTCTTTATTGACCATCCTTAGAAGCCACACAAGGTACAGTATCAAGCACTCACCGAGCCTTCGGGTGGCCTCTGGATCTTGGCCCAGTCAACAGACGGCCCCTTCTCCTGAAGGAAACGGTGAAAGAGCTTCTTGAAGCCCTCAAAGTCCTTCCTGGAGATCTTCAGGAGACACAAATAATCATATTACGAAACAATTTTTCACAATTTCCATCCTCTTTACCTTCAGCTCTACAGTATATCCTGTAGTTCAATATAATTTAAATATTTTAGAGCAGATAGTTAAGAAGTGTCTTTCTATTTCAAATAAAAAATGAGTCACACATGAAAAGTAAACAGTTGTGGGGGCTTTGGGATTGTATTAAACTTGGAATATTTCATTTATAATTAAAGGTTTATTAAAAGCTGAATCTACACGTTAGTGTGATTAATCGTACCCCTAATTACCCTGTATAACACTATGCAGCATATAAGCATAATTAATACCACGAAGAGTCTTCTTTAACCTTTAGACTAAACCTTCCGGTGATGCATCATGGGATGATAGGCTGTAATTAACCCACACCTCCTTCGTTAGGTCACTGTTTCATGGGCTGGTGTATAAAAGCTATTTAATTAAACTAACTGCATGCTGTCTGTGCTCATATTAAGAGCAGTCTCATTGTGAATAAACATCTCAAACTCCATAAGTCCATAAGACTCGTTCTAAAATTAGTTTTTCAATTTTATTAGCAAATAATAATAGGTGAACGACAAATAACAATGTCTTCTAATAATTGTGTTATTACAAAAAAATGCATGTGCCAAAATGAAAACATTTGGTAACGTGTTATAATAGGTAACACTTATTATCTATTAGCTATGATTTTTACCTCAATAAATGCTTAATTTGCTGCTTATTAATAGTTATTAAGGTAGCTGTTAAGTTTTGGGTAGGATTAGGAATGTAGAATAAGTGCTTAATTAGCACTAATAAATGCCTTCTATTCTAGTAATATGTATGCTAATAAGCAACTAATAGGTGTAACCTTAAAAACAAAACCAAACATTTTTATGCATGTTAGTTATTTGCATTTTTAAAAAAGGTTAATGACTCTAAAACAGGTTTAAAGTGTTTGCTCAAATGCAGGTGGCACATACTTGAGCAGGGGTTTAGACATATACACAGAGTCAAGGGCAGAAGCACCAGTGGAACGTGTTTGTCACCTCGGCCGAGCACATAGTTTGCAGGACAAGGGTCTTACCTCTGCCTCTGATGGCTTGGCATTGGTCAGGAGCTTCTCCAGCTCTGTGTGCATGGAGTTCTCATGCTGCTGTCTAAGCTTCTCCTGAAACTCCGCCATCCCCGCATTAGGACTGTTTCTATACAGATCTACACACATGCAAACACAGGGAAAGAAAACCTTATGCTCACAACAACCTTAAATCTCGTGACAGCATAGCAAATGGCCATTATTTGAAGTATTGAGACTATTCTTTCCCACCACTGTTTTTGGTAAATTGGCGTATGATTTAAACAATTCAACCAGTCAAAATTTGGAACAATTAGAATGTCTTAATGTTTTTGAAACAATCATCACACCAAGACATTCTGTCTGTTTGAAAATAAAACAAAAACAGTAATATTGTGAACTATTGCTGAGCTATTAGTTGATAATCAATTAGAATAAGTTCTAAAGGATCATTTGACGTAATTCAACTTTGCATCACAGGGATACATCACATTTAAAAATATATTTTACATTTTTTTTTTTTTTTTATCTAATTCGATTTATTACAATTTAGCATTTAAAATAATATCATTTTTACTGAGCATAAGAGTCTTCTTTAAAAACGTTTTTAGCAAGTCTATAAAGAAACCACTTACCAGCAACAAAAGACATGATTAAAAACTTCTGACAGCTCTCAGACTTAAAAACCAGTATATATCAGTCCTGAATTGAATTCAGCAGTCCAGAAAAGTCCAAATCGCCAAGCTAATACTGTTCCTTCTTTTGCACTAGTACAACTACAAGTGCATCAATATAGAGGAAGCAGTCAAAGAGATGCTTTGAGTAGCTCAGATCTAACTAATAAAGAAAAGCTACTGAAACTTTAGTGTTCAAACCCCTCGTCTCTTTGAAGTCAGATGGGATTTCGGACAGATTCACAGACTGTCGTGTCATACACAGGACACTCGATCAGGGCTTTGAAGGAGATGCGCAGAAAGACGGAAAGCGCACGATTCTTTTAATAAAGTCCAGCACTGCCCACCGGCTACGTCACGGTAAAAGTAAATAGCTCAAGTAACGGTGAACAACTTTTGTAGACATTGTATATGCATTGTATGTACAGCACAACTAGACGCCGCTGAGCAACCTGCGCTCTTTGCATTGAACGCGTTTTGAAGGGTTTTAATTAACTGCAAGATTTTTGTTATTATGTTATATTTTTTCTATAACATATAATAGTGTTTAGTGGGCTCTAGTTTTTCACATTTATATTAATTATTATCCTTGTCAGGCCGAATTATTTGTCATTTGTTAAATATTAGTGCATTTTATTGTACACTTTATTATATTTATTGTCAATGTTTTAACATGACAGCAAGCCACTTAGCGTTAGCCATTAGGTTGTTTTAGCCGCTTTGCAATTCTTCCAGCTCTTTTGAACGCAATAACGCCTGCTTAAATGTCAGTAAGTTTGACTAATACAGTACACAGCTGGGGGGAGGGAGTTAAATTCTCTGGCTGAACATTGACCTAACGTTAGGTAGCTGCTTCTGTCAGAACAAAGTCACAGACATCCAGGATTATGTCGCGAACTTTGCCGTACAAGAAGAACTCCAAGGTCACCGACCCCTTGCAAGCAAACACAAGCGCACTGCCCACAGCTCGGGGTTTTTGAGGGGCTGGGGAACCATACTCAAGCACATCTAGACAGCAGACAGGCTTGCTTGCTCATTTTTGTCAAGCCATGCGAGGATACTCACGTCCAATTCAGCACACGGCGGAAGTGTCGCGTGAAATCGGTGTGTGGGTATGATGTTTGTTCACGGACCAATCAGAGCAGGGGGTGGTCTGGCTCGACCAATCAAATACCAGCCAATAGCGTTCTATTTGTTATTGGCGTTCGACTGCGTAAACATGTGAAACAGCGTCATCTATTGGCTGTAGTTGATTCTTTTTACTTGTTTTATTCAACCGAGAGTGCTTTATTTAGTCTATGAAGATTATGCATGATTATATGGAAGTCCCTTTTTCAAGTCGAAATGCAGTCGAAATTGACAAAAAAATGCTCATAATTTACTTCTTATAATAGTTTCTATGCCATTATTCTAACCTGACTTGTCATAATTTAGATCTTACATCTTATATTGTTAATTTATAAAACATACGGTGTCAAGAACTCGATTTTAGTCATAACTATGATTGATCAAAGCATCATTTTTTTTTTTTTTTTGCAGAGATGGGCTTCCATGTTGACCAATGAATTATGACTTCTCCATTTTTACATTTTTTTTTTAATAAAAGGATTACTAGAGTAAATATGCAATATGATTTCTATTCACTGCTATAATTCTTTAGGACATTTTTAGGATTTTAAATAAGTTACAAAATTAATTACCTGATATATAATGGCTTTCATTCAAATAAAAAGGCCTGGCTTGCTGTTACAGAATATTTACCAGCATTTTATCACCTCTAGGATAGGCATGACAACATAATCCAAATACACAACAAACATTAATTTTCCACATGGCCTTTTATTGTTTTATGACAGATGATTGTTGTTTTGGTCAGGACAACTATGTGCGTAACAGTTTCAATTGGAAATGTTCTTCTTCAGGTGTTGCCCCAGACACTTCAGGCAGAGAAAGTTACATTGTAGATGTTTCTTGTGAAATAACACACACACACGCATACTTAAAGAGACATGAATACCCACGCACACGGACAGCTGTGAAACCTACAGGACTTTACAGTCGGGCATTTGGGGACTTTGAAGAGTCTAATGGCTGCCGGGCTGTTGTGGTGATATCAAGTCACGCTCCAAGGAAGGTAAGTGCCGTGTCTCTCTCCTCTACCAACTCAGCGGCGGTGGCATCCATCTTACCACGGGAGAAATCATTAATGGGGAGTCCGTCAACCACCTTCCAGGTCTTGTTCTGTTGGCGTGGAAAAGATAAGCACCTACATAGAGACCTTATATTTCTAAACAACATCCAAATACTTTGGATTTCTTTTATTTGTAATTTAAGAAAACAAACCTTGATTTTAACAGGGAAGGAGTACATGAGGTCATCAGGAACTCCATAGGAATTACCAGTGGAGTAGATGCCCATAGACACCCACTCACCCTGTTAGAGGCAGAAAAACAAGTATTTAGCATTAACCCTATATAGCCTGACACATGAAATCAAACGTCATATAAAAAATAAATAATAATATTACTACATACACACACACACATACATATATTTATACACATACACACTCCACCGTTTAAAAAATTTGGGGTCAGTAAGATATTAAATGGTTTTTAAAGATGTTTCTTATGCTCATCATGGCTGCATTTATTAGATTAAAAATCCAGAAAAAAACCCAACTGTAATATTGTGAAATATTATTTTAATTTAAAATAAAGTTTTTTCTGTGTGAATATATTTTAAGAATGTAACTTATTCCTGTGATACAAAGCATAATTACTCCAGTCTATCCATCTATCTATCAGACTGTGTACAGTTGTTTTTTTTCCAGTTTTGACCATGCAGATTTTGAGGCTTTATTAAACTTCACAAAGCCTCAAATTTCTAGAGTAGGAACCGATTAAGAAAACTTACAATGTTTTAATCTTCCACTCTACTTGCAACCAGAATCTACTAGCCTAGACACCCAGTTGATCTACAAAGGATTCACACGGTGCAAACTCACATCTGGAGTGCCAAACCAGATGTCTCTCATGTGGTCACAGATGGCTTTGGCAGCAGACATTGCACTGGAGAGCTTCCTGGCCTTGATGACAGCTGCACCTCTCTGCTGCACCGTCTGGTGTACAGAGAAATTAAAAGAATAGGTAAATAAAAGCAATAAGCCACAAAAAAAGGGGGGAAATTGTTCACCCTCATGCAAAATTCCAGATCGTGTGGATTTATTTAGAAATCTATCATCTTAAACTAAGAGGTGAATTCATTACTGATAAGTTGTTCTACTCAAGTCTATATAAAGATATAAAGCAACTTAACACATTAATATTAGGTCCATTTATCAGCTTTTTTTAGCAGCTTCAAACATGCAGCATAAGTTAAAGTAGAAACTATCGGGTTCATAACATGTCAGGGAGATTTCTTTGTTTCTTTGTCCTTTAAATTACAATTATTTTCATCGCATAAAAAATTGGTTTAAATGATAAACCAAAAAAAAAATTGTGCTTCATCTGATTTTCTCTCGCTAAATGCAATTTCAATAACTCCACAGGTTCAGCTTCCAGACTCACGGTGATGAAGTCACCCTTTAGCCAGCTTTCGTCATTCACTGCGTCAAAACCGGACAACTCCTTCCCATGATGGTTCACGACAGCATGGTGCACATCTGGGTACTGAGTTGAGGAGTGATTTCCCCAAATAATCACATTCTTCACACTGTCAGAGGGCACGCCAACACGCATCGCCACCTACAGGCATGGAGAAACACCACAGGTGAGCAGAGGGCCGCTTGTGAGCAATGTGCACCAGCAATATATACTGCAGAGACTCTAAAATTAGGTCACTGTATTGGTCTATTAACTACTCCAGAATACGTAACTAGATACGTCTGCTCTAGAACTAAGCTAGATGTGGATGGACAATTAAACAAATAAAAATTATAAAAAAAAAAAAAAAAAAAACCTTGGTTACCTGCAACACTGGAAAGCACAAAGATTGAGTTAGAGAACTTCAATAAAACAGAATAAGAAGTGAAGGTGAATGAGACGGTGGGGTTCAGACCTGAGAGCGGGCCCGGTTATGGTCCAGACGGGTCAGGCAGGAGAAGTTCTCCTTAGGAATGGAGGGAGCAGATTTGGAGGCGATCAAACAGTTGGTGTTGGCTGGGTTTCCCACAACTAGCACCTATGAAAGAAAACAAAGAGTGAACGGCAGAACAACAAACATCAAAAACTGACCAGTGACTGATTTATCATAGTTGTCCAAATTAAAGCCAGAGAATAGAAATGTCATGCAAATCAGATTCAATTGCACAAACTGATTCAAGTAGCACTATGTGTTGCAATCTTGTACCTTGACGGTCTTCTTGGCGTATTTCTCCAGCGCTTCACCTTGGGTTTTAAAAATGGCTACGTTAGCCTTCAGTAGGTCCTTCCTCTCCATGCCCTCCTTTCTGGGCATAGAGCCCACCAAGATGGCAGCATCAAGATCCTTGAAGCCCACCTCAACCTTATCAGTGGGAATCACCTCTGTGAAAGAAAGAGAGAGAGAAACTAGTAAGAGACAGAACTCTTTTCACAGGAACTAAATATATTTTATTTTTAGCTAAATATTTGTGCAAGTATCAAATGAAATAACTTCTAGTAGAATTTAAAAATCCTTAATGCTTATTGAAACAAGTTATTCTTTAATAAGACTATTTCAGTTGAGCAAATGCATGTGACTAAATAATAAACATGCAAACCTTTCAGCATCAGTATTGTGAAATATGGTCATTATGTTTGCACCCAGACTATTATTTCCCAGGAGTATATGCCGTCATTATCTCTTGACACTTTCATCTCCCATCGCAATAAATCATTTATCAGGCTGTCAGTATTTCCTGAATCAGCTCATTCCACTGATAATCTGTAGAATGAGATCTAGTACAATATTTATCAGTGGACTTCAACTTCTGTGACTGAACATGTTCTTTGGCCTCCTCCCCTCCGCCTCCTATTGTTATGGCACCATCACGTTTCTCATTGGTCTGTGACTATCCTACAACGTCAGCCAATAAGATCAGTCTGTGCCGGTAACACCTCCCAGCTCCTCAAATACAGTGTAGCACATGCCACTTTCTGCTGCAGATCTGTTCTGCAGAGTCATGCTTGCTCTTCTGCATTCTAATACCTTCCAGATGTTGGCTATAAATAACACACGCTGTAGTATAAAGAGAGTGGCTGTGAAGCTGTCAGTTAAGAGTCCAGTAGATGATGTCCTATTAGAATCTTTCACTGTGGTGAGGACATAACCATTTATATATCAAGGAAAGGAACCCCTCACCCCTCAGAAGTGGAAGAGCACAATCCTGCAGCTCCATGACAACTCCATCTAGCACGGGCAGCATGGGAGTGATATCCAGAAGCACCAAGATGATTGGCTGACAGTGAAGACAAACAAGCATTGCGTTACACTGCATCAGCACTGATCAAAAAACAAGTTCGGAACGGAACACTTGCAGAACCACATATACACTTTACACCACAGATATTAAACGATACACACTGTGTACCACAGTACAGTCTGTAACCGTCCTTATATAACAGGATCCAGTACAAGTAAAGATGACTAGACAGCCGATATAATGCATTAAATGTAACCATTTTAATTGTGGAGCTGAATGTTTAGCTTAAGTTTTGAAAACTTATCAAAATATCCAGTATTTTTTATTGGTTATATGAATTTGTTGACATCAAAGGGAACATACCAATGTATCATTTTGTAAACATTATGGGAATGTTAATATATTTTTTTTGTATGCAACGTAGTAACTTTAAAAAGAGAAAAACATTCCATGAATGATGTATCAGAAGGTGCTAACGTTCTACAAACATTTCAAGACCAGAAAACCTTGCACAAACGTTCTAAAATGTTACTTAAGAGTGTTTGTTCATAACTTTAAGAGTATACGGTCCGAACGTTACGGAGAACCTTCCCTGTTATCTGTGATGCGGCTATTTAATTATTGTTTCAGCTGTATTGTATTGTCGGTTATGGAACATGCGAACAGTAAACCGAATCGTCCGGTTTCTAAACAATACTCTCTAAATG
>JAUMHP010000001.1:3471238-3483060 GCA_032361065.1 Enteromius trimaculatus | reverse complement strand
AATGAGGTTTAAATTAACCAAAAAAAGTATATATATATATATATATATATATATATATATATTTCAAATGAAGCTGTTTTCAACATTAATGATAACAAGAATGATTATTAATAATAGAGCACAGATCTAATATGAGAAGCAAATAATCATAATATAATAATTTCTAGGGGATCATGTAAAACTGAAGACTGAGAGAAAAATATGAGAAAATATAATAAAATAGAAAATACTTACTGTAAATTGTAATAATATTTCACAATATTGCTGTTTTTATGGTATGTTTGATCAAATAATAGCAAGATTTGATCCATTTTTATTATTGTACATTATACTGTGATGCCTAAATTGACTTGCACCTTTAAAATAATTAATATCACTTTTTAATGACAAAAAAGTAAAAGATACTTGAAATCAGCCATAGCATAAAAACAATTATTGGCTTGTCATTATCAGCCAGAATTTTAACACTAATGCATCCCAAATCAAAATATCAAGGGAAATGCATTCTTCATGATATAACACACATGCATTTTCTTAATAATTTATTTCACATACAGCCTTAGTTGTGTCTATGCATAACAGATAACAGCTCTGCCATTTAAAGACAGATATCATCAGACAACGTTAATCAAACTGCAAGATTTGTGCCATCAAACCTTTCATTGTTGTTTAGGACAACTGCAACCAATCAGATTCATCTGCCTTCTCGGTCTGAATGAGATTAGAGTGTATTCACAATACAAGACTCATGAGGGTCGTAATCCAGATTACTGTTGAAGCGATCGTTAACTCAAGAGATTGCTCTGTAATCGTTTTGTTTGTGCAGTCATCAAATGCGATCGATAGCATTTTAAAGCATATTAATCCCTCTGATGCTCATTTCTTTGGCTTGTATTGTGGCTCTGCTCTTTCTAACGGTGTGATAGACTGATAGAGGGGTAATCTATCTTATAAAATGGTCAGGATCAGGAACGTGAGAGTGATAAGAGTTACACTGCCACCATACGCTCTGTTTTTAGCTTAAAGCCCTTAATAAAGGAACTGTATGGACCAACAACACTGAACGCCAACAGAGAGGAAGGAATGCAAAATAACACTGTGTTTAAAGCAGTAGTTCTCCCAAAAATGAAAATGTACTCAAGTTTGAGTTGTTCCAGACCTGTATGATTATCTTTCTTCTGCGATCATACAGTTCCTGGTTCCCATTTACTTCCATAGTGTGAAAAAAAACTGTGGAAGATAATGGAAAGAAAAAACTAGTTTGCTTAACTACTGTATATTTTTCAAATTCTCTGTAATATGAATACAGGTTTGGATCAACTTATAAGTGTGTAAATGATGACTGAATTTTCTTTATATGGTACCACAAATAGGTTTTATATTTGTTTATTAAGCCAAAAAATTCTAGACTTTATATGTCAATATTTGTTACTTTTTAATTGATTTATTTAATAAATTGTTGTGAGATATAAACATGCAACTGTTAGAAAAAATGTGCTATTACTTTATATTGCGTTGCAGAAAAAAAAGAACTTTGAGACGAATTCCGGGATAAAAAAAGAATTAAAAACAAATTAACTGCAATGATTAAACAGAAAAAAAAAAAGTTGCAAGAAGTCAACTCAAATAATCATAATTGCAAAATGTAACCTAATAATACTGTGAACTCAATAATTACCTTCAATATTTTATCATTCTGTGGCCGAAACACAGTTGGACAAAAACAATTAGCTTATTTTTAAAAGAAAAACATGAAACATCACTAAATGTCAAAAAGCATTTAGTGTTTGAAATTTCATGCCCAGTTTTAGCAGGTGGTGCAGTTACACCCCTACCAGACAATGCAAACAGACCACTGCTGTGCTACAAATGCAGTACAACGCAATTAAGCTGATGTTTAAGAACTGTGTTGCATTGCATCTTAAGGAAACTGAGCGAGCAACAAAAACATTTCTTTTTTGGTGTCAGAGGGGCCGTATTGGTACTGAGATGAGTTTTGTGCCATAGTCGCTTCCTCTGGTGTGCGTGTGAGTCTTTCCTCTTCCACACATATCTAATTAAAGTGTGTGTTGTCAAACGGCTGATCTTCAGCGTGAAATCATCTTAGCGGATAGAAGGTCTGGGAGAAAGAGACAGCGACGGAAAGAAAAGAGACAGGGACTTCAATCAGCTCCAGCTGGGACGGTTGTTTTCATTGTTGCTTGTATTAGCTGTAGTTTAAGCCTGTTTTCTACTTAGAGCTGCAGCATTTGCACAAGCGTTATTGCGAGCGCTCGCTCTGCGCTCTTCACCTGCTCTGATTACTGAAGCCAGACATTTGCACCAAACTCATCATATATACCGTCACAGCAACACAAGCATCATATGAGTTCAGAACTGACCTGTTTCTATGGTTTCTTTATTTGAATCACTCATTATTTTGTTTGTTTTCTTGCATGCTTTTATCTTACTATAGATTATATTTCGTTCATGTATACTTTCTCTAATGATTTGTATTTGTTTTCATTATTCTTGAAAATGACCCTAGTTACTTATTACCCAGTCATAAGTGTACATTTTTGAAAAATGAGATGTATACATCATCTGAAAGCTGAATAAATAAGCTTTCCATTGATGTACTGTTAGGATGGGACAACATTTGGCTGAGATACAACTGTTTGAAAATCTGAGGTGCAACAAAATACTGCTTTCAAACTTCAAAGCTTTCAAAGTTCTTAACAATGCATATTATTAAGCAAAAATTGAGTTTTAATATGTAGAAAATGCTAAACATATCTTCAAGAAACATAATGATATTTGGCAAAACCCATACAATGTATTTTTGACTATTGCTACAAATATACTCCAGCGACATAAGACATAAGGTTTTGTGCTCCAGGGTCACAATTCTATAAAGTAAATATATACGTACCAACATTTATTAGTAGTTTTTACTAACTACAATTTGCATATCATATACGAACTTTAACATTTTTTTCAAGTGTTAATTAAAGTGCTTTTTTCTGCATGTTGCATTATAAAACAGCTTCTATTATTATTTTTTAACATCATCAATATGACCTGGAAGAAAAAAAGCATATTGTAATTTCCCTGTTTGAATATGGTTAATTTTTAACCCTTATTATACACCATGCATTTTGATATTACTACATTTGAATCTAATATATTTTTTGTATGTCTTTTCTATCATTGATGTTGTGCTTGCAGTCTTAAATCTTTAATCTAAAGTAACCTAAATCTGTCAACGTTCCTGCCATAATATTAGATAAAACTAATATTCATTTAATAAATATTGAATACTTAGAGCACATAGCGAAGTGTTTATAACCTTCTTGTTGTATGTTACAACACAAAAACACTTAAAAATCTGCTTATTTGTTTAATTATGTTTCACATTGCCAGTGTGGCCTGGAACGTAAATCATTTATTATAAATTTCAGCCACTAGGCCACGGTTTTGTTTTTTTGACTTCCTAAATGACTTACAGTTGACTATTGATTCGTAATCATTTTTCACCTTGCACTTGTTATATGAAAACGGTCAATTCCTGGTAGTCAGTGTTGACACCACATGCTACTTGTTGGCCTACAAAGACCTATTTTCCATAAGTTGCCCTTCCAAGGACAAAATGAGGTATGTGAAAAACTTTACGATATATGATCCATAGATTGACTTTATCTTTGCTGGGCCTCTAGGGTCTAAACTTACAGATGCACTTTCACTGTAATCTCTTACACACACAGGGAAGATTCCTAAGATAGCAACAGTTCCAGTTGAGCCGCTCTGACAGTGTCACTGCGGTGCGCCCAAATTGAAAGGGTGGGACCGGTGACGCCAAGCATGAAAAAGGATAGAAACGAGGTAGAGAGAGAAAGAAAGCATGAAAGAGAGAGAGGAACAGGGAGGGCGGCACCCTTAAAGGACCCCATCCCGATCTCTTAAGGAAGATGAGAGAGCGCGAGTGACGAAGGATGAAAAAAAGAGAGAGAAACAAATTATTAACACCCCACCGACCACTTTAAAGAGCACAAAAGCAGGGAATGAGAGAGGAGCGGACACCGGGAGAGGTGAAGACACAGAGAGAAGGAGGAGGAGGGACACTAACGCTTCACCCACTGGGGCTTCCACCCGTTTTTATTACCACTGGATAAACTCACCCCATCAGTGTGTGTGTGTGCTTTCTACACAGCTTCACACTCATGGCATGACTTATATGCAATCCTAATTACGCTAAATGATACAAAATACAATGATAATAAAAATATTCCAGTAACTAATGCATTATTAAATTACTGTTGTGTTTGTTAACATTAGTTAAAGCACCGTTAACTAACATGAACTTAACAAAGATTAAAAAATAGCTTAATAAATCATTGTTCATTGTTTGTTTGTATTAGTTAATACATTAACCCATGTTAACCAATCGCACTTTACTGTAAAGCATTACCAATAATCTATTCAATAATCTCATTTAATATTTATATACAGACTGTTATATTAAATCTCATCATTCTGCCTCTTAATGTTGCATTTAGCACTTGTGTTTTTGGAAGTGAGGAGATTGTGAAAGATAACGTATTCAGACTTCTTAACAAGAAACTCCCATTTAGACCCGTTAACTTTTCAGGAATCTGTTCACTAAATACAGGTCCAAAAGGTTTTGTGAGACAATCACTGAAACCACACTCAAGGAGAAATGTGACCGCATTGCATTTGCAGCAAATGCACTAACACTAATAAAAGAGCTGCTAAATGTACATAAAGTGAAGCACAACTCATTAAATCAGGTTCTCAATCAAAATAACAATAGGGCATCTTTCTATTCAAAAGCAGCATTGATTTTTTTTGCATTTTCTATAAACATAGGTTTAGTTGGGGAACACATCATTAGACCTCATCTGTCCCATCAAGGACACAGTTCATCACCAGGATGTGTTGTGTTTTGTTCTTAACTAGATTAACCAGCATAATCCCGGCTAATGGGGACATTCTCAGAACTTCGGCTAATGTTCTGATAAAAGGTATAGCCTGTGTACAAACAATCTTTCGGTAACAATAGAGCGTTCATTCAAAGTTGTCTGATCTTTAATAATGTTCTCCAAACGTTAGCACAAAAAACATTACTCATACATGATTTGAGGAACGTTCATACCCTTAATGATTTCTCCTATATTTGCATAATGGTTTAAAAACTGGATATTTCAAATGTTCAAAGAACTTTCAGAAATAAAGTTTTCATAATTGGAATGTTCGCAAAAGGAAAAAGAAACTGATGTTTCTATTATAAAATGATGAAATGGAACGTTACCTTAATGATTTCTCAAATGTTTGCATCAACAAAGAAATTTATATATATATATATATATATATTTAAAAAACTGGACATTTTGAAACATTCTTAGAACATTTAGCTGGGTTTCAGAACGTTCAGAGAACATTGAAAAAATATTCCGATAATGATTGCAAAAATTAATAAATGGAACATTTCTCTAATGTTTGCATAAACAATACATTGGTTTAAAACTTTTTTTTTTTTTTAAAAACTGAACATTTTAAATGTTCAAAGAAACATGTTCATAATGGGAATGTTTGCAAAAAGTTCTCAAAGAAAATTCAAAAGTAACGTTCCCATTGCAAAAACGATGTTTTGAACATTCAAAACTTTCATCATAATTTGACAGGAACATTAGAAAAACTTGTTAGCATGGATGTCCTTGGGCAACCATGTGATAATGAACATCTGGACACACCAGTTCAGCATAAACCAGCCCGAAAATTCAGACTGAGCTGGTAGTCTTAAGCAACTCTTTAACTTGTGGGTGGAAAAACAAGCTTTTTTTGAGGGTTATAGCAGCACAACTAATTAAAATGGTCAGCATAGTGACCACCGACACTCAAACTGCTTGCCGCAACAGAGCCCCTTTGATTCCTGAACCATCAGAAATTCAGAAGTTCAAAGGTCCCTCTCAAATGTTGTCCGAGTCTCATTCATTCAGGACCATAAAAAGTCACAGAATGTGTGCAAGTGGCCCTCCAGACCCGCGGCAGATGAAACCTCGGGGTTTGTTTATGCTCGGCCAGCCTTAATCCTGCAGCTCTCTGCTGTCACTCAAAGTCTGACAGCACCCAAGGGCTGCTGGGAGATCCGTTTACGCGCTTGCTCAGACACGCATCCCAAAGCAAACACACAACAAGCTCAGCTGTAAACACACTTTGGGCAGGGTTGTACTGTGTGGATATAGTTTCAAAGTCAGTACATACAGATGCACAGAGTTGTCAGAAAACACACAAACAGATTGGAGAGGTCGAGGGAGTCATCTTTAAGGGCATTACCCTGTCATAATTTATTCACCCTCATGTTGACTTTTTTCTCTCTTTGAAATAGGCCTAGCACAAGTAGCCTACTACTACAGAATTTAGCGTAGGCCTGCAGAAATATGTGTCAGCAATGAGGAGCAAGAAGAGAGAGTACGTATTTATTTTAATCAGTTAATCATCATCTTCTCTCCTCCTCCACAGATGCATCCTTCTCACATGCTAATCATTAGTGCTTGCATGATGGAAGCAGTGAGCACAGGTTTTAGGCCAATGGACAAATGCACTTAATTGAGTCCGTTCTTTCCTTTATCTGAATTATTCAAGCAGAGAGAGAATGAGAGAGAGAGCCCTAACAACACATGCTACTACATAGCTATTTTGAGACAGGGTCGTGCCATGATCAAGGACTTCAGTGAGACGAAGAAACAGACTAAAAAGACAGAATTCACAGTCACTTAGGAAAAGTGCCAATGGAGTGATAAAATACAGATAACCACACTATCGTGCAAAGTTGGGTTATAATAAATAAATACAAATATAAACGTGCACTTCACCGTTTACTCCGCTTGAGGAGCTTTCAATATTTAAAGGAGATTCTCGCACGCCTCTTCAATAACTTGCGCTTGTGACCCAACTAATAAGCTTAATAGTATAGTTTTCAGTTGATTTGATTATAAACGAGAAATTAAAACGTGAAATTAAAATGCTTTTGTGTGTGTGTGTGTGTGTGTGAGAGTGCAGCTTATGTCCCTAATATGAATAGGATAGGAATAGTATAGATCTACAGATGTTCAGATGTTATATAATTCCTCTCTGTTCCCCTCCATAAAGAGAAGAAACCCAAGTCCACCCGGACCACTGGAGCCCGAGGCCCCCACTGAGGAAAACTGAGCTTCTTCCCTCAGGTCCGGAAACAGCTTGAAGTGTGTCTGCACCCATCATGCCTGAACCACAGAGGAGCTCTTCTGTGGACCAACCAACTCACATTAGGACAAAATACCGAGAGGGAGAACCGCCATAAACCTCGTCCATGAAAACCTCGTTCAAATCAGGTGAGTCAAACATTTACCTTCTAATGGGTCTGTGTTCAAATACACGCCTATGATAAAGCCTACACACAGTTTATTTGTGAGCTGTTTAAGCTAAAGTTCATCACGAACAGGCACGGTCTAGTTACTAAAGCAGCACAATGAAGAGTGTCTGTGCAAGCTGCTCACTGTTGAAAGCCCCTGGGCTGTAAAGGTGAGACCAAAATTGGACCGGAGTATATGTGAGCTCAACATGACCCTGAATCTGCAGAGAATTAAGAGGCGGGTTTGTGAGCAGAATTAGTGTAGGTACAAAATGTTGTACACTAATGTTACCCACCCCACCTTTGACAGCTTTCTTTGTCCTTGAACTTGAAGTTCTGGATGTTTTTTAGTTCTGTTTGGTCAACCAACCCAACCGGTCAACTAAACTCAGTGAGTTTACAAACAAACAAACAAACAAACAGAGATGCCCTTGAGCTAATGTCATATTGCACATTGTTGGCGTAGGCTGTTCATTGTTATACAATATGCAATATGAATACAATTTTGCTTCTGTTCGCTTGCAGCTTCATTTCCAATATTGAATCTGGCTCCTGAAGTAAAACTAGTGTGAACACATGCAGAAAAACACTGGAGATGGTGTTATGCGGTGAGAACAGGTGTTTGGATGTGCTTCAGTCCAGTTTAACCAGACAACAGCATTCCTCAAACATGCTCAGAGATTAGTTGAGCTTGTCTGATGCAGATGTACCAAATCCCTCAATGTTTGCATCAGTAAGATGCCACGCAACTACAGCACAGCGGGATTCCTCTGACCAAACAAGCAAACATCGCCGTCCCGTTTACCTAACCCTGTTTACCCAGCTGCTTTGCTGAGAGTCTCGAGGTAGCTGATAATTAAAATCGTGATTTGTCGTTTTTCTGTTGGATAAATAAATCTGCACAGTGGTCAGAATACCAATACGCGTTCATCAGTGTGTTAATATGACTTAATTATTGTTCTAATTATTATTCTGTTGGATTGAAGCTTCCAGCATTTCAATTATGATGCTTTTCACTAGATCCTGTGACTCTGACGCCTTACAATCAGAAACTTTACAAGTACTTTTTAATTTCTTGGCAGCTTTAAGGCTACTCACAGGCTACTTTGGTGGAAGAATTGGTGTCTTTTATCATACCATTTTTTAAAAATGCATCAAACCATTTCAAGTCATAAGTTTAAGGCCTTTCAGGCCCTTTTGCATTGCTACACATGGCCTTGAGAGGTTTACTGCTTTAATATATAATGAATTTTTACAAATCTGATAGCATAAGCTGAAGCTGTGCACATATATACAGATTTTTAAAATTCTATATTAATGCACTTATATAAAGTCGAAAATCTACAATATCACTTGCTCCCAGTTTCACAGACAAGGCTTAAGCCTAGTCCCAGACTAAAGTCTGAGCTGTTTCCACTAACTCTGACTGATGTTAAAATATCAGTGCCTTTATTTTGTCTTAAAATGCACACCAGTAATGTTTTTTTTTCTAAGGCACGTTTATAAAAAATCACTTAAGAGTTGTAATTGGACTATGGGCTAATCCTGTCTGTAAAGCCAGGCCTTAGAGTTACACTTATAGGGCCGGTTTCCTGGATAGGGAATAGATTAAGCCAGGACTAGACCTTTGCTAATTTAGGAAATTTAAGAATTTTTAGAAACACGTCTTACAAAAATGCATTATCTGTGAGCATTTTAAGACCAAACAATGACAATAATGTATTTTAAGATATCTCAGTGCAAGCTTTTTCCAGTTTAGACAGCTATTAACATTTATTTTAATCTAGTACTAGTCTTAAACCCTGTTCGGGGAAACTGCCCCATAAACTTTAGTACTGGGTTTAATAATGGTTTAGATTCAAGAAGGCCCCTTATTATATATAAAAGGTCTCTTTTATATAATTTAACATGTCAGAATAAGAATGACATTTTTTTTCATTCACACTTTACTTTTTGTTTAATGTGTGAACATAAAATCACTTTTGTAATAATCTTTTGATTTGGACATCTTGACGTTTTTGACCCTATAAACATATTGTGATTTTGACACTGATATTTTAAGCACACACAAGGCCCATAACATTTAAGTCAGAAAGGAAATGAAAAACAATCCGTTACGATTTTAAGCTTATATTTATTAAATGAACATGAATGCAAATGAGTTTTTAACATCTCACATGAGCTGTAAGGCATAAGTCACATTCTCCTAAAGAAACTCATAAAATTATTATTGCCTTCATTGTTTCAAACACTACGTGCGTCTCATTCGTCCAGTGCGTCGTGTCGGGAGTGCGACAAGCTTGACCCTCGCTAATCTGTCCGCAGAGGGCGACGAATGACCCGTCTCGCTTTTGCAACACACAAGAAACTTTGGTTTCCCAACCCTTGTTCCTACGGCTCTCGGAAAGAGATGGCACAAAAGTCACTACTTCTTCCCTGTGGTGTCCGGCTTCGAGGAAAAGACTTGCTCCGAAGAAAAACAAACAAGTAAACTTCTGAAAACCAACACAAGGAGTCTTTACAAAACCTGGAAGCGCCAGGCCGCCTGGTCTTTGTAGTCCAAGCAGTCGGCCGCCGCTGAGCTGAAGTTCAGTTTCCACGACGAAGCCTGATCTTTGTAATCCAGACAGTCTGAGGAGCTGAAGGTCAGCCCGGCACCGGCGTAGCCCTGGTGAGGGTGGTGTCCTCCGCTCTGCCCGATGTGGTGCGGGTGGTGTCCCGACACAGCAGCAGTGCTCAGCTGTGTGTGATGGGCGTGAGGGTGATGGTGGCCAGGCATCGGACCCAAGTAGGATCCGCAGTCCATGCCTCCAAAATAAGAGGCGGCGTTTGAGGTTGGGTAGCCCTGGGCATAGCTGGGAGCCTGGTTGTAGGGCATGGGGTACGAGGGCACTCCAGTGGTGCCCCCGCCGCCCGAGATGGCCCTCTGCATGCAGGACGCGCTGGCCGGAGGGGAGATGTCTGGGAGCGAGGGCGGAGCCGGAAGAGGCGAGGGAGGAGCCGGGCTCCAGATGGACGAGACAGGTGTTGTTCCTGAGGACGAGCTGCTAAGCAAACCCACTCCGCTCAGACCAGAGGGGTTGGAGCCGGAGGACGAAGATGAGGAGGACGAGGTGTTACTGGACACGGCGGGAGGGGTGAAGTGGCCACTGCTCTCAGACCCCGGGCTCTCACGGGATGGGGAGGATTTCTTCTTGGCTGGACGGATCTTTGAACTGCTGCTGCTTTGCTGCTGCTGACGACACTTTGCTCGTCTGTTCTTGAACCAAACCTGCCGACAAACATACCACTGGTTATAAATCAGAAAATAATATTGTCTTCGGACTGAAATGTTAACTGAACACTTAATCAGTTTGAGATACTAAATATTTACTGAACAGAGTTGGATATTTACTGAACTGTTGTCTTTTATAGAGCTGCTTTTGTTGCTTTATATAGCAACGTTCACAGTTATTGAACTGATCTGAATCAACATTGAGCAGAATAATGACACTTAACATTTCAAAACAAGTCACTGGTTAATGATGATAATGTTATCTATGAACTCAAATGTTAATCTGAACACTTATTTGTTTATGGATGTGACAGAAATGTTTTAAAATATTTTTATATAAGAATGAATATATATTTTTCTCAAGTTATTTGTCTGTCACACCATAGGACACACCATAGGACTTCCCTTACAAAATTACTAAAAATAAATAAATAAATATTGGTACAGGCAACAAATAACTCTCTTTCTGCTGACTGATATGCATATATATATATATGTGTGTGTGTGTGTATGCTTCTGTTTGTGGCTTTGCCAGTCTTAGCCTTAGTTTAACAACTTCTTTACCCGCATAATTTAATTTTTGGATGCTTTAGGGGCTGGGGGGGTATATATATATAAAATATGTTTTAAAATATATTTTTATGTTATTTTTGAAAGTCTTTATTTCAATAAAAACATGTAAAGAAAGATCTGAGCACCTGAAATATTGATTTGGGATCATATGAGAACACAATCTGAACGGATCTGAGTTGGATTATAACACCATTGTCTTCTGTAGCGTTACTTTTATTCCTTTATAGCAATGCACAGCAATGTTGAGAGTAATTAAACTAAAATGAATCAACACTGAAATCCGAATTGAGCAGAATAATGACAATTCCCATGAAATTGAACTTTGAAACACTGACACTTACTGAACTGAATTGAATCAACATTATTCATCTCAATCCACATTCAATTCAGTTCAATAACTGTCAGCACTTCAAAGCTAATTTCCATCTGAAGTATTATTTTTAGACACTATTGCCTTCTTTAGAGCTGCTTTGCAGATCAAACTTAACTAATGCAATAATTGATTAACACTGACAAAGTTATTGAACTGAATCGAAACAACATTAAATTAAGCTGATTAATGATTATTGTTTTCTGTAGAGCTGC
>JAUMHP010000001.1:3449656-3467852 GCA_032361065.1 Enteromius trimaculatus | reverse complement strand
TGATCACGGTGGAAATGAGCGGAGACAAAGCATCCAAAAAAAGGCTAGGCTATATATATATATATATATATATATAGCCTAAATCTTAATGTAAGAATAGTTTTATATTATTGTGTATTTTTATATTATTTTAATAGGAGTAATTAAAAATGATTTATTTGGCAAATCAAGTCAGTTTGGTGTATCCAACATGCAGTTATTTTGTTGTCCACACACACACACACACACACACGCGAAATATAAATAAATAAAACATACAAAACATCAACTGAGGTGAACCCCTACAGATCCTCGTGACTGTCAAGGTCATTAAGTAAAAATAATTAAATTATAAATACATAAATGAACAAAGTCAGGTTACATGGATTAACAAACTTCTTAATTTCCATAATATTGATAATAATAATAATAATAATAATAATAATAATAAAGAAAAGAAAACGTTGTGATGTAGAATATGGCAGTAGACTTATTATAGTATTTTTGTGCACTTCTATTGCACGAACTAAATATTTATGAATAGCTAACTACAAATATTTACAAAATGAGTTAAATTCACAATGAGGCCTACAGAGATGAGAACAAGTCAATCGATAATCAGAAATTGTGATGAGGGTAGGCTATAAGTCACATGATTTCTAGTCTATATTTCTAAAAGCTAAGCTATATGTTATTATCAAACCCCTGCTCCAGATCTGCCATCACGTTCGCACTCAAAAGAACAGCGATGAGATACATAACAACATTAACTCAGAAAAAGAAACAGCACCAACTACTTGCAACAATTTAGCACGCACCAAAAGCTGTTAAAGGTTGCCGTAAAAATCAAGATATCTGCTGGCACTAACCTATTGTCCAGGGGTATTTGTGTAATCCCAAAATGCAGTAGAGTTTCCTGAGCAGTATAAACCCGTAAAGCCGCGGGATCAGCCGGCCTGAAGGGAGTGTGTGTGTGTGAGAGAGAGAGCCTGTGTGTGTGTGTGTGCTCGACTGGTCTCTTTGCCAGGCGGATTGTCGTGTCTGATGTAAATTGTCGGCGCTTATTAAACGATGGTGCATAAAATCCCCTGTAAATCCCGGAGTTGTCAGAAAGCACGAGCGCAGTGCGCGCTGATGTCACTCACCGGGGCTTCGGTGAAAGAGGAAGACGCGGGAAAGTTTACACCTGGACTGCGGAGTTCACGGAGGAGGAGGATCAGCAGGTAGCCGACTTTCCATGCCCGGCTGTAAAACGACTTAAATCTGCCAGAAAAACAAAAAAAAAACAAAACAAAAACATTTGACATGAGATTTCCGAAAGCAAAAAGTTTTAGACTTTTTTTCTGTTTACTCTACTTTTGTTTTCTGGCCTGTTTCGAACTATTGCAGTTTTTTTATTGTTAAGTTCTTAGGAAGTTAGTTCTGGTATTAAGTTCTTATGAAGGTAGTCCTGTCGACAATATCTTTTGAAAATGAAAATAAAACGTTCTTCTGAATCGGAAGGGAAGCGCGTGTATTTTAGTTCCAGCATCTTGTGTGAAAAAAATTATGAAACAGAAATTATGAGTTGCAAGTTTTGTTTCACTCTAATTTTGATGTAGCCTGTTAATTTAACACGTAAGACATTTCACACATAATTTTGTATTTGGTTAAAAAAAAAAAGCCTATATGTAGACTATTTATTTAATAATGCTTCTTTATTCAGTATGAGAAACAAAAAAAAAAAAATCATTTTCAAAATCTTTCTGGTACTTTCTGATCGTTTTGTAATAAAATAGTGAGCCAAAACGTCATCCTTCATTGCATGGTAGTTTAGAGAGATCTTACATGACATTTCATTTAGTCATATAGCAGACGCTTTAATTTAAAGCGACTTACAAATGATTTAACAGTTGCAAATCTGCTGAAGCATAGAGAATGCTTTGAAAGCAAAGGAAAATAAGATGCATTCAGTTCAGTTGTGTCATATGCCTTGGGCACAACAAAAGGATAAATGCAGTTTTTTTTAATACTATTATTTAAGGACACCTCCAAAAAACTAAACACAATATGCCTTTAAAAGAAATGTGCACAACTTAAGCACACTATCAAAGACACCATGACAACTTTATAGTGGTACAGATGAAGGACAGCAGTGATTAGATATCACTAACTGATCTAAACTTTTGTTCAGGGGGAAATTAAACCGGTAGCTGATGCCAGAGAAAACACAACCCGCCTGCAGGTTTCAGCTGATCTCAGTTCAGAGTTTGCATTTTAAATCCAGATAATGTGACTGCTTAGAGACAGAAAAGCAGAGCGCAGATCAGAGGTATAACCTGAGACACACACAGGCCCTCCACACTTAACCTGAATGCATTATTCAGGGACTAATAATAGGTTGTCTGAGTTGTGTTACATTACAAACTCAGTACAGCGTGGTGTAATAATTCACAAGGAAGTGGAATGTTCATGGTGTAATTTAATAAGCATCAGTAATTAAAAATGAAGAGTTATTCCAACATTTTCCTGTTTTCCAGGGTTCACATAAACCAACGACTTTCTGTGACCCTTCTAGTTGTTCAAGAAAACAAATAAAATAATTTTAAAATGTTTTTTTTTTAGTTCCCTGACATTAAGAATCCAAAAAAAAGGTCTAAACATCATAACACTGTCTCCCAAGAACGAAACTGTAGGATTCGGTTCAAAATTATTTTTGTAATTTACATAATGTGCATTGCTGATTGCATCAATATTATATAATCAAAGCTCACAACAGACATTTATGTTTTATGAATTTCTAAGCAAAAACATGTCCTGATTACACTGGTTTAATAATTTACAATAAGGTTCATAGTTAACGACATTAGTAAATATGAACAATAATTCTACAGCAATTATTAATCTTAGTTAATGCTAATATTAACATTTACTAATGCATTGTTAAAATCACAAGTGTTTGTAAACATTCGTTAATGCACTGTGAACTAAAATGAATAAATGATGAGTTATTGAATTTTCATTAACTAACATTAACGAAGATTAATAAATAGTGTAATAAATGCATTGTGCATGCTAGTTAATACATTGATGTTAACAAATGACACTTTATTGTAAAGTGTTACCATAGTTTTTGTTAATATTTTAGAATTGTAAAACTTTTTTTACTTTAATTGTAGTTGAGGTTTTAGTCATTTTAAAGTAGGTTTTTTTGTCACTTTTATTAGTTTAAAAGGTCTATGTAAATTAAATTATTCATTTTTTAAATGTAGTTTTAGTAACTTTAGCACTGTAAGCTTAAATGAATGAATAGTTAACTGGTAACCAGCTGAACGCAATTTTAAAACCATTTTATTTCAGTTATCGTGAAATGTTTTATTTTTATGGATTTGGCTTTAGTTTGTGTTAATGATAATGATAACCCCGGTGACGTCACTTAACGATGGAGGGGAAAAGGCAAACACTCACTGTGAGTGTGGACATGAAGATAATGGAGAGGAGGGGAGAGCAGGGGAGTCAGGAGCTGTCAATCACAGCACGGGGGTCCCGCCCCCCTCATTAGGAGGGTAAATAGTAGGGAGGAGTGATGAGAGATAGAATGAGAGAAACAAGACTCAGGAGGAGAAACCAGATACACAGCCTAAACACACACACACTGACACACTACACCACAACACTTCAACAGCAAAATACAGCAACATATTCCAATAACAAATGTCACCAGGACACTGAGCTTGCTTATTTTCCATTTGAGAGCATTGTAGCTGTAATATAATCTCCAAAAAGAAAAATCATAATATTATTTAGCCTACATAAAAGTCCATATGACACGTTTGCTCTTTGAGAAACTAACTTAAAAAGATGTTTTAACCGAAAATGAAAACTCTCGGTTTGTTCCAAACTTTTTTCTTTTGTGGAATATAAAAGAAGATATCTTGAAGATGTTTGTGATCAGACCATTTCTGGCTTCAGTTTTACAGACAGAAATTACAGTGGAGGTCAATGGAAACCAAAACTGTGTGCTAAGCAACATTCTTCATATGTCTCTTATATTATAGATATTTTAAATAATATTGGTAATTGGTTTTAGTTCCCATTGACTTCCATTTTTTCCCATTACAACATTATTCAAAATATTAACAAATACATTGATGAAGATTAAGAATCTTGGTAGATGTTGGTAACTAAACAGTTTTGGTTTCCATTTACTTCTATTTTACAGTCATAAATTACAGCGGACGTCAATTGAAACCAACATTTTATAGATAAATCATAATTACACAGTTTTGGATCCCATTCATTTCTGGACAGAAATTATAATAAAGGTCAAAGGGAACCAACTTTGTTAACAACGTTTTTCACATTTTTATTAATTTTATTGATATGTTTCATTTTTTGTGACCTGATCCAGCAAAATGAGTCACAGTGACCCAGATGTCAAAATTGAAAGAGTAGACCATAAGCTTTAAAATGATATCTTATAGTCATACCTTGAATAGTTTTAAAGATACAGCCATTTGAATTATCATCATCTGTCCTCTTTTTCCAATTAACAACCTGAAACCTTTTACTGTTTTTAGGTTAAAGGGATGAACTATTTATTTTATAGCTTGATTTGACCAAAGAGATTTGTATATATATATATATATATATATATAAATGCTATTAAACCAGGCTGAACGTATTTGAAACAATACTTTAAGTCAACTTTAATAGTCATTTAAATACCTTTACTCAATTATCTGAACTTTGGGAGATTATTTTGTCTATTCTTTGAAATTAGCCAAACAAAGAAAAATGTTTTTTTTTTCATTGTTTTTACACATTATCTGCTGCATCTTAAAATGAAACATGTTCACTTCCGTGTCATTTCACCAGAGTGGGTCACATATTTCAAATAATGCGGGTACCAAAAAGTTCTGGCTCCCATTGACTTCCGTTATAGTTTTTTGTCGAGTCAATCGGAACCAAAACCAACATTACCAACATCAATCAAAATATCCTCTTTCATGTTCCACAGAAGAAATTCATTCATAGAGGTCTGAAATTACAGGAGTGTGAGTACATGATGGCAGAACTTCAACTTTTTACTTTAAATTGGAGCTTTTTATTTGTATTGACATCAAGGTGAGTAAATAATGACAATTGTAATTCCTGCCTGAGCCGTTCCTTTTCACGCCAACTTCATTTCTGTCATTCCAGCTTTCCTCCTACTGTCTCAGCATTTCAACTACAGCTCAACACCTGCTATCAAACACGAGAGGTTCATCTTAACAGGAAAAGACCATGATTTAGCTGCCAACGGATGGAAGAGTGCCTTTGGTTTCCTTCAGGTCTGTCTTTCTTGGCTCCCAAAGACTCACGTTATAACTTGCATGGCTGCCATAATCTCTCTCTCTCTCTCTCTCTCTCAGTCTAACAATGCGGTTCACTGGTTACCATGTGAAGCTCACACAGCCTCGCAAGAATGTGCAGGTTCAGATCCTCATGACCCGCCCCACAGAAACCAGAGAGAAAACAAAAAAGAGAGGGATTAAGACCTGCCTGCAGGACCCAGCGAAGGAGAGGAGAGGAGAAGAGAAGAGAGGAGAGACTCCAAAACGGCTCTATTGAGAGACAGTCTCAAAACTCGCTTCCAGCGAGAGGAAAATGCCATCAGTTGTAGTACTAATGTGCTTCTAAGGCAGAAATAAAAGAATACTGTTAAAGTTTAGCCGCTTTGACGTTGTCATGACTCTGAACATGCATTTGTTTTGTTGTGTATGAGAATCAACACAACATGACACTTGTATTTGTGCCGTGTAAAAAGGCTGCTATACAGACCAATGACAATTCAGTATTGAGCAAATCCTATTTATAGATTTTGGTTAATATATATTATTTTTGAGATATTTTGTTGCATGCTTTAATTTTAGATGTTTACACTGTTTAATCAAATCACACACACAAACCCCCCCAAAAACAAATCCATAAAATAACATTTTATTATTAGTGTCATTATCCGTTAATTTTATGGGTATTTCTGTTAACGCTAAAACACAAAATGCAGCATGAATAAATTCAAGATACTATTTTATTTCTTATTTTAGTATAATACAATATTTTAATATAATTTTTTTTATTTAAAAAAAGTGTTTGTTGATGGAAACAATGTAAAGAATGACACGTCCAAAACCTCATCCTTCATTCCATGTGTTTTTTATTTTATTTTATTTTGTGTTTTCATTTTAAATGTCTACACTTTAAAAAATATATATAATTTAAAATATTGGTAAAACAAATGTAAAAATAGCTACAAGGTTCCTTCAAATGAATACAGTATTATTCCCTCTTTTTTGCAACTTTGAAATAGTTTAAGATTTTATTTCAGCTTTAGTTTGAACTATTTTAATATAACTAACTAAACAAAAATTCTCAGGCCTCGGGCAATATTTGACATTTTTATTTAGGTTAATTTGTTTGTTATTTTATTTTAAGGTTTATTTAAAGTAACAGAAACAGTTTCAATTAATTTAACTAAACCTGATGCAAACATTTTATGATGACATCATCTTAACCAGATACATTTTAAAAACTGAACATTCTATCAAAGTGGCTCAAAGTTTCTAAATACCACTTAAAGAACCCCCAACGCATTCTTGCTTGTTCAAAACATGCCACCATGTTACTTATGTTTTATGTAAATAGATATGGAGCCAATAATATGGTATATGGAACAGTTAAAATAAATAAATTATTTATATTTTTATACCTAATCTGGCTCTTACCTGCATCTTAATGTCAGATTGTGTTTAGTGTAATGGTTCCACACTTGCAGTCAATTCTGAGTGGTCTAACAGGTCACTTTGTAACCGTTTTCAGAAACGTGAGCAAACAGCAGTCACTTCCTGCTCGTGAGCACCTAGTTAATCTCGGTCTCATAATCTCATTACTTGATATCACACCAACAGATTATGACAGCCAATCTCCAAATTACCATGTGCATTAAACTGAATTGAAAAAGTAAAGCCGTCCGGTCATCAAACTAATTACAATCTATTGATTATGGATCTGAATCTTTATCTGGAGCTTGGTGGATTCACCATGGCAACAGATGCGGTGCTGGCAGGTCGCCATACAAATGTCAGGATCGATCAGATGGAAATGGACTATGTAAAAAGGCTGCGCGACATATGGACGAAGACCCTGGAATAATGCTTTTGTACAGAATCTAAAGGGCCATTCCTGCCCCGCCACTGCTGTTCATAATCAGCGGCCAATGTGTTTTGGCTGGGTTAAGCCGGTTATTGTCACTGAAACATATGACAAATTCAGATAACAAAGACTGTCATTTATGTAATCAGTGTTTTGTTCTCTGCATTTTTAAAAATCCTTTAGTGTCCCAAGGCAATTATCCTTCAGGAACCACAGATAAACCGACTGAAAAGTGTCAAAACCATGTGACATATGACTATATTTAGATAAAAGCATCATTACAAAACACAAACGGTTAAATGATAAACCACAGAAAATATTTAGAAATCATAATGACTCAATAATAAATATTTTATAACAACAAATAGTGATATACTGATATATATATTAATACAGATGGTTAATCACTCAATAATAGCCTATTTGGGGGGTTAATTTTGTATAAAATAATACCTGTATCTCTTTATATTTATATTTAATATACATAATAAAGATTTTTGAGCTTATATTACTAAAATGCAAAAATAATTCTGTATGTAAAATAATGATGATAAATATAAATATATTATCTGTATATTTTATATGTTATATTATATATAAATGATAATAATAATAGTAGTTTGGCCTATATTAACAGCTACAAATATTACTACTTAGTAAATCTAAAAAAAGAAAAAGAAACGACGACGATGAAACAAATATCTATTGTGTAAAACTTGTTTATGATTACTTGACACACATGGACATTTCCAAACACATTAATGCATGCATACTTGCGCACACACACTTATCCATGTGAAAAATGACTTCACACTTGCAGTACACACATGCAGCAAGATAATAGGACAGTCCTGCCAATGCATAAATCCAAACGTATACACTAGCAGGTGCATACCTTCATGGCAGGCAGCGACTATTAAACCTGAACTAATACAAACAATCGCAAACATCCAGAACCTTTCGGGTTCATTTTTGCAACATGTCTCGATGGCTTTCCCCCTTTTGTGAAAGGCATATATTACAGGCATACGACTTTCACTTAATCTGCAAAGCTCTCGAAAGCTCCTTAAAAAAGCTCCCTCTAAAACTTCAGTGCTTCACAGTCTTTTGTGCGTCTGTTTTATTGCGCTTCACCCTGTTTGCTTTAGATAACAAATCTGCTGCTCGCCCTCAGGGTAAAGGGAGCATTACAAATTAATCCCAGCTTTAATAAGTCCAGACTAAGCCCAAGTTTTCCCTCCGCAAGAAAGAGAGAGAGGGAAAGAGAGGGTGGGTCAGTGGGGAAGATGAAAAGGAAGAAGGGAAAGAAATATATTAAAGCCTGTGATCACAGCCGGCTTGTCTTGTTTGTCATCCCCTCTTTTTTATTTAATCCTTTGCTCTGTAATCCAATTTGTCTATCGGAGTTTCGTCAGGGCCTCGACCTGCCCCATCCACCTTTAAAAAGCTTGTGTTTTTCATCTAAAATGATATTTCCTCTTCCTACTTCCATGAAGGGACCCAGTTGAACCCAGAACACACAATCTTATTGACACAATTATTTCTGTTTATTTGTTTTTTATGTAAGCAGACATAAAACCGCAATCCACAAATTATGAATTTTTCTTTTGTTGACTTTCAAAGCTTTATGAAAACACAATTAAAACGGTCTAACGGTTTGGGTGTTTTTGCAGGAGTGGGAAGGTGTTGTGATTCAGCATAACGCTGGTGGTTTGCTCTCAGATGAGTGAGAGAGGATTAAAGATCTTGATTTAATTACTGTGAGAGGATGAGTGCTCAAGCACACTAACTTAAGAGCCGTGCTCGCTAGCAAACGAGTGGAGAGGAAGAAACCGCAGACAACAAGATGCTATGGATCTGGATTATTATTGAGGTCCAAAGATAATAAAACATGACATTTACTGACTTTCTATTTTCATAAGACAAATTGTGTTTTTTCTGGAAGGATGGATGGAATTATACAACCGGATTGATGGATGGATGGTATTTTATAGAGAATTATGTATGGAATGATGGATGAAAAAAAACTGTAGATACAAAGAATTAGGGATGGATGGATGGGATTTTAGAATGGTAGAGGTAGTGGTGGATGGATTTGACATGAAATGGTAGATAGACAGAATGGATGGATGGAATTGTATGTAGAATTATGAATGGATGTACTTGTAGATAGATAAAAGAATGGATGGTGGATAGATGGATGTTGAATAAATGAGTGGATAGAATTTTACATTATGGTTTTGTGGATGGATGGAAGGATGTTGAGCAAATTAATGAATGGATGGATTAATTGAATTTTTATCAGAAAAATATAATGATGGATGGATGGATATATTGAGTTTTAGATAAAATGGTAGACAGAATGGAGTGACGGAATTGTACATAGATAAATGGATGGGTGGTAGATAGATGGAATTTTTGATGGAATGGTAGATAAATATAAGGATGGATGGATATATAGAGTTTTAGATAAAATGGCAGATGGACAGAATGGAATTGTATATAGATAAAATGATGGATGGTCGACGGGTGGATAGATGAATGATAAATGAATGGATGGATGGATGATGAATGAAGGGATGGATGGATGGAATTTTAGATGGAATGGTAGATAGACAGAATGGAAGGATGGAAGTGTATATTGAAAAATGATGGCTGGTCGATGGGTGGATAGATGGATGTTAAATTAATGAATTAATGAATGAATGGATGGATGGATGTTAAGAAATTAATGATTGAATGATGGATGGAAAAAAACTGTAGATACAAAGAATTTTGGATGGATGGATGGAATTTTAGATGGAATTGTCTATAGATAAAATGATGGATGGTCGATGGGTGGATAGATAGATGTTGATTGAATGGATAAATGGAAATATGATGGATGGAGGGATGTTAAATGAATGAATAAATGGATGGATGGATGTTGAACAAATGGATGGATAGATGGAGTTTTAGATGGAATGGTAGTGAGACAGAATGGATGGATGGAAGTGTATATAGAATTATGAACAGATGGAATTGCAGATAGATAAAATGATGGATGGTGGATAGATGGATGTTGAATGAATTAATAAATGGAAACATTTTTAGTAATTGTGGCTGCATGGATAGGTGGATGGATGAATGTTGAATGAATGAATGGATGGACAGGTGTATTTTTCGATAAATACAGTGGTTGATGGAAGGAACTGTAGATAGATAAAATGATGGATGGATAGACTGACAGATGGAGTCATGGATGGATAGACTTGGAGATATTATTGCATCATTGTTTTATGATTCAACAACAACATTACAGCATCACAACAAATGATGGCTTCAGTAAGAGAGCACCTCAATCTTGTGAGGCAGGAGTCACACACACACACACACACACACACACACAAAGAGCTCTCTCTGTCTCTGTCTCTGCTCAGTAGGTTATAGAATGAACAGAGCGCCAGAACAGATCCTCATAATCTCATGACAAAAGCTAAAAGGTGTCCTCCTGTTCAGTGTATGATACACGCAGCCTCCCGCGGCTCTGTCTCTCTGTATCAGAGCTCTCAGAGAGATGGGACAGGAGCGGCGGGGGACAGGGAGCTCTCATCTCTGTCTTCCTCGCTTCCCTCAAAGAGCTTGATGCTTCAGATATCGCCGAGCGGCTCGCGAGGGAGTCCTCATGTCTAAGGGGCTCCAATCTGCCTTCCTTTTCAGAGCCAAAGCTTATAAAACACACTTGTGGATCTATTCTCGAGTGTGTAATGTCACTGCCTTTCATGTGAGGTATGTCATTTCAGAGAGGAAAAAAAAAACGCTTTTCGCACTTGTTTTCTGATCTAAGATGGTGATTGCTGAGGTGAAAACATTGTGGTTCATATCCAGGTGTTATCACGGTATACAGATAACTGTGACAGCAGAAGTGTGTTCACTGTTATATTATTTATAATCTGGTATATTTGCATATTGTACAAAAATAATAACATAACATAATAAAATTTAAAAAAAAAATCCTTTTTGGGTAAACTATGGAGTTTAGTTTCTCAGCTGCCAAGCATCAAAAAAACATGCCACATTAATATAGAATTAATCTGATCTCAAGTGTGATTGTCATTATTAGCTATTTTACAACACTTTTGAGTGTTACCCGCCCAATCAGAATTCAGAGACTACCTCTTATTAATATTACTTATTATTTGTTATTATCTTTCAACAAAAAAATCCATAAAACTATGAATAGAATAAATAATTAATTTATAAATAAAATAAACTTTGACTGAGTAAAAAAAAAAAGAAATTCAGTAAAATTAAAATTAATTACAATTAATGTAATTACATTAAAAAACTGAGATAACCTAAATTAAATAAACAAAGATATAATAAAAGAGTATAGATATTAAACAAAATAATTTTTTTAATTAAATTATAGATAAATAACTTTAAAAAATAAAATGAAAAAACACAAGAATAAAACAAAATATATATTAACTTAAATAAAATTCAATATATTAACAAAACAAAAAAAACTACAATTGTATATAAATTGTAGTAAAATAATATCATTGTGTCATATAGTATATATAGGAGAATATAGGAAAGAGTAAATGAAAAAATGAAGGGTCAACTCCTCAGCAGGGACTAGTATGTTTGTGAAAAACTGAAACTGACATTACAGAAAACAAGTGACAGATGAATGTCAAACTATTAGCCTTTCACAAAAACCAGCACTGATATCATCCACAATGGCTTCTAGCTGATGCACACTTGGTTTTAAAAGGACATTTCACCCAAGAATGAACATTTGTCATCATTCACCCACCCAAATATTTCAATCTTTCTTCCATTGAACATATTGGCTGATCTCATCATATGAGTCAGTATGAACTATGTCTCTTATGGCACTTGATTTGAAATGTAGAAGGTTTGGTAGCACCAGTCTCATGGGAAAGAGTAGCCTGGACAATCGGCCTAACTTGTATTCAATCATTTGGTTTAGAGCAACACCAGGAAAGGGTGGATTTATAAACCCACTAAAAACCCTGATAAAACTCACTAACGTTTCCCTAATTGGTCTTTCCTTATCATGCTCACGCTCCAAAAAGAGCAACATTTCACATCTAATTACCCAAAGCTTCTCCTTAACATGCGCTTAATCTCCAGAGAGAGAACATTTTATACAAACAACAATAAAATGGATCTGTGCTTCTCCGCAGCCGAGCCTTTTCTCGCCCGCTAAAAAGACAAACCCCGACCAGCACCAGATGTTACTGGACCGAGCCACATTGAGTGCAGTCAAAAGCGGCCGAGAAGCGAGGGAGGAGGGAGCGAATAAATTAATCACTCGCTTTTCGCTCTCTTTGATGGAATTAAGCTCACTCGCTTCTCAACGATCGGCCTTGCTGTGTGAATGTCCGTGCGTTTAACGTTTGTTTTTTTCACTCTCTTTTTACTGGCCCCCCCTCCACGCTCTCTCTCTCTCTGTGTCTCCATTCCTGATGGGAAGCAGGAGGCCACCCAGAGGAGATGAAGAACAGAAAGAGAGAGAGAGAGAGAGAGAGAGAGAGAGAAAGAGGTAATCCCTCCGTTGTGTAGGGGTGCGGGCCCCTGTCCTTTACCCCCACATTATCCTCTAAAAAAATCCTCTCTGCATCCCCCTTCTCTCTCTCCTAGTGTGTCTGCATTTACATACAGCAACAATGTGTGTTGCGCTGGAGTGATTAGTTGTAGGGGGAGGTGTTTGGTGTAAGTGGGTGTGTGTATTTGTTAGCATTTGGAATCAGAAACTGCTTCTGGAACCAGTGATTTCTGTCACATTCAGTTCTTTTTGTAACTAAATGGTTTCGATTCCCATTGACTTCCATAGTATGGACCAAAAACACTACGGAAGTCAACATCGCAACTGTTTGGTTACCAGTTTCAAAATATCTGCAGCAGATGAAAGACAGTCAGTCGTGAGGGTGAATAAAAGATCAAATTAACTTTTCAAAACGGCCAAGAAACCTTCATTGGTTGTGTTTCGGCTGAATCTACAGGAAAGTGTGTGTTGTGAGCTTGCGAAAGCAGTTTCGAGCGATCAGCAGTCAGGTTTGTGCTAAAGGGCAGTGATAGCCTCAACAGGAAACCACAAAACAGTAGCGTCGAATTTTAAAGAGCGAATCATGAATGAATGACTTTAAAGAATCAATCAAAAACACTCAACTAACAACAGTCAGAGTGGTTCTCAACTAATTCACCGCTGCTATTTTGACAGCACTAACTTGAAAATGAACCGGAAATGTTACGGTTACCTGTGGTTAATTAGGTATGATAGATTTTGGTAATTAAGCACTTACTGTTCAAATGTTCAGGGTTTGAATGAGGTTTTTGATGTTTTGAAAGAAGTCCATTAGTTTCAACAAGGTGCATTTATTAGATACAAAAAAACAGTAATACCGAGGAATGTTAGCCATTTTAAATAACTATTTTCTGTTTGAACATTAAAATGTAAAGAGACATTTATTTGTGAACAAAGCTGAATTGACTCTAATAAGCTGATTTGCTCAGTGATAAAACAAATGATGCACTTTTGTAACATTATGCATTTATTTACTGTAAATTTTGGTCAATTAAATGCTTAATTGCTGAACAAAAGGATTATTAATCTCTTTAAAACAAACAATACTGTATATAATTTGGGCCAGTTTTACAGGCTCTGTTCCAAAAGCGCAAAGGAGAATCATTAAAGGAACTGAAATGTGATATTTAGATATATTAGGTAAGTCAACGTGTGTGTGTGTGTGTGTGCACACTGGTTTTTGTTGTTTACAGAGACAAATATTTGTATAATGACATAGGTATGACAGAGGTATTACAATCTTAAGGTAGTTTATTAGGACACTACCCATTTTGCATAATTCAAATCCCTATGGAGCGTCCCCATAAACCACAAAACCAACCTGTGTGTGTGCTGGCGTAATGTGACACTGCACTGATTTGTTTCTACGCTAATTGTTAAGGTGGAGTCTAAATCACACACCCACTTTACCTAATGAATTAATCTCATAGTAAGGCATCTTAAGCTAAGACCATTAACTAAAGTTGACTCAGGGGTGTAGGGAATCTCCAGAGACCCTTGTGGAAATTTCGCTCTGCTAAATCCTATCTGCTTGCAGTAGAATGGGAACATCTCTCTGGGACTACCAATTAAACAGATTCATGTACAGTCATTTCAAGTCCAACCCGTTTAAAAAAAAGTACCCCAAATCCTTGTTTTGCTCTTAACAAACACTATTTTCTCAGTCCCATCAGGACATTCACATGTCAATCAGCATCCCATCTGAGTGGACGTCCCTCAAAACACAAAACAAACACAACAGCCACTAAAGAAAACAAGAGCGCTGAAGTTTGGAGAGCGGTGCTGTCTTTATCAGCCGGCAGGTAAGAGCGTCTGCGCCGGTTCACATGTGAATGGACCTCTAATTAGCTGCATATCTAACATGAGGAGCTCTGTGGAGTTAATGACGCTCCATTTAGGCCAGAGCCTTTGGCTAAGACTTCAGTTTCTTCAGGATATCCTGAGTGTTTGTTTATCTGATGCTGAGGTGGGTGGGAGAGGAGAGGAGAGAGAAAAAAACACTTATGAAAGTTAAAGAGTAGTGGAAGTAACAGTGTTGAGGAAATCAAGCTATAATCAAAGAATACTGAAGCTATTTAGGTAGTCAACATCTCCTAAAAAATATACTGAATGTAATTTAATTTTATAATCAGAGTAGTAGTTCAGTCATCTTGCATAAAATAATTAAAGACAGAAAATATTCTAATTCATTAGTCAGAAACATAATCGACATTTTAAGTGCGGTGATTAGAGTGATTCAAATCAGTGAATCATTTGTAATGATTGAATCATTTAAACAAAATGATTCACAAAATCATTAGATTTCTCAATGCTACTGAAAACTTTACTGTTACTACCATGGTAATGAATGCTTACAATATTAATTTACTATAGTATTTATAGGTTTTCCAAGATGCTTTAAAATACTACAGTGTTGCATTATACTAATAAGTCTATTTTACTAGTTTTAAGATGCATATTAATTCATTATTTTCAGTGCTGTTCAACAATTAATCACATCCAAAATAAAAGTTTTGTTTACATAATATATATGTACTGTTTATATTTATTATATATACATGCAAACACATGAACACATACATTTAATTAAAATATATTATATATTATATATAAAATAAAAAAAATAATAATATAAATATATAGACGCATATACATATTTTCAAAATTTATACTGTATGTATGTTTCTATATATACTAAATAAATAAACACAGCACATATACTTATAGTATTTAAACAAAAAATATTGTGTTCACCACAATAATGTTTAAATATATATATATATATATATATGATATAAAATATTAATTTGAACTGAAATGTTTAAATAAAAGAAAGAAACCATAGATGCAAGAGAGGCACGAAACAAGCACATTTATATAATTTCGTGTCACTTTACAAAATTACTCCAAGACTGACCAATCAGAATCGAGTACTCTATTGAGGAGTGTAATAAATATACATATCATATCAAGCTAATTTAGTGTGTTATAGTGCCATTCGTCTCATCTCAACTGCTTTGGCAGATCAGATGAACGGCAAATCCAAGTGAGCATCCGGCGATCGGGTCACATGTGTCGGTTCAGCTGGACGGTGACTGTGCTGAGTAAGAACATACACTCGGCTAATGAATGCATGTTTGCCCCCAGCCTTTCAGATCGGCCCCCAGAAACACACCTCCCTCCCCCTGCGTTCTGACCACCTGCCCCTGCCTTCTTTATCTCCAGATTTCCAGACAATGCCCAAGGGATCCCGATGCCTAATCCTCTCCATCCCTCTCTCTCTCTCTCTCTTTCTCTCCATCCCCCTCATCTCTTTTCCCAACACCCCCCATTTACCCAGACTCCCCCTCGTTTCGAAGACAATGTTTGGGCATGTGATGCCAAGAATTGGCTAAAATATGATAACAATAATTATGATGAAGAGGCAGGAGAATATGAGGCTTGAAATGTCATCAGCTCTGGAGTGTGAGTTTGTTATGGCTGGGAATTAAGGTGTTGGGTTATTTCCTCAAAAATACTTGGATTAAATGACAGAAAAAGTATTTTATCACCGTTAAACCTGCGTATATTTGATTAAAAACACAGTAAAAACGACAAATACTGTTATTTTTTAATTAATCACTGTTTTGAATATTGACAACTTATCAAATAAAGTTTTTATCATCTGAACTGTATTTATCTGCCAGACAAAATTTATAATATTGATAATATATAACATTTGAAGTTAGAATATGTGTAACTGATTAAAAAACCTAACAACTGACCACATTTCACTGTAAAAAAAATTCCTGTAGAATGGATGCCAGTAACTTACTGTAGATTTATGTTATTTACGGGCAACAGTTTGCTCAAAGATAAATGAACATCTTACATTTAAAAGTCTTTATCTTGACAGGAATAAAAGAAATACAACAACTGTCTCATGCAAAGCATTTCTGGGTACCAATATTAGAAAAAACAGAAAAGGCTTGATGAGGATTTCTGGTTCCCAGAATGCTTTGCATGAGGCAGTTTTTAATAGTTTTAGTCTATAAAGCTAAAGACTTTTTCATTTTTAATGTTCATTTATCTTTGATCAAACTGTTGCCAATAAATTTGCTAAATATTAATTTACAGTAAGTTACTGGAATCCAGCTGCATAATTACAGCAAATCTTTTTACAGTATACAAAAATACAGTAAAAAAAAGACAAAAAGAATAAAAAAACACAGAAAATTGTGTTGATATATTCATATCATTCCAGAATAAGAACCAGAATCATTAAGGAATCCCCAAAAAAGTGTTTGTTTTCAAATCTAAAGAAAGACAAGAACTCTCTTTTCTATAATTCCTGCTTAAAGCAACCTTCTTTCTGTTCCTCTAGAGTTTCATATATCTTTTCTACACTAACAAAGCTCAGACCGGAGAACCCACCTCCCCTCCACACCCATCCAAACTCAAACACGGACTACAGACTAAGACTAAACTAAACCTGCAGAGGCCTGTGTGAGACTCGCACACAGATTCCCCACGAGTATCTCTTTCCCAGCGTGCTCCTCCTTTCCCTTTCGTCTGAGGATTTGGACTTGAAACTCTTAGTATGTCTACCTCTTGAAAGATTATAGCAGTTATCCCATTTGACTTGTTTAAGAACGCCATTCTTGCATGGGCCGGGTCAAAAAGACCACAGCGCTGATTACAAGCTGAAGTCCAGTGTAAAGCTTGGCAGAGTAACATTAATGAATGGTAAGCTTCTTTGGCCGTGTGCTCCCTAAAGAAGCGGCCTGATAATATACTTAAGGCAGGACGCAGAGTTGTTTGTGTCAAAGCCAAGGCGGTGTTTGGCCGTCCCGCTCACGTAGAGGGGCTTAACACCAGACGGACTAACAATGTGACATCATTTACATTGCATGCTGCTCAGGGCTCAGAAAAGACACCAAGAGCAGCTAACACAGCTTTTAGTGATCTATTGAAACAGCAAATACTGTCTTGTTTTGGAAGGCTTTTCCAAGATCTGTAATATTTATGATCTGCTGAAGTGAAGTTTGTCACACTTTTGTTCTCAACAGGTCCTGCTTTAGCATCCAGATTTTTCAGATTGAAACCCAACACTTCACCAATATGTTTATCATATCATTGCCAAATAATTCTAATGTCAAAATTTGGTTTCCAGTTGTCCATTTTAATGATTTTATACTGCAGTCATTTGGTGTAGTTTTTAATCGACAAACCATGCAAAATGTTATCTTAAAGGGACAGTTCACCCCCCAAAAATGAAAATTCTGTCATACTCACACTCATCTTGTGCTTTATATTTTGTAAAATGCCCGTGCAAGAACAAAAACAATTAATCAAAAAATAAATAAATAAAAAAGGGCCGGTTTCCCGGATGGGAATTAGATTAAGCCAGGACTAGACCTTTGCTAATTTAGGACATTTAAGAATTTTTAGAAACATGTCTTACAAAAA
>JAUMHP010000001.1:3413161-3447718 GCA_032361065.1 Enteromius trimaculatus | reverse complement strand
TTTTCCAGTTTAGACAGCTCTTAACATTTATTTTAATCTAGGACTAGTCTTAAACCCTGTTCGGGAAACTGCCCCACTATGTATACTTGTAAACTTTGAGGGAAAAAAGTCTGAATTGTGATATAAAATTTCTATTGCAAGGAAAAAAAGATAAAAAGCAAGTTAAAGCAGGCACATCATCTCAAATGGATGCTCGACCAAAAAAACAACAACATAGAACCAGCTTTTAAGTGTAAATTCGGCAACACCATAGAAGATCAAAAATGTATTTAAAAATCTTTTGCATAGTGTGTGATGTTTTGAGCATGCAGGCTCTTACTCAGACAAGGAAAAAAAGATGTATATTGTAAGGTTTTATTATTTTTTAATTGTGGTGAGAAAAAAACTGAATTGTGAGATGTAACTAAGAATTATGAAAAATCAGAATTTTTAAATAATTTAGAGTTCATATCTTGAAATTCTGAGTTAACAAGCAGTAAAGTTTAATATAAACCTATATGGAAATAAAAAAGTCAGAATTGTGAGAACAGTTCACTAAGAATAATAGAATAGAAATTATGGTTTTATAATATAATTAGTGCCATTTAGTTTTTTTTAAATGTAGCATGTTTGTCCATTTGGGGGTCACTTAGCATGAACAAATATGTTTTTTCCAGGCGATGTCTGAGAATGACTGAGGTATGCATTCTGTCATTCCAGTGTGTAAAAATCACGTTCATCCAGATGACTGTCGCCCTGTTAATGTCATTAATGAGCAGGGTTAATTAGCACCTATGTAGCAGTATAAACATCCGCCAGTTGAGCAATTACCAGCTTTTGTTAATGAAAGAGTCATGTTGGGACACAATCACCACACCTACTTCTACACACACTGACATACCCAAATCCCAGAAGAATCCACTACGTCAAGACAGGAAACAGAATTAAGCTGAAAATCATTAAAAGATCTAGAAGGGCTTTTCTCTACACAGAGAGTTCATCAAACTTAAAAAGCTATTTTTTTAATCCAGCACAGAACAGATGCTAAAATATTCTATGAAGAACCTTGAACATCTATGGAACGGTTCTTTTTAGTCATAAAAGGCTCCTTAGATTTTTGAAATGTTCTTCAAAATTGTTCTTTTAGGAAACGTTCACTGAAAGCTTCCAAAAATGGTTCTTAGTCTATGGCATCACTGCATAAACACTTTTCATTTGTATTGCACAAAACTTCATATCGTGAGCCAAATTAAAGTGCATCCAAGAATGAAATGCTAACTGATGATTTTTTGAATAAGAATCAGATAATGCGATCAGATAAGTGAAAAAAGTAGTAAAAAACTAGTGATCTAAATGCATTGTGTTGATGGGCTTTTCTTTTAACTGCTCAATTATTTTTGCAAAGAAAACTGTGAAAGCAACACAAACAGCTCAGCGTCTCTTGCACTAACGTCACCGGCCAGCCGCGAGGAAGTGTCCTCTAGCCATCAACGAAAAAAGCACTTAATCAGGGTTATTCAGTACACTTGATGAGGTCATTAAAATGTGTCATTTCAAGCCAAGCTGTTAACAATCACCAATCAACAATCAGCCGGTTAACACGTGATAACAAGACTTGTGGATTCACACCTGTGAAAGAGGATGATAAACAAATGAAGCAGACATGGACAAGTGAAACAAACCAAACATTTGTCTGCTGGCCAAAACAAATCAGCATTAAGAGGCGTCATAGGTTTGTGTTACTCACATACAAGAAAGCTGCATTTGGGCTATAGCTGGAGAAAAGAAGAAGAAAAAATACATTGCATATTAGAATAAAAAATTTAATCGGTGTTCATGTTTAAAATAATAATAATAAATAATTAAATCTAAATAATTTAATTCACATGCATAGCAATGTTAAAGTAAAAGTGTCATATTTTAATGAAAAGTTTATGTGTAAATAAAAATTGTTTAAATATTAGAATTTTTTAACTGGTGATAATGTTTAGATGTTTGAAAGTAAGAAAAAAAATTAAAATGAAAGCAATACAATTCAATTCACTTGCACAGCAATGTTAAAGTAAGTGTCATATTTTAATGAAAACTTTGTTTATGCGTAAATAAAAATATTTTAAATATTAGAATACAAATTTAAACTGTTGATGATGTTTAAAAAAATTATTACAATGAAATCAAAATAATTGAATACACTTGCACAGCAGTGTTACAGTAAACGTGTCATATTTAAAGGAAAAGTTTGCTGATCTGACAAAAAAAAATATTATTAAGATGAGACTTCACATTATAGGATTAAGATTAACATCTATTTTAGTAACATGAGTTCAAATGTGTACAAGAATGTAAAATATCTATGCAAAACATGCATGAAATGCATGTATGACTTTTAAAAAGATAAACACACACACACGTACACAAAAATCAACTTTTAAAGCAACAATAGGAGAAACAAACAGGTAAAAGAAAAAATGTCAAGCAAAAATTAGGCAAGTCGCCACAACACTCAAGTAGGAATGTGTGTCCACCTCAAATGTGTTGTTAAATCTCTTACAGAGACAATTATCCACCCCCTCTCCCTGCTAACAGTCCCAACACAGATAACTAATTAGCTACATTACAGTCATTTCCATTTTAATGCTTTGTTTGCTGCCATTGTTTAGGAACACAATGGGGAGAATTGCAAATGGGAGAGAACTGGTGAGACTCCGCTAATGAAACTGGCCATACACTGCCCTACCCTCAGGACAAAGACAGAGAGAGAGAGATACGGGACCATTGATAGTCATTTAATTGACAGATGTGTCTGTTAATGAACTCGAGGACACACTGAAGTCCTCAGGATTTCAGAATTAAGTTTGAAAATGTAATAATAAGCCCTCAGACTGTTTCTGTCCCAAACTCCGTCTCAAATACAGTGTTTTTTTCTTTCCCATCACTTTTCATTAGCTTGACGTGTCACGTTGCGAACAGCGTGTTAACATGAATTCATTCAGCAGGTAACAAATAGGAAGGGCTAAGTCCCCTCACAAGCACTTTGTCATGTGAAGGTGCATGTTTAAACAGCAGATGACACCTGGCTGGAACATGATATGACACACATATTGCTGCTTTGTAATGGAGAATCTCAGGAAAGCTGTCAAGAACAGTCAGAAGAAAGAAGAAAACAATACTTATAATCTCAATATTATATTTGGTAAAAAAAAATAAAGATTGGTAAAATTGCAGTATGTTTACACAGCACAGAAACTGACGTACATTCTGCTGTATCATAGTTTTATGTATCATGTTGCCTTAAGATTTATTGTAAATAATTGTAAATTCATTGCACGTCACTAATATAAAAAGCATTAGTACTTCTTCATTTACAAAGCATTTTTTTTGTTTTTACCCCCTTGTAACTATTCATTGTGTTCTTACTATAATCTCTGTATATGACTGAAACTCTCTACAAACCAACTTGAAGCAAAATCATTGCTTTTAAAATACCTAAGCATTTAATAGAAAAAGATTTAGTGTTCTATTATTGAGGTTTTATTGTTTGTTACACGTGTATTTAATCTGCCTATCTTGGCCAGGACACTACTGTAAATAAAGATTTTTATGAGGTTAAAGGAAGACCAAAAAATAGCTTTAACCAATATTATAATAACTGAATTAAAACAATAAATAATTGCATTATGTAAATTGTAATGAGTTTATACATGATCCCATTTGCTTAATTAATAAAATATAATTTAAATTGTACCGCATTTACATAATACTTTCTTTAATGAAACAATACGTTTTATAACTGTATTGTAGGATTTGTTGTGTATTATTGTAATTATGGGAACTTGAATGTATGAATAATTAAAAAATAAATGGTAATATATTTATACATCATGAAATTTGTTGTACATTATTATTGTCTTTAATTCAATCTTTGTATCATAGTAAGGTTACACTGTTCTGTTGCAATGAAACTAGTGCTGTCAAACCAATAATCCAAAATAAAAGTTTTTGTGCACATAATGTGTGTGTACCGTGTACATTTATTATGTAGAAATAAATACAAACACATGCATGTGTACATTAAACGGAAAAAAAAAACTTTTTATATATTAAATATATTTACAATATAAAATATAATTGCATAAATATAGAACTGTATACATGCAATTATTTTCAAAATATATACTGAACATATATGTGACCCTGGACAAAATTATTTTCAGAAATTGAGATTTATATATGACATGAAAGCTGAATGAATAAGCTTTCATTGATGGATGATTTGTTAGGATAGGGCAATATTTGACCGAGATACATCTATATGAAAATCTGAAATCTGAAGGTACAGAAAAATCTAAATGCTGAGAAGTTGTTCAAATGTTATCTTATCAATCAAAAATCAAGTTTTAATATATTTTTAGTAAGAAATTGACTAAATACCTTCACGGAACATGATCTTTACTTACTATCCTAAGGATTTTTGGCAAAAAAGAAAAATCTATAATTTTGACCCATACTATGTATTTTTGGCTATTTAAGCGACTTAAGACAGGTTTTGTGGTCCAGGGTCACATATTACATGAACAGACACTTTTATTTTGGATGCTATTAATCTTCTGACAGCACTAAATGAAACTAATAGGAATCTACATCAAGAATAATCAGAATTACAATAAAAATATAAGTAAATATATAAAAGCTAAACGTCCAGATGCATCGAGGTAATGAAAAAGTGATATTTTTAAATTAACGTTTGTTTTGTGTATACTGGGGTGACATATGATGTGGATTGTTTTGTTGTTATATAATTGACGTCTTGTTCAGTGCAGACGGCCACAGAACGCTCTTCTCTCTGGTTGAAGTCATGAGGTTTTCAGTGTGAGGTAAAGTCAGAAATCAGGTATGTGAGGAATGCTGGCGATGCCACTAATCTCTAATCCCCCTCTGAGTGCAGACACCGGAGGACCCCGGGTCACTTACTCTGACTGCTGCGTGTGATTGTGAAAGAGCGAAGCGAACACAACTTGCCTCAGTTTACCTGCATCTCTTTTTCAGCTCACCTTCACTGTGTGCCACGGATTTAATATTTCCATGAATAAAAACAAGGATGTAAAATAGACGCATGATGCTCAACGGGACGTTGTGCAAGATCTAGATTTTGATCAAGATCAGGATTTTGACTAGGTCTGTTGCGTGCTTAAAAATGAAGCCCAGTTTAGCATAGCGCGGGCCAGTGGGGAATTTTAACCGCCAACGCACCAACAAGAGCCCTTTAATTTCTTGGTAAGTGTTGTAAGATTTGGCTTTGAGTTTTGACATGTGGTCCCCTAAAGACTTTGAGGATTACGAGGGCCACCCAAGAGCAGCGAGGGCCGGGAGACGAGCGGAATACATGAATTAGCAAAAACCACCCTGGAAAAATACTAGATACGGATGGAGGCCGAGAATTTGTGCCACCTAATGAGAGGTCAAAGGTCAAACCAAACATGCAGCATATGACTGCGAGAGATTGTCTCAATTAGCTCTTTTTTTTAGCCTGTTTTAAACTTTAGCACAGAAAAGCAGAGTTCTGCTGCTTTAAAATATGAGCTATATCATATCAATCAACTCATCTGTGCTAGTGCATATCAATTATATGAATGAGATTTCTGTTGCTCAAGAGTGAAAGCATATTTGCAGCATTAGCTGATAGCTTCTGCCCCCTGTTGGTCCCAAAATATATTACTTTAAATGGCATTGCATTAGATTATAAAATAGCACAAGAAAGTGGCACAAGACATGCCATGAAAATAAATTTGTTCTACTCTAAGAAAAGTCTCTAAAAATAATGCCACAGCGTATCAATTTAATATAAAGCATTGATTCACACCCTGTAATACGTGCTCACCTGAAATGAGAGTTTAAATCCTTGTTGGTTTAAATGAATGCATTTAGGTTGATGTTATCTAACATTTTAGAGAAAGTTTGTTCTGATTTATAGGTTGCAGTTGCTTTCAGTGCTGTTATAATGTGTAAACCTAACAAGAAAAGCTACTGTCATTTTTTTTTTTCTTTTAGTATAGGTTTTAAAAGATAACGACATAAATACTGTTGAAAACACTATGTGTACACCTGATATACTTCAATACTAATATTACCTCAAATTGTAACACTTCTTTTTATGGTGTCCTTGTTACAAATTACATGTACTTACTATTACATTAACAATAAATGATGCATAATTGCACACAACTAACCTTAAACCAAACCCTCATCCTAACCATGCGGTAAGTACATGTAGTAAATTACTCAGAACTAATATGTATATAATTACACCATGACAAGGACACCTTAATGTGCCTCTATTATGGATATAAAAAAAAAAAAAAAAAAGATATTTCGTACAGTGTAACGAAGCTCTAAGTGAATGAAAACCTCCTGCAAAGTTTTACATTTCAAAGTGCACCATGTACTGACTCTGAATCATTGAAACGAGTCGTTTTTAAAATAATATGTTCATCAAAATGAAACATTAGCATATTGCCCGCCCACTTGGTGTTTTAGTGTTGGTCTAAATGAAAATGCAAACTCCTTCTTTGCCACTAGGTGCTGCTATTTTTTTTAAAAGTTCGGATCATTTTAGTGTCTCGTTCAGATTCAACAAATCTTTTTTCGAGTCATCTTGTTTATTTTAGAAAAATATAATTAAAATGTTAAGGTTACTTCCCTTACACATCTAGTATGAGCACATTGATCACACTACAAGCAATACCAAACTATATTGTTATAAGAAACAGAAATTATTAAAACGCACTTAATAAGTGCCCTTTATAAGACAAAACAAGTGTTTTTGAACTTGCATGCATGTTAACATGTTGTTAGGGACTCCCAAAACCAAATAATGAACCTTTCATTACCCATAGGGCACTGTAAAGTTAAATTTAACCCCACAAAAATAATTATTTTAACTTCGTTAGAAAATATATCATTAAAAATGTGTAAACAAATTCACAATAATCAATGTTTACTATTAATATATGAGTAATAAGTGTTGGTCTGGTGGTCTGCGTATGCTTGCTAACAGGCCGATTCAAGCTCATCATCCGAGTGTCTATGGTTCAGTGGGCTGATGGTCTTTATTCCCTCCAATCAAATTACATCCATAAATCCATTCCTGTTATTGAGGCTCCACTCTTCAAAATCCAATACAGCCACTTCACTCTCATTTCTGTCCCTCTGTTCCTCTTTGGGTGCTGATGAATATAAACAGCTTAGACTGGAGGAGAGCAAGTGTTAGCTGTGGTTTTAGTGTTTAGTGCTCTGAGGGGTTTAACAGTAAGCAGCACTCGCAGTCATCTTCAATCAGATTCACTTTGATAAAGAGTTAACTGCCTTTTTGATACAGAAGAATATTTATTAATTTGCTTGTTTTTAAAAAATTGGGGTCAGAAAGAATTTTCTAAAGAATATAAAACTTAAATTCAAAAAGTATGCATTGAATTGATTAAAAGATAAAAAAATCCAGTTTATTTAAACGATCATAGTTTGTGTTTAAATTGAATAACAAAGCAGCACAACTCTTTTATAATTAACATTTATAATAATGAGACATTTTTCTTGATCAGTATTTTTCATGTGACACTAAAGACTAGAGTAATGATTCTCACAATACAGCTTGCATTTAATAAATAGAAATCAGCTATTTTAAATTGTAATAATATTTTGCAATATTAATAGTATTTACTGTATTTTGGGTCATAAAAATCTATTTGAAAAATATTACATATACTATATAACGTTATGATATATAATAATAGTAACTTTGTTGCCATGTGCCCGCTTGCGATGAGGGCCCCCCGCAAACAGGGGGACATGTAGAGTCGTTTGGCGAGGGGCCTGATCACAACACAATCTCAAAAAAAAAACAAAAAAAAAAAAACATTTTGAAAAAAGACAAAAGCTAAATTTTATGAAAATATATGAATGATGGCGTTTACAACTTTTTATCAAACTGGACAGTCACTGCTAAACTCATTAAATGTTATTTATGCTTCAAGACTAACAGCTTTTTCCAATGGCGCTTACAAATTTGGCTATTAAATATGATGTTTATAGCATACCAAGAATTTGTTGACAGAGTGCTTATGACTTACTAGACGAGTCTATTGTAACGAATGACATAAAGCTCCTAAAGTGAATCTCGTGTCCCAAAAGTACATAAATGCTCATGAGCCGCAAGTGCAACCCAACCCAGGTTTGGTTCGGAGGCGAGCAGTGCACGAGCGCTTCTAATTAAAAAGTGTTAACGGTTAAAGTCACGAGCAGAAATGCAATCTAAACTCGCTGCGGAGCGAAGGGGAGGAGCCGGAGTTAATCCCAGGCCCTGGGCCCCTCTCTCTCACACAGATCCTTGGCCTCAAGAGGTGTATTGATCCTTGGGGTGAGATACAGAGAGAGGTCTGGGTCTGACCATCCCCACAAAGCCAGGGGGCCGCACACACCTGTGAGCCAGCGTATGTGTGTGTGTGTGTGGAGCAGCGCTAAGCCTAGATTAAGCTAAAGTTACCCGTCTCTCTCCCCTCATGCCATGTCATTCAAACCCTGGATAGTTCTGCGGCCACACGGCACACACAAAGACCCTTTCTGGGCCGTCCTCAGCAGCGCCATCAGCTCTCAAACATCAAACACAGGGGATTATGGGATTGCGAGAAGTCCCGAGGGCGGAAAAAGAGACAAAATGGAGTTTTCCAAGGGAACCCCCTTGGCCCGAGCGCCTTCTCTCAGGAGATTACTCCACAATTTGTTTCCTTTTATGCCGCCATTTTGTCGGTCCTGAACCGCGCTAGCGTGGCCGTACTGTAATCCCTGCGCTATGACAGATTACACACGGCTTTGTCAACGTGTCTAATAGCTGACTGTGAGGGAATTGCGAGGTCTTAAAGCACTTAACTCCTTAAGAAGGTTCAGCCACACCTGATGCATGAGCACAATCCAGCTCGCGAGTCACGTTTGCTTTGTGAATCACTAGCAGTGAATCAGCAGAGAGTCAAAATCAAGCCCAGATGGAGAAAACCTTTTTCAGAAGTCTTCCTGATTTAGCATAACTCATACGGGCCTCGTAATCGTCATATGCATCTCGGATAGGTCATGGAAAGAGCTGGCGTCGCTGTATGTTGTCCTTGGGACGGTCTGACCTATGTGCGAAAGTGCCTCCTGAGAAGAACATGAGATGTGATATTAACTTAATTGTCCTTCATGTCAAATAAAGAGGAGAGCAATGACAGATCTGGTGAAAGGATAACCGCTAACGATGCACAGCACACAAAAAACAAAACAAAAAGAAAAACTGATAAAATAATGCCAATATGCCTTGGTCATATTTTAGCACTGAAACCAAGAGAAGGAAAAATGAATGCAATAGTTATTTAAATTGTTAAGTATTTTAACGATATGATGATTTATTTTACTGCCTTCAATTCTGATTTAAATAAAACATTTTAGTAATGTTTACGGTATCGCAGGAAATGAGAATAACCCAATAGAAACTACAAGTATAAAATATAAGGAGGAAAAACTGGGGGGAAACAAATAACAGTGAATAAATAATTGTTAGGAATGCGATAATGCAAAGAAATAAATAAACAAACTTTTTTTTTTATAATTTCTAAAAATATTAAAATATTAATTTCTGTTTTTATTATTATTTCTTTAGTATTATTTATTATTTTATTAATTTTATATATTTTTTTTAAATATGGAAAAATGGTAAATGTAATTTAAACAATGTGGGAACACATAAATAATAAATAAATAAATAAATAAAAAAGCTTTCATTTTATTATGTAAAATATTATGTCTTATTTGAATAATTATAATTTCTTTATTTTTATCTATTATTTTCTTATTATTATTATTTTAATGCAAATAACCATAGAGAATAATTTCAAAAATCTGAAAAGTAAAAGGTCAGAATGTATTGAGTAAAATATAGTAATAGTAATAATAGTGTCTTTTGATTTTGGGGTGAGACCAATATCAGAGTCTGCTACAACAAAAGAGCTCATGCTATCATTTACCGACTCTTATCCATCGGCGGGATGACCTTAGTTTGAATAAAGTCAGAGCGGATTAAGAGGAGGATGTGGGGTGGGGGTGTCTCCATGGCAACAGCAGGTCCAGTCTGGGAGGAAGGTTCAAAGAGTAACAGATGCTGTCTTTGTGGGACATGCGTGGAGGGTGGAGACCTTCTCCACTTTAGAGGCCGTTGATCCTATGTCTGCTCGAAGAAAGTGTAACGTAACGTTTCATCAGAAAGCCAGAGAAAACTGGGCCCCTAAGCATCCTTTATAGAGCTCAGATATGATAAACTAACATAAACTCACTGTTGTATTCATTCCATAGCAGCTTTCCTAATCACAAAATATTCTCACCCTTACATCACTAAGTCATTGTGGACTTAAACACAAGAGTGCTTAGGCTAAATGTCTGATCAGAACTAATGGACGTATCATATCCTATACATACCACACACTGACTGTGTTTAAATGTGGATATATGACAAAAAATGTAAGATTGGATTTGTCTTATATTTCTATAATATCATATAGTTTAGCAATATCACACAATTATGATATTCTTTCCCCCAAATTTCAGTACGACTGCAAAAATAATATTGATTTTATACAATTGAGAATTTTTTTTTGACATTTTTAGACGCAGTCTTGTCATTATTGTCTGTTTTGCTCAATTTTACAAAAGAAAATAATGTCGGTCTCCAACTCAGCAGTGTTTTTTAAATGAATCGAGTAAGCCAATTACTGATCTTGCTTTATTTCAGCCATTTGAACTAATCAGTTGTGTGAACGTTTATTAGTAATGAAAACCTATAACAAAATGACAGCTTTTGATGTGTTAAACCGCTGAGCAGAGGCATATCTTAGCGTATTCAATTCTTTTAATGGTGGAGAAAAAAATATAGGAAAAATATGAAAGCATTTTAGTTTAGTACAAATAAAACACTGCTAGGTTTTAGAGTAGAACAATCGTGGGAAAGAGTTGACAGCGTTTACAAAATAGTGACTGGATAACAGTGACGCCTAGCGGTGAACATACGATATAACATTCAGCAAAATAAACTGAAATAACGCAAACAGGTTTAAGTTATCAATCTAATATACCATTAATGAAGACGGTTTTTGGCTGAGTCTGTCCAAACCTCAGAACAACACAAACTGTGGGAGTGGAGTCCTTCATGATGGTCTTGAGAATATGGCGTTGGCACAGCAAGAAAACTAAATATGAGTGCATATTTTATTTATCAACAAACTACTGAATATTAAGTTTGTTGTAAGCCGATGCCTATGATTTTAACGATGACTCTGATGACTACAAACAGGTAACAAGCTAGGCCACAATGTTTATAAAGTAGAGAGGTGCCTGAAATATGATAACAGTGACGCCTGCTGGTGAACCTACATACATACACACCCTGGACCACAAAACCTGTCATAAGTGTCTATTTTGTGAAAACTTCCATTGATGTTTGGTTTGTTAGCATAGGAAAATATTTGGCTGAAATACAACTATTTTAAAATCTGTAATCTGAGGATCAAAAAAAATAAATAAATCAATCAAAATACTGAAAAAAATCGCCTTTAAATTTGTCCAAATGAAGTCCTTAGCAATGCATATTACTAATTAGATTTAAATTAAGTTTTGATACGGTAGGAAATGTACTAAATATATTTACTGAACAAAATATTTCTTTACTTGGTATACTTTCTTTTGTACTTTCTTTAATTAAAATATTGGTAATTTTGACATTCACTCAATTTTAACAGGGTTACACACACACACACATATATAAAAGAAAATATGCTCATCAACCTAGGGTACGTTGTTAGTTATAACTAGTTTATTTATAAAATAATTAAGTTATAGAGTAAGTAAAGACTGAGAATTAAAATACATTTTTTACTATTTTATTTTATTAATTTCTGAACTGACTTATATTCGTACTTAAAATGATTACGTCAACCTACCAATTACAGCAATATTTCCAAATGGTTGTTTTGTTAGAAATTGTCAGACAAAAACGCCTAGTATATATTACCTAATGAATGTTTTAATTATTTAAATTTAATTAAATTTATTAATATTATTTATTATTTTATTGAATTATTATTCAAAACAAAGCAGTGAAATTGACTTTTTACTTGATTGTGATGTTGTGGAAAGAAAATATCTCAGTTTGGTTTTCGTGATAATTACTAATAAACAACCTAAATCTAAAAGAAAAATTCAGATTTTTAACCAATATATTTGGTGATGGGACATGAACGAATTTCCTTTGGAGAGATATTGTTTTTTCACTTTTTTTAAATAGCTTTGGCGCCATCTAGCGGTGCTAGGGATAATCGCACGCCTCCTGCTGCCAGCCGCCACAGGAAGATTAAACTTGAGATTCGGATGCGCTTGGAAGGCGTGGTTTTATCTCACTGACACGCGCCTAACATTCTTTCATTGATAATCCGTCGAGCGCACCAGCTAGTGCACGAGCAGCGCGCCAATAGCGCACTAATCAAACCCAAAATGATATGAGATTGACGCGCACGCACCAGGTAGGATTTTATACCCGTGTATTCTCATCTGCAGCTCCTACAGGGATACATCACAGCGGGGAATACAAGGTCAAGTTATGAGGTTTCTATAGGAGGCAAGGATTTGCACGCTATGTGAATGGGTGGGTTCAGCATTTTTTGAGGGGAAAGTAAAATGTTTAAAAAACACAATTTTCTCATGCAAAGCTTTTTTTTTTTTTTAAAAAAAACGGTTTTCTTAATGACAAATGCTCACATTTAAAAGATTTTAAACCAATTAATATAGGCTTAATTAATTTATCATACTAATGCATGGAGATATTTGGACTTTGTCTGGCTTTTGTCCTACTGCATGCGTGTGTGTGTAGGTCAGGTTTTACCTATATTATGGGGGATCAAATGCACCCACAAAGATAGAAAAACCTGAAATCAGCTATGCTGGGGCCAGTGAAACTAAATATTTTTTCAAAAAAATTAAATTGCATATTCAAATGTAGAATGCAAAATCTTTGGGTAGGGGATTGAATATCATTAGTTCAATGTGTGTGTGTGTGTGTGTGTGTGTGCACTCGTAACCCAATTTAAAGATGAGTTTGCTAGTGTTTGTAAAGGAATCGTGAGTGTCTCTTTCTAAATTACTGCATGCATTGCAATCTGCCGTCATATTTACAGCCCCAATCAATATGCATGACTTCATCCTTCTAAAATTGATTCTTTTAGGGTCATTTGTGTAGTCTTTTGTTAAGCAGCTCTTTGCAGAGATACGTACGAAGATGCATTTCCCTGCCTGAAGTCTGGGCGCGTGTACGTTCTTGTGAGAAATCCGCTGGATATAGAAATGAACATTTAATATGTGACGCCAGAACTTAATAATATTTGATGTTCCCCACCCCCATCCTCCTGCAGATGTGAGTGTCCTCCGAATGCCTCTCATCAATGACGGGTCACCATTTGAGACTTGCCGTAATTGACTTTCATGCTTTTGTCAGGCAATTAGAGTGAATGTTTCCGCAGTGAATCGTACTAGCTCAGTGTTTTGTTTTTTATTTATTTATTGTGTGTGTGTGTGTGTGTGTGTGTGTGAGATGTGGCGCACAGAAAAGAAGAAAAAGGAAAGAAATGTAAAATACCGTACCCACCATAACATAATAATGCAAACTAAACCTAAAGGACTTTCATAAACAGACAGAACTGCTTTGTTCATATGCATATTAGTCTATGCATCGTAAAATATTAGTATTTGCATGGAAAAAACAGTGGGTTGGCCATGGGCTAATGCATATCCACTATATATATATATATATATATATATATATAGTTTTCGTAGTCTATTTCAGCTCTACACTCATTAAAAAAATGGTGAAACTTTATATTTGACAAAGAATTACAAAGAAAAGACAAGCAACAATGTGAATTAAATATTAAATATTATAATAGAAATAGTATTTTCATTAAAATACTCAATAGAAAATACTCAAAGAAACTTTGAAAAAGCAGTGACTTCAAACTTTCATGTTCAATTACATATTTTACTGTTTCTTTGTAAATATTACAGCAATTTATGAAATTTACTAGATTTTCTAAGTCAAAATTATTTTGAATGTAAAACCTACATCATTTATTAATGTATGTATGTATTTATTTATTGTACCAGAAGCAGGGTGTCCAGTGATCAACATAATTGCTGATATGTACATAAAAGGTGCGATAAATCCTTTTATTAATCAGCCATGTGGACGTAATTACTGGCCAATATAGATAACCTCTAGATGGCCTAGTATTAGCTGATTAATTTATATTCTGTTCTTATATTGGTCTATAAACAAAGCATTATTAGTGATATAGTATGATAATGATTATTGTGTAAGTAAAAGTAGCTGTTGTTTTATGATGCTTTGATGATACATCTGCGTGCTCTGAATATACTATAAAACCCTAAACGTGTTAGTATTGTATGCTTTTCCACTGAGTCCACGGCTTCATTGGTGAGACTAGCAGTGCTCAGTGTTGCTGAGGCTGATCTTTACCGTGAATCAGCTGTGGTTTGAGTTTGACTGTCAGATTTCCATTTTTGAGGCTCCTCGGGGCTATTTGAGTTGGTAAGGTCAAACACAGAATAATTGCTCTCCAGCTCCTCAGAATAGAGAATGATACAGAATATGTTGGGATGAATTCAACTGCTGACTTAGTGCTGACTTTAGTGAAAATATCATAAAATATATTGCTAATTATCACAATATATTGCTTTGATACTGTAATTGCTTTATTAAAATAAACCTTCAAATCTGATAGCAGACTAATTGTCTTGGTAATATATTGCGAGAAAGCGTTGTTATGCTGACTGCAGTATATTTCTGTTGTGTTTGAAGTAATTATGCCAACAAACTACATTTAGGATCCGCAATTAATTTTCTATTGATTAAGAGTAAAATCTCTTGGATATTTTGAATATTCCCAATGTAATGAGTGTGAAATAAATTCAGCAGACTAGATACTTAATCTGCCTTCTCCTGCCTTCCTGAATGTTTCATAATATCTACTGCTTATATGTCATACAACTGTCTATTTTATATTGTAATATACAAAGAAAATGTGTTTTTGTTTTGTTTTTTACCAATTTTGTTTACAGTTAATTAAATTTATTTGGATAGGCTTTTAAGATACAATTAAACCTTAATAAATAATTGATATTAAATATATTAATTTAATGTTTTGTGTCATGTTTTCTGTATATGTTCTGTTAATTTTTACATTAAATGTGCATTAAGCATTTTTCGAAATCATTTATAAGGCGGTGTTGTACAGAGTAATTGATGTCACAAAAAAACGTTTCTCTATTGATGTACCATCTGACTGAACAAGTAAAGGATGACACTGCTACAAGTAATGGCTTATGATGGATTAGTTGTACTTTTTGTTTCATTTTAGTGGAGCTACCTATTGAGCTCTTCTGTACAGTTATAAATAACCTCAAACGTTTACACTGAAATCTCTGGAACACTTTCCTGTTTTTCCTTCTCATTATATTTTGTTTCAGTTTCTTGCATCGCCTCGTAACTGTGTGTCTGCAGATAAATGGCAGATCCTAACATAATGATCATAAGAAGAGAGCAGTAGGTGTATCTCCTCTTGTGTATCTAAAACTATTTTTATCTGTCTGCTCTAGGGAAGCCTTGGACTGAGTTTGGAATATTTTGACTTGGGATTTTCATCACATAAAGGGATTCAACATGGAAAATGTGCCAAACCCCAAAAGGACTGTTACTGTCCAGATGATGCCGCAGCTAACCAATATAGATGTGCTGGGAAATAAGGAGTTAAATGCTAACTGGGACATTGAGCCAAAGTTAACCTTAAATCAGGATTGCTCCTCTGGCCAAAAAACTAAACCAGATCAGGATAATATGCACCTCAAGTCCTCCATCAAAGATTCCCACACCACTCTTCATGAAGGAACTGTCCTTGAAGACAAAAACGTGTCATCCCGTGACAGCGAAGTTCACAAGCAACCTCAAAATAGTCACACAAACATGAAGACGACGGGTCAGTGTGCCATGAATGCTGAAGGTAGAAAAACTGAATGTGACACGAATTTGAATTTGAACACTGTCCTTTCAACATGCGGCCCATCGTCTACAGCTACAGGTAACCAGGAGAAAAATGGCAATAGCACAACAAAGACACTTGAAAACGAACAACATGAGCCAAAAGCACAGAGCAAAGTATCAGTAGTTGAAGGAACTAGTGCAATCAAAGACACACTTCACAATCAAATGCCAAGCCAGGCTCTGGCTTCCCTTCAGAAGGATTCATCTCCCAGCACCAGCAACACAGTCAAAGACATGCCAGTTTTATCCCAACCGAAAGACGCAGGTTGCCCCACCAGCAGTAGCCCATCCGAACTGGTATCCTCCGCCAATGCTCCTAAAACCAATCACTCTCAAGTTGAAACAACCGAAACCTCTCAACCAGCACCCGGGACAAGTATCAAGACCCCACAACCACACGAGATCCATCATACACCCTCTAAAGAGGACAAATTTAGCAATGACTGCACAAAGAAGGATTTTAAACCACCAGTCATTTCTTCTGGACATCCAGTGGAGTCTTCAACTAGGGATGGAAGTCACTCGGAAGCGATTGATGAAGAGGTTCAAACGCAAGGAGCTTCTCTTGAAGAGCAGAAGCCGGTCCACTGCAAACTGTACCGAGAGGCATCTACTATGACTTCAGCCGTCGAGTTGCAACGGCACGACGCGGAGGTGCAGGCAGTGGCTGCGGTCTGCAGTCAGTCTACAGCCACTAGCCCTAGTCTTCTATCTCTGCAACCCCATCAGAGATCAGCTGGCGTGGTACACGAGGAGACTGACAGCATAGCAGTGGTCGTCGAGGTGAAAAAAACCACCTCAGAGATCGATTGCAACACACCATCTGTTGTTTCAAAGCCTCCGCAGTCTGACACGGTGATGGTGCATGTAGATGCTGAGCTTCAGGAAGAGTCCAAGCTTGGGGCCAAGCCTAAAGAGCCTCTTCACAGCAGCCAAAGAGGATTTTCGCCGCTTCAACCGGTTTATCAGATCAACATCGAGACCTGCAGCCAAACCAAACAATCAAACCAGACTACCTGTAACCTTCTGAGCCAAGGTTCACCCGCAGCCGCTCCTCCTAACGTGGCCAGTGTCCAGGAACCCATCGTAGCATCTGATCAGCATCTGCAAGAAAAATCGTCCAAGCCCCCTGCAACTAAATCTGAAATGCCTAAGGAGGCAGGATCTGCGAAACCTCCAAAGGACATCACAACTGCTACTCCTCCAACATCAAGCTCCACGCCACAGAGCAAAAAAACTAAACGACAAAAGCAGGGAGCATCCAAGCTGGAGCCTGAAAAAGACGACCAAGAGGCCAAGCAGTTGAAGAAAAGCGTACACGATGTCGTGTGGGACGAGCAGGGTATGACGTGGGAGGTATATGGAGCATCGGTAGATCCTGAGTCGCTGGGTTTTGCCATTCAGAGTCACCTGCAATGCAAAATCAAGGAGCATGAGAAGAAGATCATCGCTCAGACGGTCCTCAGAAAATCAGTGTCTTCGCCTCCCGGCAAGAAAAACAAGAGAAGGCAGGTTAACATCAACTTCAGGTCCATGTTTCAAAATGTTCGCCGACCCAATTGTTGCGCGCGGCCGTCAGTGCTAGAGTAAAAGACGTTTGGTTGCCAATAATGTGATCTTCTGTGAGACTGCGCAAAGCATGTTGGGAGATTTCTCTGGTTTGACTTTTGAGGAGTTTGTTAAATATAGAAACTAATGGTGATTTGAGTGTTATTTGGAGAACAGTAATCTTCAAGAAAATATTTTTAGAAAAAGATGAAATTATTTATGGTGATAGTAAAGTTATAATGATGTTTAGAGTGCAATGGCAATAATTATAATTAATATAATAACAGTAATGATAATATGTAGTAAACTGCATGTGTATTAGTTCAGAATGGCAGTCTTCTAACTACTCAAAATTATGCACTGTACTGACGAGCAGATGTATGCATATGACCTTTTTAACGGACTTTGTTTAGTTTAAAAATCTTTGTAAACTTTCCAAGTAGTAGAAATTCCTTTTGCATAATTTTATTTGTAACCTAATGTTGATTTATTGTGGATATTTTTTAAATTTAATTTGGAGTTTCCCGATGCTTGTTGCCATACTTGGTGTAAACTGAGCCCGTTTCTGTTCAAGAATCTAACAGTGATGTTATTATGATTTTATATTAAAATGAGAAAAAAAAGCAGTTACTGTGTTTACAGCAATCTATGGTGTTTGGCGAGCATCTCACAGCAGTGTCCTGTTCCATCAACATAAGCACACTGTATATTATATCGCTCACATTAATGTGGAAATTATGATGCTAATGAGACACTTTAAAGATACATCGGGGATTATTTATGGGGTGTAAACATCTGTTACATGAGTTATCTCTCATGTGTGTGTCATGTTGTATAATAAAAACAGATCTATATCATTCAAATTTACATCATTTAGGAACTGGCCTTCATATGGCTCTACTTTACAATACAAATATACAGATAAATATAAAGAAATACACAAACCTTCTCTATTATTCATACCATGATTAAGATGCCAATAGATTCCCTGTGGATCTCAGATTTAAACTCACTGTCACCCTGCTGGAGTTCTGCGAGGTTATTAATGCATTAATGTATAGTTGCTACATGCTTTTTATGGGTGGTTGCCAGATATGACTTGGGTCTTTCTTTTAAAACTGGTATATGGTATTATTTTCACTAGTTTTGTCATCTGCAAGATTAAAATTCTAAAATCAAGTCGAAGCCAGTTACCTTAAAAGCAAATGGTATTTATTATGCACTTAAGTTTAGTAATTAATATAAATATCCCTACTGCAAGTACGAGAAAGGTATGAGACTGTTTATGTGATGCATGTATAAAATACATGCATAAAATCATTCAAAACCAAACATTTATTAGGCCATGTGGAATCAGAATGGTTTCAGTTCATACTGTATGCAACCAAACGCATACATAGGGAATTCTGCAGTAACTGCAAACCCTGCAAGTTCTCATGCATTTACAGTACATATCGTAGTCTATTCCCCTGCATCACTGTATAGAGCTCTCTTCGGGGAAGGCAGCAGCAGCAGCAGGAGATTACATCAGAGCTTCTCCCCGGTTGTCTGATCAGTTTTGCATCAGCTGCCGTCTCCATCACAGCTCGCTTTTGTTTACCTGCTGCTGCTGCATTAAATAATTGGAAGAGCTCCAGTGCTTCCTCTCATGGCGGTGCTCCCCGCGGAATATTTGCCCTACATATGTTTGTGCAACACACACACCTTGATTTACTCTCTGTGTCCTTCTCCTATACTGCCCCTCCCCCTGGTTTGGCCTATACTGTATGTATACAGCACTATGCATGAGGAACTTGATGTCACATCACTTTTATTATATAGCATCATAGGCACAGTACAGAGACCATGTTTATGTTGAAGAACTATTAGATATAATTGTTTTCTAACATGAAATAAACAGAGCATGAACAATAGCCAATTACATACCTTGGTGCTTATGTTCATAATTGCACAAAGAATAGTGCTGTATTCTTTAAGAAAGCCTTATAATTAAATTAATTAATAATATGCATAAAAATATACATTTATAATTCAATAATATATATTTTTTTATTTTATGACGAGCATTTTTATAATAATTTTTTTTAACCTAATAAATACCTACTTTTTTGTAAGATTCAATATTAATTCAATATTACAATTTTAAAAACAGCTGCATTAAAAATATTACTGAAATATTGAACACCGGATAAAGAAGCTACAGCCTTTACACAAGATATATGGGCATTCTGGTTATGTGATGACAGCAATGTCACTTCCTATTAGCCACGATTTGTGAGAGCTACTTTGAGAATATTCAGTCTCCTCATCGACTCACATAAAATGTTAAATAAAAAATGTGCAAATAGCTGCAGGGTGACAGACCATCATCTTCTACAAGCACCAGATCTCATGCCGAGACGCCGCCTGCCCTTCACTCTCCTCTTCGTCTTAATTAAATCCTGACAATATGGCGCTCTTCACTCACAGCTTGGGCTCCCAGCTAACAGTGACGTCCAAATCAGGTGTCAGTAACTCTACACTGTACCCCACACATGTCTCTATGGCAGGTGATGCTAACATAATATTACATATAATACATACACTGATCATTAAAACCACCAAATAACATTGATTTTATTGTTACAATGGCATCTGTCAAAGGGTAGCATATATTGTGCAGCAAGTGAACGGGCTGTTTTTGTATTTTGTGTTACAACCAGAGAAAATGGCTAGACAACTGGTTCAGAGCATCTCCACAATGGCAAGTCCATTTCCTTGTATGGCAGGTGTTATAACTACCAATATTGGTGGAAGGAAGGACAACCGTTGAACCAACATCTATGTTATGGGCCACAACACAACAGAATCAAACCAAAATGCAGCAAAATCATCACATCAGAAGCAAGCCAATAGATTTCGTTGTGTAGTGCAAAACGTCACGGTATACAGCTCTTATGGCTGTCGTGTCCTCTGATGGCAGTGGTCTCCTTCACCTTGCCACACTTCAAATATAACGAATAGTGTTGCCTTGGCCTCCAAATTTCCGAGATCTCAATCCAATTAAGCATCTATGCCAGCGCTTCCAAATCCTGCACCTGGAAAACCCCCCAAACTTTTCTTTACATCTCTCTTATCTGTTCCATTTGAGGTTGAAGTAGTATAGGTTTGATTAGGGAGACATTTAAAGTCTGCAGTGTTGAAGGTTCTCCAGCACCAGGATTGGCGATTGATCTACGGGATGTGCTGAACCAGCAAAACCGACACATTTCGAATAGCTTGCAAGATAAAATGTCTCCCATGAAGAGAACGTTACACTGGATAAAAGGTCATTCCTGGTTTTTATGAGAGCAACACACAGTTCCTCATTATCTTCATAAGATAGTGAAATCCCACTCAGTGCAGAACTTATTTTCTCTCCCGAATTCCAGAAAGAACCTCAACGAGACTCTTTGAAGAGTGAGATAGACAGTGACACTGCTTTCCAAAGGCTCCTTCAGAACGAACCTCTGGTTGAGCGACTGAGCATATATGGGCCGCCAGTGAAAGGGGCTCTTTAAAAAGACCCTCTTTCTTTCGCTCCGTTCAATGCCTGAGCAAACAGGCCTTGACAGTATGTGTGGCACTGCAAGCTGTTCTTTTTCTTCTCTGTTGATTTTTTCTTCCCAAATACAAAGTGTTCAGTCAATTGCTTGCCCTTAGGGTGTTTATTTTTAGACCCAATAGATCCAGGTATTTGTATGAACTCAGAAGCATTGTGTCCAGACATGAAGCAAAGCCTTAAAGGGATAGTTTTTTCCAAAAATAAAAATTCGGTTATCATTTGCTCACCTTCATGTCATTCCAAACATGACACACAAAAGAAGCTATTTTGAAGAATACTTCATACAGTGACAGTCAAAAACAACACCGCACTACATACGTAATTAAATTGACAACCTAGAGAAACTGCATTTTTGGATGAAATATCTTATTAAATGACTACGTGAGACTACTAATACTGTAAAGGATAAGTAAATAACTAATTATTTAATTTTCAGCAGTTTTACTAATACAAGCAAGATACTTCTTAAGTTACTAGTTAATCATTTGAGACTGTAACCGTTGCTTTCACATAACCGATAAGACTTCCTAGATAAAACCAGTACGATTTCCTAAATTTACAGCCTGACCTGTCACACATGCAGTAAAATGCTTTAAGGAGATACTTGCAGAAATTGCTTTTGTAGAGTTGCAGAGTAAACCCGTTTGAGAGTAAAGTACAGCTCTACAAAGGTCAACACGACATTATAAATATTAGACCATCTGCGAGGAAAATGTTACCCGGTCAGCTTCGGCTGGAGACCTCATTTATCTGTTTCTCGCCGAAGAACCCTGAGGAACATCAGGACAGATGACGTCCAAGAAAGGTCTGACAACATTAGAGAAGAGCTTGATCTTTCTATTTGTAGCCCTGACTGCAGTCACTATTGGAATAGTTGTGGTGTTTGTCATTGAGAGGAACAACTCAAGCTCAAAAGGTGAGTTACTGCTGGTCCAGATCCGTATATATATTTCAAGATAATTGGTTTTGCACAACTTCCACTCAGATATAAATGCAGATAAAGCATCTCAGTGGTACTAAATAAAACAAAAGAAAAAGTGTAATTAATTATGATTCTAAGGATTCTAGACTTGATCAATGCACGGAGTTGTTTACTTGGTCAATAACTATCTCCGCTGCTTAACATTCATGAAAAGGAGTTTGTTGATGCTTTAGAGTAAATGATTTCCTTGCACTCTTTCTTTGCCTTTAGATCCTGCTTGATAAACCACAGCTACAAAATAACTTCTGAATGATTGAAGTTATTGAAAAAACTTTCAATTACAGTTCAGTGTAAAATTACTATATGTTAAGTCGAATCAGCTTTACTGAAATAACACTATTGTGAATTCTGTGGCATGCAATGCAGCATTTGTTTTCTACAGAAAGCACCGGAAAATGGCATGTACATGTAAATTACGTAGTTAAACAGTATAATGCTCTCTAAAGTAGCTCTTAGAAGCTTCCTGTAATCACTTTCTACTTCCAGAAGTACTTTTTCACTCTGGTGCACAATAATGGAACATCTTCATATTAAACCTCAAGTAAACTTTATGGCAAAAGTTTCACTTCAAGCTTATGTTTTACATAGTAATTTTTGCATCTCCAATGATGAATGCAGTGCATTATATACAGCTATTGGAACACACTATATCCTTTCCTTTCAAATTCAGTTACCACACTAAATCCGCATTATGTTCCATGAGGCTGAATCCATGAAATAGCTTCACCTGCGGGGTGCTGCTGAGGAAATATAATCAATCTGTTTACACAGGCGATCTCAAATTGTATTCCTCGCTCTGTCTCTGTCCGCAGAGGATGAGATCGATACGGGATGTGGGAGTCTGCAGGAGCTGACGGCTTCCTCTGGGGAATTCTCCAGTGGGAATTACCCCAGCAGCTACGACAATGGCATGAGCTGCAGTTGGCATATCACAGTAGAAGCCAATAAGGTGACACTTACTTCAGCTCATTAGTCGTTGGCTGCTCATTAGGACACTGTAAGGTTTTAATGACCAACATGCTTTGGCTTCTGAAAGCTTCAAGTAGGGACTCAAAGTCTTAAAAACATTACCATGTTTTTATTTTTTCAAGTTATATGTGCTATTTGATATTGAATAATATATTCAAGGTATGAAATTTCTTATTCCAAGTGGTTTTAACCCATTACAAAGTAATGGGACACCATTTGTACCTTATTTGTGGAAAGTGGCAAACAGCAAAATGAGTTTTCTTCTTCCAGGTGATCCATCTCTGGTTTGAAGACTTCTCTATACAGGACTCCAATACGTGTGAGGCTGACTTTGTCACTCTCAAGGATGAACTGGGTATTATTGGTGAGTCTTGTGCAGTGGCTGGTCATCGTTTTGGCAAAACCATTTCTGTTCCCTGCAGAGATTCAGGGGAAAAAAATCACTGTAAGTTAATTACCAGGAGCGCAGAAGCTATCTGCCTACATTTATTCCAGAGGGCATGAGGCAATTAACTTCTGACAAATTGACTGAATGTTACCAGTCACCATTTTTTGGCTGTTGGGCTAATGCTTATTCTGAGCATGTCCTGACAAATTTTCAGTTTGAATGAAAGGACGCACAACAAAACTGAGATTGGCCACTCTACCTAAAGCAAAAGCGATGTATTATCCTGGATATTCTAGTCCAGAGGTTTTTAAACAGTGGGCCACAACCCAAAACTGGGGAAATAATTAATGCAATATAGGATTGCAAAATAGAAACATTATGAGAAAATGACATCAAAGGCTGACATCAGTCACTTAATATAGACAGGAATTTTCCCATATTTATGGTTTATGGTGTAATATTAACAAATTACAATTACACAGTGTTTGATTTTAAGCACATTTACACTTTATTTTACATTGTTACACTGCAAGTACCAAATAATCATAATTAATAACTTGTAATTACTTTTGGTTTACGATTAGGGTTTGGTTTAGAGTTATTGCATGTAATTATGCATATTTTTTTTATTAGTCACTAAAATAAAGCGTTTACTTTCGTTTTGTTTTAACAAACATTTCTTTATTTATTGCTTATTATGTTTTGATTGATTGATATTTATTTGAGTGATTGATATTGTAATGATTTCTTTTTAGATTATTTATGTATTTAAGACCCAAAACCAAAAGAAAATAACCATAATGCACCCAGATGGTTTGTTTTTGAGTTGAATTATTATAATTACTAACAAATGTAGTTGCCAAATAATATTACCACTCTAAAACACACACACACACACATATATTATATGTAATGACAATATTATTTGTGTATATTATTAATAATAATGTTTTTTTCTCCAGGGAAGTACTGTGGCTATTCTTCACCTAAACCAATAGTGTCCTTAGGAAACAGCATTTTTGTGTATTTCGACACCAATGACAGATACACAGAAAGAGGATTCAAAGCCCTGTACCATGCTGTGGCCCCTGAGACAACGTCAGGTATAGACAATGGGAATTACATAATGATTTAATTACATAACAGTATTATTAACAGGGTGGAAGAACATTTGAGATTTAACAATACATGTCTGCTGCACCTTTCATATCATCATTTAGTGACTGTATCTTACTCTGCCAGATACTGAGAGGCTGTTATATGTGTCTCGCTGCAGCTGACCTAGAAAGAGGCACAGCGCGTTAGTGTGTGTGTGTGTGTGCATAACTGGGGTGTATTGGGAGGAGGGGGGCTGTCAGAACACCCTTTTGGTGTCTCTCTTTGCAGCTAAATCTCTCTCGTTCCCATGCTTCTAGAAATAGTTGGGGCTGGTGGTGTTCTTCAAGGTGACCATGGGGAGCTGTTGACCCCCGGCTTCCCCTCACAAAACTATGAAAACGGCGCGCTCTACCAGGTGCTTCCAATGATCAATATGACCTCTACACCTGCTCTTGATTTATCACAATCAGTCATTTTCCAGTTTGCTCTCTGGAGTCTGTCTCTTTGTTCTTTTTCACCTACATACTGATTGCTCTGAACACTGTGTTCAATATCGGCTAACTCATGCATAACTTTCACAATCAAAACGATTAACATGAAGAATACTATTCTAAGGACTTGGTATATAATAAAACAGATTAAACGAAACCACAATGAAAAGGAATATTAGCCATTTTCTAGTCATTTTTGTCAATGTGAATGAATCCAATTGGAAGTTCTGTTTATACGAACCCTAAATTTTGCAATCTGATGCACATTTTTGTTTACACATTCATTCACGCATTAGCAACCAATGCCTTTGCACCCATCCACAACATTCTAGCATCAAGTCAGAGTGTTTTGCACGTGCACATTTTCCTCATAAAAATAGTTGCATCACGCATCATCACAGGAAATTGTACAGTTTGTGAGGAGGATTTGATGATCAGTTTTGACATGAGGGGCTTTGATTGTGGAAGTCAGATTGCTGGAAGCTTCCTCATAGTGTGGCTCCATCTGGCAGGATATTTACCCACATCAGCTAATCTACAGCCAGCCTTCCAGCCTTGACTTGAAACTAACCAAAGATGCGTGAGAAAGCACAATTTCAATCACCAGCCCTGTCAGGATACCAAAATTGCATTTGGATCGGTTTATGCATTGCCCATGTGCAAAATGCCAAAAATAGCAGTTTAAATACAATGTATTGTAGTTATTTAATGGTGGGGATTGTATATAATATATATTTCACTTGCATGGGTCGCCCAGTGGATGATACAAGTACCTGATGGGGAAAAGGTCCGGCTAACATTCACAGCATTTAACCTTGTCCCAGAATCATGTGGTGACTTTGTGGATGTCTATGACGGCGCTTCAGATGGTGCTGCCCAACTGGGTGAGAACTGACATTTACCGAATCCAGAAAGCTTGCCTTTGTTCCTCGCCGAACATCTGTGCACTCATTTTTATCTGCCAAAAAATATAAATCTCAATTACTGTAGGTCGTTTCTGTGGAAACGGTCTCCCGGCTCCGGTGTTGTCTAGTGGCAGTAGTATGGTGGTCCGTTTCAAGTCTGATTCGAGTGGGACTGCCAAAGGATTCAGTGCCACCTATAAAGCAGCTAGTGCCCCACCAGTTACAACCACTCCAAAGACCACTGGACCAACGATTACCATACCTGTTCAGACCCAAACACCTGCTCCAGAAGGTAAGTACAGTCAAACTTAATCAATGCATCACATCCACGATCATATTAAAGGGGCTGTTGTTTACTGAGCCTGCAGTCCTGTAGTCTATTGACTTTCCACTGACAAGAATAAAACTGCTTTTATTTAAAGCAAATATAACTTGTGATATATAGTTATCATTATTTAATTTACTTAATCAGATAAATCAATATCTGTATCTACTTTGGATTCACTTTATGAAAGATGTTGGCAAATATACTGACAAATCTCAGGACAGTATGAGACATTGTTGAGGATCTACTGGGGTATTTTTCCCTGGGGTAACTCTGGGGTAAGTCTCCATTTGCTCATAATTTAATTTAATTCTGGTCTAGCAAAAGCAGCTGAGGCATTTAAAGAGCTCTTGTGTGTGTGTTTTTTATGTGTGAATTGGGGTGTTGGGAGGAATTTCTGTGGAGAATATAATTTAGTGCAACATTTGAACAAATCAATTAAATCTACTCTGTTAACAAGCATTTAGCAATGCCGAGCATGACAAGCTTTCTGCCCTACATGAAGCCGGATGATATTTAAACACTGCAAGGTCTGATGAATTTCTTTTGTGCGTTATTGTTCCGACAATAACGCTCGCTCTCTGTTTAGACTCTGGCTGTGGGTCCCCTGGGAAGCTGTCCGGACGTAAAGGTCAGATAACCTCCAAGAACTATCCTCAGGCTTATCCTGCAAACTTGCGGTGCTCTTGGGACATTTCAGTGGATGAGGGCTTTCTTGTCAAACTGCACATCACTGATCTGGCCATCGTGGGTGAAGCAGGCCAATGCGGCAAAGATAAACTCACCGTCACCGACAGTCAGCAGTCACTGGGTAAGATGCCACTCTGAAAAGACAAAGGTACAATGGTTACAATTATCGGAAAAACTTTTTCAGGCTTTCTGCTTTAAAAACTTATTAGTGAAATTTCCTAGTTAAAATTTATTATCATAAATGGTTTCAAAGTAAACTTTTATTCAGTGTTTTTCTTTATGTTCAATAAATGGTGCTTGCAAATTGCGAGACACAAAATACTTCGTAAAGCATTCGAAAAGCTTCATATCTACGGGTTTGTTGAGATGTACTTGAGAGGTGAGATGCTCCTCCTCAAGCCCTGTGTATCTACGGTTCGACAAAACAGTTCAAATATGTGTACAAGGAAGTTGAAATGGCACAGTTCTATTAACAAATGTGTTTTTTATAACAGTTTTGCAATTGTTAACACTATCGGTAAGGTTTAGGGTTGGATTTGGTGTAGGGTATATTTACAACATGATAGAGCATTAACTTTTATCGACAGTCCCAGATATTTTAATTCTGGACTTCCACAATAAATACCTATATTAACATAATAAAAGCACAGCAATACATAGCTATGTCAACGTAATAAAACATGCCAGGGTTTACATATTGAACCTGTGTTTTAGCGGCACTTAGTGGACATTTGTCTTTGAAACTTTGGCAAAACAGTGTTGCACAAAATGTGCACGGAGGTACATTTTTTTTGAGACTAGGCTGCAGAGATTCTAGTCTGGAATCTAAATGTCATCTATAGTCTAAACAATGTTGTGTTTAAATCCAAAAATCACCTCGTTTTGCAATTGCCCGAAACTGAATTATTAAAACTGGGCTTAATATTTGAACAGACTTGTCCTATTTTTATGTGACACATCCTCCAGTAATTTAATTAGATGAAATGTGTCAAGCCAGCATAGCACTGTGCCAGAATGTGGCCTATCAGAGACGACCTTCGACTTTGTTTTGGGGCCCATAACTAACACTAAATGGCACCGCTGGCACAAGAGTAGCTGGCGTTCTCATCGCTCTCTCTTATCCCTCGCACAAAGGGGCTGTAAAAACTGATTATCATCAGTCTCAGTGAGGCATGAGCCAGCAGGCGAGCGTACTATAAATTACGGCTCCTTATTACTGAACATCAAACAGAGCTGTGAGCAGCCGATACGCTTATCTGCAGCAGCTTTTCAAGGACTGCACGCCAGATACTGTCAATAAGTCCCAGTGCAGGTTGAGGAAGAATGGTAGAAAAAGTGAGAGGAAAAATACCCAGAAGTTTGGGGATGTTTGAACTACAAGGAAGGACAAAAAGGACAAGCGTTTCATTGGCTGTTTGCAGAGCACTGATCGTATAGAGGAATAGCGCTCTCAAACAAAGTCACCTCATGTCATTCCAAAGTCGTCTGACTTGCTTTCTTGCATGGGACAAAAAAAGATTAATCAGTTACTCTTGTCTTTGAGATTTCAGTGAACGGGGAACAGAACTTGCAGATGTTAAAAAGTACAGTATAAATATATTAAAATATATTCACAGTCTTAAAAAACAGGTTTATGTTGAAAATCAGATGGAAATGGTATGGAAAGATATAAATGCGACCACTACATTCTTTTAAAATGTCATGCAAGGGTAGTCAATGTAACAACATTTCTATGAAACCCCTGTAATGCAATATAACTGCACACAAGGGCTATGAAATTAAAGGTGCTCTATGCGATGTTGCAGGATTTTAGCTCAATTTCATTTTTTTCTGAAACTGTATGCATCATCCCTTGATCGTCTTGCTGTCTGCCCTCTGAATACATTGGGAAAAAACCTGGTCATTAAACGCCACCTCTTCTTGCCGATTGGCTGGCTGAAGTTTGTTTTTGTTGTGGTGCACATCCTGTGCCCCTAGTGTTTGTTGCAGCCTCTGTGTTGTTTTTCTTTTTTCCCCAATGTATTCAGAGGGCAGACAGCAAGACGATCCAGGGATGATGCATGCGGTTTGAGATAAAAATGAAATCGAGCTAAAATCCTGCAACATCGCATAGAGCACCTTTAATAAAAAACAAGTTTAGATTTGGTCGACCAGCAGTCATGGACTTTACGGCTCATTTGTCTTGACACTGTTCCCTTACTTGCCATACAAGTGTGTATATGTGTGTTCTTCACATCACTTTCTTTATCCTGGCTGTCAAGACGCAGTGGTGTGTTAGTGTTAGTTCTGCTGACAGCCTGTGGTACCCTAAAGAGAGGAATAGTACAAACAGTTTGAACCGAAATGCATAACAATGTTAACCTCGGCTATACAGACAATGAATCTTAATAGTACTAATGTTAGTTTGAAAAGCCCTCTAGAAAGCGTTTATTTGCAGTACAAAGTAAATCATCAAACAAAGTTTCACACGCAGGTGTTTAACTTAATAATAAACAGCCTTTTCTTCACTGGTAGAAGATATGTGATGCATTTCCATTGTGTGAGTAAATCATTTAAACTGAATTATGAACTGATTCTAACAGTTTGACTAACTGACACATTACACTGGTTGAGCGAAAATAACCAACTCAGAATAGTGACTGGTTCACAGTTAAAAGACACAGATACAAGACATGATGCCATAAAATTCTATGATTTTTTTCGTTTTAAAGTTGGTAAATAATATATAGTCACACAATTATTTAACAGTACAATTTGACTCGGGTTGGCCTTGGTAAAATGCTGTCCCTCAAAAGGTGACACAAAAATTTTATAGTCATGACATGAAAAGTCAGAATTATGAGACTTCAAGTCATTATTATGACATAAAAATTCTAAGATTGAAATGATGGGGTAAAAAGTCACAATTATGACATTAAAAGTCATTTATTTTTATTTATTATGTTAAAATCTTTATGAAATATAAAGTCATATTGGTTAAAAAGTCAATGTTGAAGTCCTAACCAGAAGCTGGTTCCAACTGCTAATAGCTAAAAGTGGACTACCCTTGTTTTGTGTGAACCCTTGGTATTTTTTAACTGAATCCATCCTAGTGCTCTGTTAGGTTTATATTCTATGAGCAGATCTGCAATGTATGTAGGTCCAATGCCATTTGGTAATTTATTAATGAATAAAAGTACTTTAAAATCTATCCTAAGTGTAACTGGAAGTCAGTGTAAGCACCTGAGGAGTGGTGTGACGTGCTCAGACTTTTTGGTTCTAGTCAGAATCGCATGAACAAGTTTCTCCCAAGTCTTGACTGGAAACAAAACATCTAATTCTTGCAATGTTTTTGAGATATTACGCTGATTTAGTTACTGCTTTGACGTAACTACTGAAACTAAGCTCTGTCTCCAGAATCACGCAAAGATTCTTGGCTTGATTTTCAGTTGTTTGACCCCTAGAGTCAAGGTATGAGTTCACCTTCATCTTTGTTTCCAAATGCAATGACTTCAGTTTTCTTCTTGTTTAACTGAAGGGGCACAGAGGGAGTCAATGGGGCTGTATTCATTTAGAGATAAGCCTAGGTAAATATCTGTTCTTTCTAATTATTTTACTTAGTATGAGCATATGCAGGCTAAACAGGTGAACTTTTGACTAACCTTGTGCTGTAGGTGGCCTTAGGTACAAATGATGCAAAACAAGCAATGACAGTGTTCTGACTTTGGGCCAGGAGATGGAGAGTGGTGCAGAAACTTTCTCTTTTATCTCTTTCTCTCAGGCACACACTGCGGGTTTGTTCTTCCCCCGGTACTTATCAGTGTCAGCAACAACATGTCGCTAAGTTTCCAGTCAGACGCTCGACTAGCCGACCGCGGCTTCTCTGCCACATGGGAAGCTGTGTATCCAGAGGACCTTTCTGGTAAAACACCTCGCAAACTTATAAAGACGTCTATCTACTCACACCTACACACACATGCACACACCTCGAATGAATCCTGCTGATGCGGCTGCCATCAGCAACCCTGTGTGTCTTGCAAGATTTTCTATGTGTGTGTCCCCTATGGATATTTTAAAAGTCAAGGTAATGAGGGAAGACTAGCAATGCAGAATAACTGTAGGAAACAGTGTCATAAACACACAGTCAACATCATTTAACCATCCCATTTTCACAGTATTTCAATAATATTTGAGAAATTTCATTCTAAATCTGTCGCACATCCACAAGCTGGAATAGTGCCAAATCGCTCAAATAAATGTCCTGGCTGACACAGTGGCACTTGAAAGAGCTATATTTCACAGTAAATATACAGATTCTTGGATTTATGAAAAACATTTCCCCCTTCACCAGATGCTACACCCCTAAAAAAGGAGAGGAAAGCATCTGTAGTCATACTGATTGACGCCTGCATTAACATGCACTGCAAGCGCTCACAGTTAAAAGCTTGTCTCTGTGACATATTCTCTTCAGACTCACAGTAAATTCTGCCTGCAGTTTCCTATGCAGCCAACCAGAAACAAACAAAAAGAAGGCCGTTAGAACATTTTATACCATATTTCTTTGCATTTTAATAACCTTTCATGCTTTTTCTATAGTACAAAATTGCTAATAAGCCACAAAAATATGATAAACAAAATAAATCAATAAATTTTCTCCGATTGTCTAATCCTGCACATGATTTTAGACCATGTTTACAGTGCATTATGTATAAAAGATTTATTCATATGGCTAAAGATATCAGTCTAGTGCATATTTACATTAAACATTATTGCTTCCTATTGAAAAAACCATGAAAGCCAGTAAAATTTGGATTTATTTTTTATTATTTATCATACTTTTCATTTTTTTTTATAATTACAAATAATTATATATATATTAAAAATGCTATTATTTCTCTGATCATTTTAAATAATTAAAAATTTTAATTATTTCCTATTTTTCTACAGTTACAATGATTATTTCTCTAATCATTTTTAAATAATTACCAATTATTTTATTTTTCTATTGTTCATATTTGAAATAAAAACCCTATTCATCCATAAAACAAAAACACAAGGGACAAAACAAATCTTCACATTGCTTGTGAACATGACTAGTGATTGTCAGCTATCAATACTGTGATATTGATTTTGCAAGTAGCCTACTAACCTGTAGAAAAATGGGAAAAATTCTTTAGAAAAAATAATCTTTAAAATAAGCTGCAAACACTTTTACCACATATTTGTTAAATAGATTACAATGCTTTTGAAAAAAGCAGTGCACTGTTTGTCTGAAATAGGGAAAGAAATATCTAAATTGCAATTCATCAAATACATATAAATATATATATATATATATAAACATCTGCCACTGGCAAGTATAGCAAAAAGTTAATTTTGGACCCTAGTGACATGTGGCTTGTCCTGAACCTGGGGCTAAAACCTGAGATACCATGTACCAGCTGACTTCTGCTATAATAACAAGACACAATTTTCTGACATTTTGCTTGGTTGGAACAATTCTACCTTTAACTGTCACATTTTATAGTCGTTACTCTGTCCGAAGGCACCAAACCTCACTTATGATGTCCTGCAGATATCCAGGGATGTGGAGGTTTCTCACAGGAGGAGACAGGCATCATCAAGTCTCAAAACTGGCCCACGAACTATCCAGCTAACAGCATGTGTCTGTGGACCATACGCGTTCCCAAAGGGAAGACCATTAAATTGACGTTCACTCATTTTGACGTGGAAGAGGCTGCCATCCTCTTCGGCCAGTGCAATGACAATGTGGTAGTCTACGACGGAACACAACCTGGAGCGAAAAAATACGGTGAGCAAGGACAAGGATGTTGCTGAATGCGTTTTTAAAGGCGCCTGTTTATGAGGCCCTTTAAAAACTGTGACATATTTATAACCTTCATTTATTCAACCCAGACACATGCAAATTGTATGGCTTCCATGCTTTTAAGGTCTATAGGCAATATATTCAATTAAATTTACTTTCTCACAGGCCCATTTTGCGGCTCCCAAATGCCTGCTGTCATCGAAAGCACAACAAACGAGCTTGTGATACGCTTCTTCGCCGACTTTTTCATCGAAGCCAAAGGTTTTCATGCACACTGGACCACTGACTCCACCTTACCGACCCCCACTGAGCCTCCAGTGCCGCCCAACCCTTGGGACGACATCAAGATAGGTATGAACAAATACACTTAATGTCATTTCACATTTAAAATCAGTTCAGCTATTTGAAATTTTTACTTTTTTGGTTCCTCATAGAATCTCTCAGTGATCCACGTACCATTTTTAAATGATTGAATGATTTTTAAAACCTTTTTTCACTTTAAAGAACCTTTTGTGGAATGGAATGATTCCATGGATAGTTTATCATGGAGCCATGAAACTAAAGAACTTTAGTTTGAACTTTTTATATACTATATATATGCTGTATGCATGCAAATAAAATACGTGTTGCATTGTTGAATAGTTGTTGAACATGTCATACATGTCAGAACAGCATAGCACTTACTACAACCGCGTGCGGTATGCAATTGCTAGGAAGAAAAACCCTTCCATCATGGTCATCATTTTGCAAGCACCGATCACATTTTCTAGTGCAGTACCAAAATGTCTTTTGGAAACGAGTCTATTTTTTTTCTGGGTGATTTAGAGCGAGGGTTATTCACAGCTGAAATCATTCCGCATGTTAGAAATCTCTGCAGATAAAAGCCTTCACCTGAATGCTGAGACCTCTTCTTTCACAGACTGGCCTGAGAGCTGCGGGAAGCCTGCGATCACTCCGGATGTCAACACTCGCATAGTGAATGGAGAACCTGCCAAAGCACACTCCTGGCCGTGGCAAGTATCCATGCAGGTACAGTTAAGCCTTCATCTAATCTCACACCTTACCCCGAAGAGATTTCAGCAATACTATATTACAGGAAAGATAACGTTTGCCATTTTATCTTATTAAAGATAAAATTCTGTTTATACACAGCAAATGATATGAGCAATGAACAATGATATTAGCAGGGTCAATGTGCTTGAGGTCAGTTATTAATTCAGCTTGTTGCTATTATTATTATGATTATTATCTATGATTGCTAAGGGAAGCATCGATATTAATATACTTAGGACTAGGTATCTGAGCAAACCCAATCTATTAAATGTTATATATACTGCATAACTAATGCTGCATCAAAAAAATGCAGAAATATAATTTTTATTGTAATTTTTGTTCAAGGTTTTGCGCGATTCTGAGCCTTCACCCAAATTCGGTCATACATGTGGAGGAACTCTCATCCATAAGAACTGGGTCCTGACAGCTGCTCACTGCTTCATCAGGTTATATATTGACACATATATATATATATATATACATATATATATATATACACTGTATAAGTGCTGTCAAATGATTAATCACAATCAAAATAAAAGTTTTTATTTACATAATTTATG